>JAESUZ010001311.1:2137500-2519857 GCA_017311185.1 Proteles cristata cristata | reverse complement strand
GTGGCTTAGTCGGGTTAGCGTCCGACTTTCGCTTAGGTCATGATCTCGCGGTTCGTGGGTTCAAGCCCCGCGTCGGGCTCTGTGCTGACTGCCAGCTCAGAGCCTGGAGCCTGTTTCAGTCTGTGACTCCCTCTCTCTCTGACCCTCCCCTGCTCACGCTGTCTCTCTATCTCTCCTATAAATAAAGAGTCTTTCTCTCTCTGCACCTCCCCTGCTCAGTCTTTGTCTGTCTTACTTCTTAAAAATAAATTAATAAATAAATAAATAAATAAATAAATAAATAAATAAATAAATAAGTTAAAAGAAAAAAGAAACTAGTCACAGAGTATAGACTTCAAGTCCTCATGGAATAGCCATAGGCTGTAATTATTTCAAGACTTAAAGTCACAAGTAGTCCCCTGGGTATGAAATCCTATTGTGGATGCTGGGTAAACCAAACACCCTGAGACTGTGAACATGCTGAAATGCAGACAAGGAATACAGACCGATGTTACATGGAAAAGCATATTTTCATTTTTTGTATCAAAGAGATGATCTCATTATCTTTCTTTTTAGGACTTTTCTAGTTTCCTCTCTTTCCAGCCATCTTTTATCACTCCTATCACCTCAGGTGATGCATGAGGGCTGGGGGTAGGTGTGCGGGAACAGCAAGACCATTTAGAGCCCCTGACCCTGTGTGATATGTTGGGTTGCAGGAGGTCTGAGGCTGCTGGTGTAAATGGGCAGATTCTCCAGGAAGGAACTTCCCTAACTCAAATTTAGATTAATAAAAGAGTATAAAGAATATGGATTAATTTTTTTATATATAAAAATTCATTCAAGACTGAGGCCAGAACCAAAACATAATTACAGAACATCACTGGCCTCCTTAAGTAATCAGGAGCCATGGGATCCTACAATCTTGACCTTCACCAGAGTCACTTTCAGGGTGCAAGGGATAAGAAAACCGCATCATCACTGGCTGTTCTAACGTGTTTCACATGGCAGTCCTCAGAAAACTCTATCCTGCTGATGCGACGGCCTGAGTACACAGCCTGCGCTCTCATACCTTTTTATTTCGGAGGTAGGCTTTCTTGGCTGAAACCCGTCCTCGTCTTGCTTCCAGCTGGCGTGCTTTCTGCTGAAGTTTCTGTAGCTCTTCTCTCTGTAAGTGCACAGATGCCGCCAGCTCCTCCTTTTCCAGCATGGCCTCCATGCTTTCATAAGTGTCGTAATATACCACCTCATCTCTCTTTTCTGTAACAAAATAGCGGCGAGGGGTAGTGGTTAAGAGCAGGAGTGCATGCAGCAAGACAGAACAGAGTTCTAAGCCACTCGTTAGCTCTGTGACCTCGGGCAAAGCTGTTACCTCTTGAGCTTCTTTGTAAAACACTGATTATTAGGAAATACACCTTCTAGGGTATGTGTACAAGGTGCTCAGCAATGTGTGGCACACAGTTAAGTGCTCAATAAATGTTAAGTATCATCCCCCAACCTGGAAATTTTTCAGGCCGAAACAACCTTACAAAGTGAGTATTTTACAAAGTAATAATATAGTTGCATTGCTGGGTCTAAGTAACTTGAGCTTCAGAGCTCCTTTAAAAGTCTTGACATTAAGATTTTCTTAGTCTGATAGGAAGAACCAGCTGATGACTATCTGTCTTTCTCCTGTGTTTTCATCTTTTTCTGGATTTATGTGGCTGAATGTACACCATACCCGATATGAGTCTTTTGATGCTTTCCAGTTGTGCTGTCAAGAGTAACTCTTCACACTTCAAGATTTCAAACTGTACTTCATACAGCTGGAGTTGCAGGTCATAATAATCAGCTTCTAACTGATCCAATCGGGCTATAGCTTCTGTACCACCCTGCAAACTCTGCATCTGCATCAAAAATAAAAACAAGAACATTTCTAATTGGTTGGGACAAGGGAAAACAATGAAGTTAGGATTAGAAATGAATACCAATCATATAGCATAAATCCAAGAAGCAACTGTTACAGGAAAGAATCCTCAAACAAGAATTGAAGCTTATTTTAAAAGACAGAAAAACAGCAATAATCAAAACATACAGTTTTAGAAATAACTAGGCAAACATGGTAAAAATAGTATTTTTAATTAAAGTTTATTCATATCACAGCTTATATTTAGGATATTATTCTAGTTATTCTGATATAATTATTAATAGTGTTCTTTCCTCTCAAAAGTAGATTACTAACCCATGCAGCTATCCCTTCCATATATGAATGAGATTATATATGAAAGAACAAGATATGTAAGTAATATTCAGCCATACTCAGATAGTTACAGCCAAGGAGTAGAAGTCTGGTCACCTTATACATCCAGAGCTGTGTTTTGCTCCACTGACAAAGCCTTGCTAGCTTCTAGGATCTGGTTAGTGGGGAAGCAAGGTGAGTGGGTGTGAGCAGAACAGCAGAACAGAAATGACTGTATGAAAGTCCCTGCGAACTGCTGACGATGATAACTACTAGTATCTTTACGTAAATGCAGTTAGGATCCTACATCCAACCTATGGTGAGATTCAAATGTTTCTAGGCGTGTCTCATGAAGTGGTAGGTGTCCTTGCATGAAGTTTGCTTGGTTGGTTCATTAGTTTTTGGTACAGAAAAGGGATGGAGAAGAGATTGTGCCAAGCATCAGAAGGAAATTACTATAAGCAAAGTATGCTTCAGATACTAGTCCCTAAGCCCATTTATTTCCATGGATTCCTCCTTGGGGCTGTCAAGAAAGATGGCTGTAAGGAGGAGATGACAGAATGGCTTTTCAGGAGTCTGTGAAGGACAGGCATGTGAGACAGTAAAGCATTCCTCTCAGGATATTTCATCTAAGAATACAGTGCTACACTTTAGCAGTTTAAATGTTCATGCTTAGAACTCCAGAAGACTGTCACAGGTATCGTGTGCTCTGGAACAAGCAGCAGTGGTGAGGAGGCCCTGACCTCAAGGGGCATCCAGTGAATGACTACCAATGGGGGTGGAGGAGCAACAGAGGAAAAGAAGGGAAATGTTTGTGAGCTCCTTTGAGGGGTGACCTGGGACTCCCAGAGTACCAAGGAGATACCTGCCTGGTACTCTTGGGACAGGCTTGACAACAGACAGTAAATTCTTATTATTGCAAAAAGCTCCTGTCTGGTGAGGTTGGTGAATCATGTTAGCACATAAACAGAGTATGTTTTAAACAAGAGTCCAGCCTGGGGCACCTGGGTGGTTCAGTTAAGTGTCGGCCTTTGGGTCAGGTCATGATCTCACTGTTTGTGAGTTCGAGCCCTGCGCTGGTTCTCTGCTGTCAGGGTGGAGCCCACTTCAGATCCTCTGTTCTCTCTCTCTCTCTCTCTCAAAATAATAAACTTAAAAAAAAAAGAAAGAAAGAAAGAAAGGAAGGAAGACTATACAAGAGTTCAGCCTTTCCTTTAAATTTTAGATATGCAACAAAATCTTGTCTGAAGATTAGAATTGTTTTTTAAAGTTGATTTATTTTGAGAGAGAAAAAGAGAGAGAGAGACAGCGAGAGAGAATATGAAAGAATCCCAAGCAGGCTCCATGCTGTCAATGCAGAGCCCAGCGCAGGGCTCAATCCCACAAGCCAATCCTATGAACCGTGAGATCATGACCAGAGTTGAAATCAAGAGTTGGATGCTTAATCAACTTAGCCACTCAGGTGCCCCTCAAGTTCCTTGTAAACTACAAAGCAACAACACTTAGCCTGTGATCTAAATGTGCAATGGTAGATACTTAAAAATAATCAAGTTAATTATGTACACTGCTCTTTAATAAATGTTATAAAAAATTTACGTTAGATATTTAATGAATTGTAGGCCAACAATCCTGCTGCATTAGGAATTATTTTGAGTGTCCAACAGTAAATATGAAACAGGGGCACCTGGGTGGCTCAGTTGGTTAAGCGTCTGGCTTCAGCTCAGGTCATGATCTCACGGTTCGTGGGTTCGAGCCCCGCATCGGGCTCTGTGCTGACAGCTAGCTCAGAGCCTGGAGCCTGTCTTTGGATTCTGTGTCTCCTCCTTTCTGTCCCTCTCCTGCTCACACTGTCTCTCTTTCTCTCTCTTTATTTATCTTTTATTTCTCTCTCTTTCTCTCTCTTTATTTATCTTTAATAAATAAAACATTAAAGAAAAAACAGTAAATATGAAATAAACCACAATGAATTCCATTACAGTGGCTCATGGAGGAGAATACTGACAAAATGAGATCCTGGTGTTTTGGTACTAAGTCATAAAATGTGAACATAGGCGTCATTTCTTTTCTGAGACTCTCAGTTTCACTTTAAATTATAAACATCCTTTTGCATACTGTCTTGGGGCTTCTTATCTAGCTCTGAAGACCACAGATCCAGAATGTGTATTCCTGTTATCAGCACCCAGATAATGTTGGGGTGCCTGGGTGGCTCATCTGGTAAGCATCCAACTCTTAGTTTTGGCTCAGGTCATTATCTCAGTTTCTGACATGGAGTCCGATGTCAGTCTGCACTGACAGCACAGAGACTATGTGGGATTCTCTCTTCCTCTCTCTCTGTCCTTCCTCTGTTCACACACTCTGTCTGAAAAATAAACAAACTTAAAAAAACTAGTAAGAAGATAAAGCTTTAAAAAAGAATAAATAAAATACATAATGTTAAAGGCTTTATTCTCAGGAAAACTATGATCAGTTAAGATAAAACCTTACTATATATCAGTCTAAAACCTTCATTAACAGTGACACTATTCCGATCAAGGTCTGGGGCTAGTAGTTCCACCTTCACGATCTCCAGTTCTCTCCAGCTAGGAGCAACCATTTATCTGCCATGTTTATATCACATGCTAAGGCTTCCCCTATACTCTTTAAGTTTTACTCTTGTCCAATACTTTGGCTAAGGACAGAAAGCTTAAAGCCCCTTGTTGACATACTTTTACATTGTCAATCAATATCAAATATCAAACTGAGAAAGTAGGGATGTTTTCTTATAAGAAACAATCTCATCCCCCAACTTTCTGGTTTACTGAGTTCCATTCAAAGCAAAAAAAAAAAAAAAAGGTCAAGAGGTAGATCTGCCATCACAAGGTTCAAAATGAAAAAAACCTAGGGGCACCTGGTGGCTCAGACGGTTAAGCGTCTGACTTAGTTGGGGTCATGATCTCACAGTTTGGAGTTCGAGGCCCGCTTCGGGTTGTGAGCTGGCAACTCAGAGCCTGGAGCCTGCTTCAGATTCTCTGTCTCCCTCTCTTTCTGCCCCTTCCCAGGTCGTGCTCGCTCTCTCTCAAGTTAAATGAACATTAAAAAAATCATTTTTTTAAATCTCATCAGAGTCAGAAGTGCAGACAGAGGATCTGTTGCATCCCAACCTCTGAAGAATAAACAATAAAGCAATGGTAGGCATCATCACAAGTAACAGACAAGTAAGGGATTTGGAGAGGGTAAAACTTGCTCTAACGTTTGTTTAAACTTTGACTTGGGGGCAATGAAAGACATGCAGAGGTAAGGGAAGACTATGCTGCTCTAAATCCCTTCCCTATAGTGTCTGTAATTCTCAAACTGATTTTCTCCTGATACCTAATTCATTCAGTGGACAGGCACAGAACTAGGGGAAAAGGAATCAAGAGTATAAGGAATACTGATTCAGGACATTGAACAGTGCAGACAAGGTAGGTGCCACAGTTGGAGCACCTTTGTTATGCCTGTGGGCACTGCTTCTCTGGGCAATAAAGAAGCCTAGCAATTAGGATAAGTGCTTAAAGGAGATGATCAAATTAAAGTTTTCACACTTTGCTATCTTGAAATTTTACTCAGCTCAACTTTTACCTTCTGAGCAAACTTTTTGGTATTAGGGTATCAAGACCCCCAGAATAAACTGCCTTCCCAGTATAACCCAGGTAATACCAGCAATGCTGTGCCTGATCCAATTTTGCCAATTTCTAAAAGAACGGCCTTTCCACTAGACATAAGTAGGGAGCACCATTCTAATAAATATGGAAAAGAAAACAAGCCAACTGTTTTTACAGTAAATCTAGCAAGGAAATGAAGTATACCCAATGAAACACCAATCAACATCCAAACGTCCCAATAGGAAATCCTACATTACTGACCCCACTGATGATCATTCCTACCATGCACAAGTTTTCTTGTACCTATTTTGACTATACTATACCATGAAACAAGCAATTTATACAAACTAATGATGCCCCTATCCTGCTTTCCACTCTACTACGCAAGAAAAACCCCATGACATGTCAAGAGCTATGAAAAATAGAGCTTTCAGAGTATCTGTGTGTGGAGCCATTCTTTCAACAAATACTGACTGGGCACCTGCTGGCTGTTTGAGTTACAGAAAGTATGGCAGTTAGCAATAAATGAAGTGAGGGTTCAAAAAGTCATCATGAAAACCATGTACAGCACAAGAGACAACATTAAAGGCAAGCTTGGCAAGCTGTCAGTTAAGACTAGCCCTTTTTTTATGTGGCAAAGACGGAAAGTACATGAGACTGAGTACCAAACAAACCTTAAGTACATGAGGTTCTACCAATAACAGCTACACAAATATGGAGAAAGCATGTAAACAGAAGGAATTATCTAGAATTCCACATTTCAGAAATCTCTGAAAATTAAAAGCAGTCATAATTTCTCTGATATCAAAACCTAATCCCGTAACCCATTTTGTAGGAAGCTATCAGAAATTATGTGAATCACAATTTATTCCATTTAAGGTAAGAATGTTTCATTAACAGAATAATAACATTTGTATGGAAGTTTTATGTCTTAATCTGTCTGAAAAACTCATAACTCTAATAAAACATATCTGAGAGATTATTGCCTGACAGATTTCAGACAATGATTTACTGGCTCATAGCACAAAGGGTTATGTTTGAGATTTAAGAGATAATATACATAAAACACTAAAGATAAAGCCAGAAATTTTCTATTTATTTTTATAATCAATATCAAAATATAATTAAGATGACTAAAAGAGAATTTCATAAGTAATATAAATTAAAACTTTTAGAGTAGAACCTATTTGTACTTAAAGACTTTGAAATTTCTACTGTGCAGATTCAGAACAAACTACATACGTGTTAAACAAAAAACAGCTTCTCTGCCTGGACTAGCACCCTAGCTGCCCTGTCCCTGTTCAGACTGTGTCCAACACAGGAAAGCTTCTTGCTGATGAACCTTTTTTGCCAAGATCCATTTGAAATGCAGCTGTCTGAAGCATGGGAGCTGGATTTTTCCCATCTTTGTATTCCCTTCCTTGATACTTGCATAATACCTTACACAGATTAATCATGTCTAAGATTTATGGAGTTCTACTCTATGCACCAGACATTATGCTAAATACCTTATATACATTAACCAATGGAATCATAACTTTCCTAAAAGGTATCCATTAATCATATTTTATAGAGAGGTTAAGTAATTCACCCAAGGTTATATAAGTAATAATTTTGCAGAACCAGTATCTACATGATTATTTTATCCAAATATGGTAGCCAGAAGCTGCAAGTGGCTATTTAAATATAGATTAATTAAAATTCTGTTCCTCTGTCATATAAATCACTTTTCAAGAGCTCAGTAGATATCCCAGCAGTAGGTACATTACTGGAAAGTGCAAATATAAAACATATCCTTTGATATTGGAAGTTCTACTGAATACTGTCTAGACCCTAAGCTTAGATCTCCTAAGGTATACTGTAAATGCTCAATAAATACTTGTGAATTTAAGAAAACTGACATGGGGAATATAACCTTAAAAACCGTTTAGCTGTATGATTTTAGGAGAAAAACAAAATTATGGATTGTGAGGATGTAGCCTCAGGATTGGTATATATTAAGCTCAATATTCCAGCAGCTTATGTATGTTCATAGAGAGGACCTCAAGCAGCCAAAGTTTCTAAAAAATGTATGGGGAATGGTTAGAATTCTCTGCCAAGACAAGAAAGTACACTGATATCTTTTGAGAACATTCAAAAAGGACCCATCATCCAAAGAATTTTCTGGTTAATTCCATGAAGGAGAGAACAGAGTTAACCAGAAGATAAGAAGAAACATACTAAATGAGATGTGATTGTATTTTCTGATGTTCCATGCTAGCATCTTGATTTTGAGATCTCCTATTTCAGTTAATAACTACAAACAGAATCCCTTATTAATAATCCTTCTTTTAATAACACTTCTTACATATACTCCTAACTCTGTGTGATTATATGTATTTTTGTCTTGTTCTGTGGCTGTGACTAATTAAACTCATCCTGGGTTCTTTCAAAGGTATTGAGCTAAAGAGACATCAATGTTTTCAGGAGTTTTTGATGGGAAAATTTGAACACCAAGGTCAGTTTGGTTTCAAAAGTTTAGGTACAGACAAACCTGTTAAATTTGTCTGCAGAACTGTATGTATATGCATATTTCTCTCAGTACAGAGTACCTAACTTTCTAATTCTATTTATTATTATTATTATTATTACTTTATTTTAGAGAGAGAGAGCGAGAAAACATGTATGCAAGTGGGAGAGCAGGGCAGAGGGACAGAGAAATGCAAGAATTTACAAGTTCAGCACTACACTCATGTCAAGTATTACTAAATAGTTTTTAATTTCTGATTTTATTTTTTAAAGTGCTTTATATTGTCACATCAGAAAGAAGTGTGCTTCTAAAAAAAAATCCAAGACACAATATACTGTATTTTTTAAGCAACAAAAGTCTCCCCAGAATTTAAATAACAGAGTGGTACTGTATTATGAAGTCTTTAATGGCAAACCATTTGTTTGGGATGGGCTTAATAATTTATATTTGTGGTTTCTCATGAGTAATGTGGTCACCTTAAATTAATGCTAATAAAACTGGTGTAGTACATCATAGATATAAATAAAAACACAATATGTACATTATATACGCTCAAGCATAAACATGGCAAGAATGACTGGTTAGGTTTAGCAAATGCTTTGAAGAATTCAAACACAATCCAGAACTTTAAGAAGGAGACCATTAAGGTAATGGGGTGGTCCCAGGGAAAATGACCCCACATATAATTATCTTAGACTCTTGGGGCCCACTTTAGCTCAGCCCTTCCTCTACAACCCCTAGACTAACTCCAGTAAGAACAATGTTTTTACAATAGCAAATGGTCAGAGATCTTACCCTGAGCAGCTCTTTTAGGCACTCTGTAATTCACTGTCAGCCTGGTTAGAACAACAAAGCTAGCACATGTGATAAAGACAGAGAATAGTACTCAACTTCCTGGGCAATAAAATGCTAGGATTTAAAAATGAAATAAAATTAATAGGATTTTAAGTTTTAAAAGTTCTGAAACTTAATACTTCAGACAGCTTGTGACATAAATGAGAAGGCTTACTAGGAAAAGGAGATTGCAGCAGAAATGCTTTAGGGGAACATGAGTAGGAGTGAAATTGTTGCAAAGAATTTCTGAATATAGGGTGAAAAAACCAGGATGACACAAGTTACAATTTTACCTTTAACACTAGCAGCAAATAAAATATAAGGCGAAAAAAATCACAATTTAACGCCATTAACAAAAAGATTTCTTTCTAGATCACAGCCATTATACATTATAAGCTGTCCATACTACTTTTTAAACAGGAGAAAATAAGCGTATGCACTTTTTTTTTTTTAAATGTTTTATTTATTTCTAGGAGAGAGAGAGAGACAGCGTGAGCAGGGGAGGGTCAGAGAGAGAGGGAGTCACAGACTCTGAAACAGGCTCCAGGCTCCGAGCTGGCAGTCAGCACAGAGCCCGACGCGGGGCTCGAACCTGAACCGCGAGATCATGACCTAAGCGAAAGTCGGACGCTTAACCGACTAAGCCACCCAGGTGCCCCGCGTATGCACTTTTAAAGGTCAGTAGGGACCTCTAAGCCAAAAAAAAAAAAAAATCAGAGCTGTCCTGATAAAAGCGGAGAGGTTTTGTTTTTTCTCAGAGACTAAAATATACTTTCGCATATAGCCAACATTCTAAAAACCAATACAGTCAATCCATTGAATGGGAGCAAAATATTTTCAAATTATGAATCCTATAAAAGACTTGTATGTAGAATATATAAAGAACTCTTTCAACTTAGCAATAAAGAAGACCCCAATTTTAAAATGTAAAACATATGAACAGAGGTTTCTCCAAAGATAAATAAGTAACCAATAGGCAAATGAGATACTCAATATTAATACCATGAAGGAAATCAATCTAAAACCAAATGAGATAATTCACACTCAACCAAGATGCTATAATATATAAGACAAATTTTAAATATTAATGATTGTGTAGGGAAAGATGTGCAGAAATTCTAACCGTTGTACAGTGCTGGTGGGAACAGCTGCTCAGGAAAACAGTCTGACAGTTCCTCAAAAAGTTAAAAAGCAGTTTTCTCGTAGGCATATACCAAGATTACATGACTGTTCTTTCACAGCAACATGGTTCATAATAGCTCCAAATGCAGAAAGAGCCCAAATATTCATCAACTGGGGAATGCATAAAATGTGGTATTAACAATATAAAGATCATTCTATCAAAAAAACTAAAGTAAGCATGCATAGTTTCTCAAACAAAAACTAAATGGGTTTGTGACCAATGAACAAGCGTTACAAGAAATTTTAAGGGAGACCCTCTGAGTGGAGAAAAGACAAGACAAAAAGACCAAAAGCAACAAAGACTAGAAAGGAAAAGAGAGCATCACCAGAAACACCAACTTTATACATAACAAAGACTCTAAATTCGTATCAATAATCACTCCAAATGTAACTGGACTAAATGCTCCAATCAAAAGACACACAATATCAAAATGGATAAATAAAAACTTGATCCATCTATATGTTGCCTATAAGAGACTCATTTTAGACCTAAAGACACTAGCAGATTGTAAATGAAGGAACGAAGAACTATCTAGCTTGCAAATGCACATCAAAAGAAAGCCAGAATAGCCATACTGGGACAACTAGATTTTAAACCAAACACTGTAAAAAGAGATGAAAAGAGGTACTATATCAGAATTAAGAAGCCTATCCATGAATAAGATCAATTATTTATGCCCCCAATGTGAAAGCACCCAAATATATAAATCAATTAATAACAAACATAAAGAAACTCACTGATAATAATACAATAGCAGTAGGGAATTTGACACCCCCATATACAGCAATGAACACATCACCTCAGCAGAAAAATCAAAAAGCAATTCCCCAGGGGCGCCTCGGTGGCTTAGTCGGTTAAGCGTCCGACTTTTGCTTGGGTCATGATCTCGCGGTTCGTGGGTTCGAGCCCCGCATCAGGCTCTGTGCTGACTGCCAGCTCAGAGCCTGGAGCCTGTTTCAGTCTGTGACTCCCTCTCTCTCTGACCCTCCCCCTGCTCACGCTGTCTTTCTCTCTCTCTCCTAGAAATAAATAAAAATCCTGAGAGCCTGTTTCAGAGTCTGTGTCTCTCTCTGTGCTCTAGCAGAGAGACCCTGGGCTCCCCTGCCCTCATGTGAGCTGCAGTCAGATGCTTAACTAAATGAGCCACCCAAGCACCCCAAAACCATGGCTTTGAATAACACATAGGACCAGATGGACTTAAAGTATATCCAGAACATTCCATCCTAAAGCAGCAGAATACACGTTCTTTTTAGAGCACAAAGAACATTCTCCTTAAAGATCTCCTACTGGGTCACAAATAAGCCCTCAACAAGTACAAAAAGATCGAGACCATACCATGCATATTTTCACACCACAATAATATAAACTTGAAGTCAACCAGAAGAAAAAAATGAATTGGATAGACCACAATTAACATGGAAGGTAAAGAATATATTACTAAGGAATGAATGTGGGGCGCCTGAGTGGCTTAGTCAGTTGAGCATTGGACTTCGACTCAGGTCATGATCTCCCAGTTCATAAGTTTGAGCCCTGCATTGGCTCTCTGGTGTCAACACAAAGCCTGGTTTGGATCCTCTGTCCCCCTCTCTCTGCTGCTCACCCACTCTTTAAAAAGTTAAAGAATATATATATATTTCATGTATGGGCTACTGGCAAAAAGAAAATGACTTCAAGTTTTTCCAAAAATGGCTTAATGAAATAATGTATGATACAATACATTGCTGAAAGCGTGGAGCCTGTGTGGATTCTCTACTTCCTCTCTCTGCCCCTCCTCTGCTTGTGCTCTCTCAAAATAAACAAACATTGGGGGGAGGGGGGGGCACAAACTTGAACAGTTGTGCCTAAACTATGATGTCTCACTATATACCATTTACAACACCCTCTTAGGTTCATCCAGAGCCTGGAGCGTGTTTCAGTCTGTGTCTCCCTCTCTCTCTGACCCTCCCCTGCTCGCGCTGTCTCTCTCTCTCTCTCCTAAAAAAAAATAAATGAAACATTAAAAAAAAATTAATAAAAAAAAAATAAACTGAAAATGGATGAAAGTGCTAAAGGTGAGACAGGAAGCCATCAAAATCCTCGAGGAGAAAGCAGGGAAAAACCTCTTTGACCTCGACCACAGCAACTTCTTACTCAACACGTCTCTGGTGGCAATGGAAACAAAAATGACCTATTGAGACCTCATCAAAATAAAAAGCATCTGCACAGCAAAAGAAACAATCAGCAAAACCAAAAGACAACTGACGGAATGGGAGAAGATATTTGCAAACAACATATCAGATACAGGGTTACATTAGTATCCAAAATCTATAAATCTATCAAACTCAACACCCAAAAAACAAATAATCCAGTGAAGAAATGGGCAAAAGTCATGAGAAGACACTTCTCCAAAGAAGACATCCAGATGGCCAACTGGTACAGCCAATCTGGAAAACAGTATGAAGGTTCCTCAAAAAAACTAAAAATAGAGCTACCCTCTGACCCAGCAATTGCACTACTAGGTATTTATCCAAGGGATATGGGTATGCTGTTACAAAGAGGCACATGCACACCAATGTTTATAGCAATGCTATCGACAAGAGCCAAACAGTATGAAGAGAGTCCAAATGTCCATCGATGGATGAATGGATAAAGACGTGATCTGTATTGCAGAGTATTACTCAGCAGTCAAAAAGAATAAAATCTTGCCATTTGCAACTATGTTTATGGAACCTGAGGGTAAGCAACATTAGTCAGAGAAAGGCAACTATCATATGATTTCACTCATATAAGGACTTTAAGATGGAAAACAGATGAACATAAGGGAAGGGAAGCACTGCTAGGAATTTACCCAAGGGATACGGAAATGCAGATGCATAGGGGCACATGTACCCCAATGTTCATAGCAGCACTCTCCACAATAGCTAAAACATGGAAAGAGCCTAAGTGTCCATCCACGGATGAATGGATCAAGAAGATGTGGTTTATCTATACCATGGAATACTACATGGCAATGAGAAACAATGAAATCTGGCCATGTGTAGCAACATGGATGGACCTTGAGGGTGTTATGCTGAGCGAAATAAGTCAGGCAGAGAAGGACAAATATCATATGTTTGCATGTATAGGAGGATTAGTAGGAACTTGACGGAGGAACAAGGGGGAGAAGAAGGGCGGAAATGGTGGGGGAAAGGGAGAGAGGCAAACTATGAGAGGCTCTTGAATGCTGACAAAAACTGAGGACTTGATGGATGTGGGGGGAGGGGGGGGATGGGCATGGAGGAGGACACTTGTGGGGATGAGCACTGGGTGTTATGTGGAAACTAATTTGACAATAAACTATTAAAAAAAATAGTCTCGAAGGTAATAAAAACAGTATAATTAATGGGTTCAATATTTTCAAGCAAGACTTGGGAGTTATTCTACGTTGCACTGGACAGTATAACTATACTAAAACCACTCATCAACAGAATGATGATGAAAAAGAGTAGTTAATAAATTTTAAAAATGTCTATTAGCAACCTTTTCAAGGATTTGTAAAACTATTCTTTTGGGGGGGGGGATTCATGAACAGGTCTTAATTAAGCACAGTCAAGAAAACTGGACCTCTGTTAACCTTGTTTTGTGTTCTAGTAAGAATAAAATGGGAAGTTCTAAGAGATACTGGTTTAAACATAATATAACCAAATAAAATTCTTCTGCCTTAGGATTTTTCTATTATTTCTCTGGACAGTGAAACTTTTAAATAATTGTCAGAGCTTTGAGGGGCACCTGGATGGCTCAGTTGATTAAGTATTGACTCTCAGTTTCAGCTCAGGTCATGAACTCCTGGTTTCATGAGTTCAAGTCCCCGTGTCAGGCTCTGCGCTAGTAGCACCAAGCCTGCTTGGGATTCTCTGTCTCCCTCCATCTCTGCCCCTCCCCCAATTGCAAAGTCTGCCTCCCTAAACAAATAAAACTAAAAATATATATATATTTAAGAAATAACTGTCAGATCTTTGAACTTTATAGTACAAAAAGACAACAATGAACTTCTAATGTCAACTCTTTAGTGTACCGCTGCCGACAGTCACACTGTGATGCTTATGAGAATACCTTACATGTCTAACTCTTCTACTACTGGCAACTCAAATCAGAGGACCATCGTGAGTATTACCTCATGGAAACAATGCAAAATTAACTGCCTACAGATTCAGAAAATTCCAGTCCTATAAAAATATAAATAGCAAATAGCAAATCTTATTTTAAGTTTTATTTATTTTCTGATGGTTTTTGTTACCTCTTCTTTTAGCGCATGTTTCCTTTGTTCCAAACAGATTTCTTTTGCTCTCATCATCTGCAAAGTCTCCTTAGAAACTGCATACTGAAGTTTTTCCATTCTTTCTGCAGCTGCTGCCCACGACGCTTTACCAAATTTCTTCTGATCTGCTCGCATTCGATCGTACACAGCTATTAATAATAATATTTTAAAGAGACATTAAGATATAAGACAACTTGATTCTGAATAATTTCAAAGTTTTTGTTCTCAATAACCATACACTTAAAGATACAAATCTCAGTCCCTTAGGTTTCCTATATAGCAGCTCTAAAACAAAACTCAACAATATCCAATATCTTAGATTCTAATGTCCTCACTAATAATTCTAAATAATCATCCTCAGAAAATTGTGAAGATAAAACTGATGACACAGGGTGCCTGGGTGGCTCAGTCGATTGAGCATCTTACTTCAGCTCAGGTCCTGATCTCACAGTTTGTGGGTTCGAGCCCCGCGTCAGGCTCTGTGCTGACAGCTAGCTCAGAGCCTGGAGTCAGCTTCAGATTCTGTATCTCCCTCTCTCTCTGACCCTCCCCTGCTACCGCTGTTCTCTCTCTCAGAAATAAATAAAACAATAAAAAAATAAAAACAAAACTGATGACAGATTTTAAAACCTTTTTAAAAAAATATTTGACAAAGTTGTAGGCACACAAAAGGGGGAGAGAGGGCGGGGGGGAGGGAGGGGAGTGAGAATCCCAAGCAGACACTGCACTGTCAGCAGGGAGCAGGACATGGGGCTCGATCCAATGAACCGTTGAGATCATGACCCAAGCGGAAGTCAAGATTCAGAGTTGGACACTTAACCGAATGAGCCACTCAGGCACCCTGATTTTCCAAGGTTTTAAAAATATTCTTCCACATGTTCGTTATTAAATTCTAAGTTTATATACTTTATTTTTAAAAGGTTTACACTTTTTCCCGAGTATGCTAACTGAAATCAGTCATAACTATTTAAGATTATTTGAAATTACTGAAACCCATGTGTTAAATTTTTATCATTCTGAGTCCTCCAAAACTACTACAAAAACCTGATGGAGCAAAAAATAACTCCTAGATGTTAGCATGGAACTTATTCAGAGGTTAGAGTTGGAACGGCACAACCAAACCCCAAGGAAAACCTCTAGTTGCATCTTGCACCTTCCCCACAAAGGGAATTTTTTATTTGCCACAACAGAGCCCAACTTTAAGAGATATTTCTTGGGGCGCCTGGGTGGCTTAGTTGGTTAAGCGTCTGACTTTCGCTTAGGTCATGATCTCACGGTTCGTGGGTTTGAGCCCCGCGTCAGGCTCTGTGCTGACTGCCAGCTCAGAGCCTGGAGCCTGTTTCAGTCTGTGACTCCCTTTCTCTCTGACCCTCCCCTGCTCACGAGGTCTCTCTCTCTCTCTCCTAGAAATAAATAAAAACATTTAAAAAAAAAAAAAAGAGAGAGATACTTCTTGACAATCAAATAGCTACCATCTTCTAGTTACAGAACTTTATCACTTACAGTATAGTACAGTAGTGGCTTATCCTGGGTTCTTACATAATAAAACCAACCATCCTTATGCCCACCCACTTTAACAGGTTAGAGACACACTCATCATAAAAGAGGTAGGCAATTTGAATAGTACGGAAGATCTTTAAATGAGTACACATTCACTAGTAGTATCTTTTATATGTCCAGAGTTAAGTGATAAATAATTTTGTACTGCCACAATCTCCTAACCATCTTGTGCAAGGAAGTATATCTCAGTAATCTTTGCCTCTGCCTGATTTTTATGAAATCTTAATTTTTTTACATTAACACAAGTCACAGTAAAAATTTAAACTGTAGAGGCAGGCTTGTAACCAAAAAGAGCAGTTTCTCAGGCTCAGCTCTTCCCTATCCCCTAGTCCCAGTGCCCACTGCCTTTCACTGTTTCTGGTGGTTACTTCAATAAAAAAATGCTGCTGTTTCTCAATTTACTTTAAAAACTATCTTTTGAGTTCCTATTATAACAGATGAAATTTTGCTGACTTACAGTCTCCTTTCAATATATTAATTCTTTCTATTTGTTTTTCTGTGACCTTCAAGTGCTAATGAAAAGAGTTAAGTTTTTAATGCACAACCTTGCACTGAATTTCAATTTTAGGCTAACAAGTAAAATCTATTCATTTTGGTTGAACAAATAATTCTGCAATTTTAAATTTCTGCCTTTCTTTTAAAACTGTATTTTAATATTTCTACAACCATAAGATCAATACAGTAGTACAATGTAGGGTAATAAAAAGAAAAAAAAAACCCTAAATGATTTGGAGTGAAATAATTGAGTTAAATTCCCAATTCTATCATAAATGACACATAACTTTTGGTAAGAAATTTAATTGTTCTTGGACTCAATTCCCTTGATGAGAAATGAAATATAGTACCTAGTCTAAAAGGCTTTGTAGGATTTAAGTGAGAGAATTACAGTTATCAAAATGTCTCTTCCACTTCACATGGCACCGTCAGTTCCTTGTTCTCTACTTTAGTCTGGGGGGTAGCTCCCTGTCCTATTTCAGTTCCATGTTGTTACCTACCATAAGAGCTAGTCTATATTTAGTCTTCCAATACCTTGGATAAAACATATTTTTACAGTTCGCTGTTAACTCACTTCACTTAGAATTATTTTCCAACAGCTCAAAATATGACAGTAATAAAGAAAATCATCAGTGTACAATGTTTGGAATACCCCTAGAACAGTATAGGGGTTTCTCGCCAATAGATTCTTCTCTCCCTCTGGTGGCAAGAATAAAGATTTTTTTTCTAAGTAGACTATTTACATTATCAGGATAACAACTCTATAATAATGGTCTATGATAATCAGTCAATACGGAAAACAAAACTCTGAAGGCCATGCAGTTCTGGTGTTCACAAATTATGTTAAAGAAAAAAAAAAAGTTTAATGAGTTAACATCTATATTTGTCAGAAATGATCCAATTTAAGATGTTTTTAAAAGCTCTGCAATAGGGGCGCCTGGGTGGTTCAGTAGGGCAAGCATTCGACTTTGGCTCAGGTCTTGATCTCACAGTCCATGGATTCGAGAGCTGCATCGGGCTCTGTGGAGACAGTTCACAGCCTGGATCCTGCTTAGGAGCCTGTGTCTCCCCCTCTCTCTCTGGCCCTCCCCTACTCAGGCTCTGTCTCACTCTTACTCGACAAACAAACATTTTTAAAAAGCTAAGCAATAGTATATCAAAATTAAGTTACATCTGGCTCTCTATAATAAAGAAAAGAGAAAAGGGGGCTGTTTAACTCTTCCTTTAAAAAGTGAAATTAGAAGGTTACCATTCTGATTGGAAACATAAAGGAGGGCTTTTACTCTCAGCAGCATAAAGCAAAAGAGAGATCTTCATTCCGCTTCTCTAACATTGGGGGGGTGGGGGGGTGGGCACGCAGGAAACAGACACAAGAAAGCAAAAGTAAAAGGCCAGGCAAATATCTGTCTGGGTTCAAGGGCTTCCTGCTAGGAAAAAGTCACTAGGAGTGAGGTACAAAGAAGTCTACAGTGACTCTGATGAATCATTTGGAACCCTAGAATGATGTTCATCATACATAAAAAAATGTTTTGATTAAAACTAGAGAAACAAAGTATACAATAAGAACAATCATCAAAACTGTAAAGGACCAAAACCAACAAACTATAGGTCATATAATCATTTCAATTATGTAACAAGCCATATATTAAAAAATTGATAAGCACACAAAGTGGCTACATTGGCAGTAGAATTACAGATGTTGGAGGGGGTCCCTCTAATATTCTAAATTTTCTGTAATGGTTATACATTTTCAATATTAATACAAGGTTTTTTAAATATTAAAAAGCGCGTCTAGAAAGCAGACTCTAAACCAAATGATTTACATAAAACAATTTATAAAAATACTTGACAGTAAGAAATGACAGCTTTTAACATATTGTCAACATTTTAATGTATTGTTCTCTTACTTTTGTAGAATTAAATTTTAATTTAGGCTTTAAAATTATCCTAATGCTCTAAGGTAAATACTCAGGAGTGGACTGCTGGATCATATGATAAGCATATCTCTAACTTACCTACAAAACTGCATTCATTTTGCAGATTGCCTGTATAATTTTGCATTACCACCAGCAATACAGGAAGGGTTCTTGTTATTCTGCATCCTTGTCTGCCCTTGGTATTGTTTGTACCTTTTTTTTTTTTTTTTTTTTAGTGATTCTTATAGGCATGTATTGGTATCTCATCGTGGTTTTAATTTGCATTATACTAATGACTAATAGTCTCACCATCTTTTCAACTGCTCATTTGCCATCTTTATCCTCAGTTCAAGTCCTTTCCCCATTTATTAACTGAACTGTTTCCTGTTTCATTTTTAAGCGTTCTTTATATATAGTCTGGATACAAGTCCTTTGTCAGATTTTATTTGCAAATATTTTCTCTTGAATGCCCTCTGGTACCTGGCAGAGGCAAAGTTCTTAACTTTGGTGAAATTCATTTTATCAATTTTTTTCTTTTATGGTTCATACTCTTCACTTTTCACTTTTAAACTTTAACAGTTTGTATTTGTAGTGTCACCGCTACAAACTCTGCCTAACTCTCTAGGTTAAGGATTTTTCGTACTTTTCTTATGGAAGTTTCAGGGTTTTTTTGGTTTTTTTTTTTTTAATAAACCTAAAAAGGCTGTATGAACCCCCAAATTTGTAGCAGTTGGTGAGAAGAGCAAATGACCTGGGGATCGTCTAAAATTCCAAGTTGTGTCTTAAACGTGAGAAGTCTTGTCGGGAACTCTGCCGTTAAGCTGTGGGGTAACTGGTTAATCAGAATTTAATTATGTTATACTACCACTCCATTACTATGTTTTCATGTGGAGTATGTGTAAATACACGTCCAGAAAAGAATGAAAAGATATACCTTAATTGGTTGATAGTGATCTTTTTCAACTGCTAGGACTATGAGTGGTCTTTATACACTTTTCTACAAGCCTGCTGCAAACAAACTATTTAAACCACTCCTTTTCAAAAATATCTAACAAGAATAACTTTAGTAGGAAACTCACCTTTTTGTGCTTTAGCTGTTATTTCAAAATATTTGACAGTAAGATCCTGAATAGACAGCACAGCCATGTGAGCTTTTCGCTGCCAATCAGCATCTTCTTTTTGTAGACTTTCAATTCTTCGAGGACCCAGATAGTCATTCTCCATGGAAATCTTAACAGGGGAAAAAAAAGAAAAATTAAGAAATCTATTTCTTTACTCACTCCATAAATATTACTGAATATTTACATATCAGGCATTGGACCTGATGCCAAAACAAAGGATACTTATATTTTCTTGCTCTAGAGTATAAGATATAAATTCAAAACAAGTAAATTAACCATCATGTTAAAGATACATTTTTTTAATGTTTATTTTATTTATTTTTAGAGAGGAATGAGAGAGAGCAGGGGAGAGGCAGAGAAAGGCTCCAAAGCAGGCTCATCAATGTCACCACAGAGCCTGATTTGGGGCTTGAATCCATAAACCATGAAATCATGACCTGAACTGAAACCAAGAGTCAGATGCTTAATAGACTGAGCCACCCAGGTGCCCCTAAAGATATTTAACACAGAAATCTGTTTCCCATTCCTCTTTGTCTTCTTTTTCATCCTTCTACTCCTCCAAATATAATCAACGGAATTACAGCAAAATGGTAAGATGTTATTTTGGGGTGCTAAGATAACAAAAAAATGTATTTCCTTCTTTACGGTAGTTACATTTTCAGGTTAAGAACTATTATTGCCAATAAGGGCACCTGGGTGACTCAGCTGAGACTTTGGCTCAGGTCGTGATCTCACAGTCCGTGAGACCACGTCAAGCTCTGTGCTGACAACTCAGAATCAAGAGCGTGCTTCCAATTCTATGTCTCTCTGTCCCTCTCCCATTCATGCTCGATCGCTTTCTGTCTCTCTAAGGTGAATAAATGTTAAAAAAAATTTTTTTTAAAAGATTTCTGCCACTGAAATACTTCTAACTGACATATAAAATAATTGAAAACTCCAAGTTGTTAAGACTGATAATAAATATATTAGCCCATCTATCTACTAACAATCCCGGGTCAGAAACAATAGACAAAAATTAACTACTGTTTTCAAGAGTTACACCTAAAACAAAAGGACAAATGAAAGTTGAAAGCTGAATTATGGACAGGAAGGTACCAGGTAAACGCTAAAGTAAAATCACAGAGGTAACAATATTAGTATTAGAATACTATAAAGGTATGTTTAACAGGTAATAAAAGTGAAATCCAGCAAGACTAGCAGTGAAGTCTTTGTGCTCTCCATCCTGCTTTATCATATAGTGAGAAAAGACTTTTAAAAAATGGGAGGCACAGGGGCTGGCGCGAGGTGGAATGAGGATCATCTCAGTGGCTCAGTTGGTTAAGTGTCAGCCTTTGGCTCAGGTCATATATCAGTTTGCAGGTTTGGGTCCCACACTGGGCTCTATGTTGACTGAGTGGAATCTGCTTAGGATTCATTCTCTCTCTCTCTCTCTCTCTCTCTCTCTCTCCCCCCCCACCCCTCCCCTAAATAAACTTTAAACAATTAAATATGAAATTAGTTAACACCTTATTAGGAGGATGAAAACACAGAAAGATATAAACCCATCCTCGGCATAATTCTGAAAAACTAATCAATTATGAGCCACCAAAAAATTAGCTTGAAAAAATTCAGAAGTGGATTAACACAAGCCATATTCTCTACATAGTACAATAAACAAATTAAAAGACTAGCCTAAACCCAAAATAAAATTTTAATCACCAAAAAGGAAGGTTAACACCTGGTTTTACTCTGGAATAGAAGGGGAAATATACGCAAGAGCATATATTATAGAGCACAGCACACACTTAGTAATTTATTAGCAGTGTTATGAATGGCAAGGCATAAGGAAGGATCAAGAATAATGAAAAAAATCTGTATGTGGAACTGCCACTTCCTCAAAAAGTAGAACAATGGGGGACTAGCCGATTTCAAAGGGGAGCAGATCAAGGATTTCACTTTACATATGTTAAGTTTGATTTTGCAAAGGTCATGGCTAGAGATATAAATTTGACAGATGATATTTATAGCCATGAGAGTGGATGAGGTTATCTAAGTTAGTCAGGAGGAAAAGCCTCATGACTGACCCTTAGGAATTCTAACATAGTAAAGCTGGGTGAACAGCCTACAAAAACCAAGCCAGAGGGAATGGAGACACCAGGAAAGGGTGGAATCAAGGAGCAAGCAAGATTCAAAGTAAGAGAAATTAACCCTGTCCAACACTGCTTAGGGGTCAAGTAGGATGTCTACTAGGATCCAAGATCTAACAGCAAGGATCACTGAACTTAGCAACATAGGTTCTGGAGTATAGACAAACTTCCTTTGCCTATTAACTCCCATCACATCCTTATATCTCAGTTCAATTACTGGGTTCATGGAAGTTTTCCCTGACTCCCCGTTATAACCTCTTCAGTGCGACACATTTAACTTTCCTTCATAGCGCTGGCACAATTCCACTTTATATGCTTGGGAACTTTAAATATTTTATTTTTATTTGTTTTTGAGAAAGACAGAGTAGAAGGCAGTGAGGGTCAGAGAGGGAGACACATAACCTGAAGCAGGCTCCAGGCTCTGAGTTGTCAGCACAGAGCTCGATGAGGGGCTTGAATTCACAAACCGCAAGATCATGACCTAAACCAAAGCTGGATGCTTGACCAGTTGAGCCACACAGTCACCCCTTGTAAATTTTAAATATTAACTGCTTTCCCCCTTTTAATGTTTATTTTTTGCTTTTCACCAGCACACAGCCTGGTACAAACCATACAATCAAATGAATGAGTAAGTAAAAATTCACTCTACACCTGTTTTTATTTAAAAATATTTTTTCTTAATGTTTTATTTATTTCAGAGAGAGAGAGAGAGAGAGAGAGAGAGAGAGAGCGTGAGCAAGGGGAGGCTCAGAGAGAGAGGGAGACACAGAATCTGAAACAGGCTCCAGGCTCTGAGCTAGCTGTCAGCACAGAGCCTGATGCAGGGCTCAAACCCACGAACCATGAGATCATGACCTGAGCCAAAGTCGGACGCTTAATCAACTGAGCCACCCAGGCGCCCCTACACCTGTTTTTGATGAGGAGAAAGATGCAGACATGAGTATAAATAAATACTCTTTTGACAATTAGTCTGAGTAAACAGAGAAAAAAGGGTGTTGCTACAAGAGCACAAAACTTAAGGGTGGACCCTTTGCTTTCTGTTTTCTTCTAATGAGAGATCATGGAGCAGGATGAGTCGTTGTTAACAAGTATCCAGCAGAGGGAAAACAAAGATGCCAGGGGGAAAATGGGGCTAATTATGCACCATGGGAAGGGATAGGATTCAGAGTACTGGTGTAGTGATTTGCTCTTGGTAACTGTTGGAATAGTTCCTCCATGGACATAAAGTAAGGCAGGTTTTGGATTTGATAGAAGGAGAGTTTTCCCCTCTGAAGAAAGAATCCAGATAAAAGGTTGGTACAGGAGAGGGGAGGAGAGAAGACACAACATGATTGCTTTTAGATAGTAGGATGACAAACCATTCAGAAAGACTCACTAAGTAAATATTTTTCAAAAAGTGGTCATGGTTAGTGTGGTCATGGTGAAACAGGCACAAACTCACATACTGCTGGACGAACTATAAACTCATGAAAAACTTTTCTGGGAAGTATTTTATGATACCATACTCTTTGTTTTTTTTTTTTTTTTTTTTAATATTTATTTCTAGGAGAGAGAGAGAGAGAGACAGTGCGAGCAGGGGAGGGTCAGAGAGAGAGGGAGTCACAGACTGAAACAGGCTCCAGGCTCCGAGCTGGCAGTCAGCACAGAGCCCAACACGGGGCTCGAACCCACGAACCGAGAGATCATGACCTAAGCGAAAGTCGGTCGCTTAACCGACTAAGCCACCCAGGCGCCCCACTCTTTGTATTTTTTTAATACCATTTTCTTACCTATTTAAGAAAATATCTTCAAAGAATAATAACCAAAAATGTTAACTGCAATGCTGTTCAAAATAAAGAAAAATGTGTTCCAAATATCTAAGAATAGAGAATGTTACTTATGATACACCTATAAAGTATAATTCTATACAAAAATAATGCTTATGAAGTTTTTAATAAAGGCAAATGAATATAATATTAAGAAATCAAATCATGAACATGATTTCAACTACATAATGTCAAGGGAAAAAAGAAAATATATAGAATGTATTAATGATGTCATTTTTTTGTCTGAATGTGGGTGACTATTTTTCTTCCTGTTTAAAAGTTGTACTTTCCAAATTTCTATTGTATATGTGTTGCTTTTATAATCATAAACTTAAAAAAATACTTTATTTCTTCTCGGGTTCAAAAACCATACCAACTAGACAAGTTGAAGACATATAATCCCAGAGGTTTCCTGTTTCTGGTCAAGCAAACAATGAGCTCCTGTTTTCATATATGAGGACCAGCAAGAGGCAAATTATTAGACTTACCTCTTTTTTTCCAGTGTGTATGGGAGGGAGGGGAAGTGGAGATATGATCAGAACCTAAATGTCTTCCTTAAAAGTTGGAAAACAGAATTATGTGAGCTCCATTTCTGGAACTACAAAAATAGTGCCAATAGTTAAAGATAATTAACTCAGGAGCAGAAATTTAGATTCTTGATACTGGATTCCCTACTCACCTGGACTAGAATTTTTTTGTTTTAAGTTTCAGAAGACAATTTACTCATCTCCAATCATATAAACTTTTATGATGCTACTGGATATGGCTGCTATTCTTCTTCTTTTTAGACTTTACCATGGATAATATTTGGATTCATTCAATTATATAAATTGATAAAAGAACCCACTGTACTGGGTACCTCAGGGGATATACTGTAAGGCACATAATCTACTAAGAAATTTAACAATCTAATTGGAGGGTAAACAAAGACATATGTGATGTAGAAATCTGTTTTCAAATTAAGATACCTGGCAGTGATACTTATTAAATAGACCTTTAACAAAATCACTTTAACATTCAATTATTCATTCAAAATGAAGACATACTATTTTCTCAGTGACAGCATAGTACTAGGCACTTAGGACAGCAATATATTCAGCCTAGTTGAAGGCAAGAGGTACCAAAATAAACAATGAAAACAGAGTATGAAAAATATCATGATAAAGTATACCTAAGATACCATAGGTAGCACCAGCTATGGATGTTTCAGTACTAGTCTGGGAAGAAAATTTCTAAAGGGAACAAGGAGTAAGTAAATTCTTAAAATAATAAGTAGAATTTTATACAAGTATGTAAAACAGTGAAGGGTGTCTCTGTGTAAAAAGAATAAAGTTATTTTAAGAACTTTACGAAAAATCAAAGGTTTGGAATGAGAGGACTCATTTAGCTGCTTCGATGAGGATATACTTTACTGAGGTTCAAAACTACAGAGGGCGTTTTGAAGGAGGGGTATGATTTTGACACATACATACAGAATATACATAGGGAAGGAGGACCACCCAAAGGGACTGCTGGAGGAAAGAATAAACCTCAGCAAAAGCCTACAGGTGGCTGAAGTTCAGTGTATGGTAAGAGACAGTTCAGCATGGCTTGAGTTTAGGTAAAATAAAGATAACAGGAGATAAGACTAGTGAAGGAGGTTGTGATCACTATTAGGAGGCCTTTAAATGTCAGCCAAAGGAAGTTATAGGTAGTTTGACAAACAGAAAACCATTGTGGGATTCTAAGCAATAAGTAGCATATTTACACATCAGCTCACATAATAGGTCCCAGAAAGGGGTACGTGGGGAACTCGGTAGATTAAGCGTCCAACTCTTGATTTTGGCTCAGGTCATGACCTCACAGTTCATGGGATCAAGCCCTATATCAAGCTCTCAGCCGATGGCACAGGGCCAGCTTGGGAGTCTCTGCCCCTCCCTCACTGGCATGGGGGCACACACTTTCCCTCAAAAATAATTAATTTAAAAGGGTGGGGGTCCCAGAAAGACTTGTTTTGTATCTAACAAAACCATCAAGGTTGTGCTTTGTTATGATTATCTCTGATTTTAAAACACTCAAATTAAAAGGCTTAAGATTAACATTCACAAGACTGGAATAGAGATTTACTATATTGAATACTGCACTCAGCATATTATATTGGAAGTCATTGTCTTTCTTTTTAAAAAACTTTTTTTGATGTTTATTTTTGAAAGCATGAAAAAGGGAGGCAGGAAGAGTGAACGGGAGAGGGTAGAGAGAGAGGAAGACAGAGAATCCAAAAGGCTCCAGGCTCTAAGCTGTCAGCACAGAGCCTGACACAGGGCTCACACTCATGAACCTGTGAGATCATGAACTGAGCCTAAGTTGAATGCTTAACCGAGTCCCTAGAAATTCTTTTCAAGGACATGATTAAGCTTTGGGCCCTTTAACGGACTTGATTTATTGTATGTAAGGCCATTAGCTAGGTTATTAGGGGTTTTTTTTTCCCTTAACTTTGAAAGTTTGAAGTATATGTAAATTCTTCTCTATCAGTTCAGAGTTCATTCCTAATGCCTTGTCGTGCTGGGGTTAGGGCTCTGCAAACCACATTTAGGCTTTATCAATATGAAGGGTTGAAGGAGGGAGAAAACATATGCTTCTTCCTATGTGTATCACTTGACTTTCTTATTTGCTATTATTCTCCTGAGCATCACCACTGACTCACTTCTTCATTCCAACATCTGCAATTAGTTCCTGAAGCAGTTAACAGAATCCAGTTTATAGTTTTTCAGCCTTAGTAGAACTAGCCTCACTTTGTGGCCCCTAAGGTCATCTAGCACCAGTGTGCCCTTTTCTTAAAATCTGGGTCTCTCCACTGAGCTCAGATACATGAGCACTTGACAAGAAATACTACCTCCCTCAGTCTTCAACTCTACACAGCCCATTTTCCATGCTAAAGTTTTAAAACATATCTGTTTTCTGTGTGCCACCAAAGCCACGAGTAGTGGCTGTTTTTGCAACTGTTAGCTCTCATATCTTAGAGTGATCTTCTTAACTATCTGGTTAACAACTTTATACCAAGTCAGTTATTCCTATCAAGTACCCTCTGGTCAAATAACTGATATACTTTTGCAATCAAACCTCCCAAGACAAAGCTATGGGGTATAAATTTAATAAACAGAACAGTGTTCAAAATTTTAAAATCTAGAATTAAACAGAAACCCTTTTTACTTGCATGGCTAACTACTGTACAGAAGTGAGGAAACTTGCATCATGGCTTTTTAAAGAGAAAAACTTCTTAAATCTGGTGGTAATTATTTGAAGACAGCTTATACTTTGACGTTGAACCATCTTCAACTTTACTATACAGGTATATTCAAATATACACAACACAAACATGCTCATTATGCTTTTAAAATGCCTTCTGAAACTCAGTAGTTAATTAATACTGCAGCCGACTTTTAAAAATTAATAGTTTATTTTTCTGAAGACATTATGCCAGGTTACTAAGTTCTTTTCCTAACTTGGCAAGTTTGAAAATGTACAGCATTGGTCAGCTGGACCATGTGCTAAAAACAATGACATCTCTGTTTTCAGTTTCACGGCTAGAAAGAAAACAGTGCCTGTTTTTAAAATGGGGGGAGGAGGGAATTATGTATCAGTTTACGTAGCTATAGTGAGACTAACTTATAAATACAAGTTTCTTGGTATCAATTACTTACTATGAAGTACATCACTTCCTTGGATACTGAGTTTTATATGAGAAATTTAAGTGTTATTCCTGTCTACTGTTGAGTTAGTGACTGAAGAAGAGGTCAAAAAGAAATTAAAAAAACCTCCAATGCTCAGATGAATCATATGCTAAGATCAAGATCAGTCTGTATAAATACTGATGTAGTAGTACCTTAAATACAAATTTTTCAGGCCCAGGAATCATGTGAAGGTGACTAAGATTAACAAAATGAGGGAACCTGGGTGGCTTAGTTGGTTAAGTGTCAGCTCAGGTCATGATCTCGAGTCATAGGTTCAAGCCCCACCTCCAGCTCTGTGCTGACAACTCAGAGGCTGGATCCTACTTTGGATTCTAGGTCTCCCTCTCTCTCTGCCCCTCCCCCTGCTAGTGCTCTGTCTCTTTCTCTCTCAAAAATAATGAGATGATTAGATTTGGAAGCAACTGCTCATTCATTTTTATACACAATATAAATGCTAAATGTGACATTCAAGGAAAAGTATGAAATAATGCTTTCAATGTGAGAGAAATTTAAAGGCAATGAACCCAAAGAAAAAACAGCTCAGGTAAGAGATAAGTAACCTAATGTATACTGATGACACTATATAGTTCACAGTTCACATGCTTACAGTATATAATTGTCCACTAGTATAAAAACTGCACCCTACACAAAAGCAACCGGTTAAGAGGGCAGAGAGTGGAGACTCCACAAATTCAGCACATCTTTTTGTAAACCCATGTATACTGCTGCATATTCCCAGAAGAGGGCCCTTTTCTCATTTGCTAGAATAGGAGTTGGGGAAAGTATTTTACATGAAGACATCTACAGATTTGCTTGGTCCTGGAGGAGAGGAAGTGGGGGAAGAGCATATTTAAGATTCAAGTAGGAGATAATTGGCAAAATAAGGTGCCTGGCTACAAAGGAGAGAGAAGCATGGAGGATGCCTTCAAGATCCTAGTTTATTCACTTTCAACAAGTAAGTTGGCCAAGGGGCACCTGGGTGGCTCAAGTGGTTGAGCGTCCAAATTCACTTCACGGCATGATCTTACTTCTTGTAAGTTCGAGCCCTGTCAGGCTCTGTGTTGACAGTTGACAGCTAGGAGCCTGCTTCAGATTCTGCGTCTGTCTCTCTGCCCCTCCCCCGCTCACTCGTGTGCACTGGCGTGCTCACTCTCTCAAAAATAAACATTAAACAAATTTTTACAGAAAGAAATATAAAAGTTGGCCAATGTGTTTGAAATGCTTTTAGCTAACTCACAAAGATAATCAGTAGGCCAACTCAGTAACTGACCCTGACTCACTGTTATGCATGGTTTAAAAATCTATATAGAATCATGTAGTTTGAATCTCACTCTGCCGATGCAGATAAACTAAGGCCCAGAGAGATTTTAATTTTGAGTTCAGTGTGTTCCTTCCCTTGGCTGTTTATAGTTCTTTTAAACATGTTTCTTAAACTTTAGTATGCATTTTAATCACCTGGAAGGCTTGTTAAAGATTGCTGAGCCCCTCAGTAGAGTTTCAGTAGAGATATGACCTAAAAACAGGAATCTGTATTCTGTAACAAAGTTCCAGGTGGTACTGATGTGACTAGTCTGTGGGTTACATTTTTGAGAACTAATGCTTTTAAGTTTATTCATTGAGAGAAAGAGTGAGAGCTAGAGAAGGGCACAGAGACGGGGAGAGAGACAGAATGAGAATTCCAAGCAGGTTCCACACTTTCATGACAGAGCCCAATGTGGGGCTCAAACTCCGGATCATAACCTGAGCCAAAGTCAGATGCTTAACCAACTGAGCCCCTCTGGCACTCCAAATCCTATTTATTGAGTATGCTTCATGAATAGGTTCTAGATGCTTTGTGGAGTAAGAAGATTAGTGAAAAATCTCTATTAACTGCCATTTATGTAAATACAATTGAAACTATATACTAAAGTATATCTAATATAAAATATGTAACTATTATCATAAGATACTAAACATAAAAATAAAAATGCATTATACATTCGGGGTGCCAAGTTAACTTCTTTCCTATCATACTTTAATATTTAAGTTAATGAAAGCACTGGAAATTACATTCTTTATAAAGAATCTAGGGGGGACACCTGGGTGCTCAGTCAATTAAGCAATTGACTTGGACTCATATGATGATCTCACCATTTTGAGTCCAAGCCCCACATCAGGCTCTCTGCTGTCAGCACAGAGCCCACTTTGGATTCTCTGTCCTCTTCTCTCTCTGCCCCTGTCCTGCTTGTGTGGTCTTTCTCAGAGATAAACATTTAAAAAAAAAAAAAAAGTTTTTAATAAATAATCTAGAGAGCAAAGGTCAAACGCCACAGGATCCTTTAGTGTGCTAGCCCCTGACCACCGTTCCTCTAATTTCCTTCAAATGCTTAGACCCGGGACACAGCAAACAACTTACACCCTGTGGAGTAACTAAAACAGCAAGCTTTGCAGTCAAACAGACATGTGTTTCAATCTCAGCTGTGCTATTTACTGGCATCCACCAATGATGCCAGGTGGTAGTGAGGCTTTGGTAATTTGTTCATAATTCATTTCGACTAAAAGTCCAAACACCTGCCTATTCACACTGTACCATTCTTGTTTTTATCTTTATCTGGAATAGTGTCTATTCCAATGTGCAATGCATACGTATGTACCCTCTTCTTATTGAATTATTATTCCTCAATAGTGAAGCTCTCTATAATCTTTTTCATTATATCTTTAGGTAGTGTTGATCACTCCAGTTTGTGTGCCTCTACAACTCTACACAGTGCTCATTCATTTTCCTATTTGAAAAAAATCAACTTTATGAATTTATAATTTACATACAACAAAATGTTCCTGATTTTAGTGTAAATTTTTATGAATTTTGACAAGTTTATACGTCCATGGAACCACTGCAATCAAAATTTAGAGGCTATCAATCATCCAAAGGATGCTACTCTATCCGTTCCCTCTCAATCTCTAATACCCCAACCCAGGCAACAAACAGTAAGCTTTTTATTGATAAAGATCAGAACCATCATCTCTAGAATTTCATGTAAATGAATTCATACAGTTTACACTATGTCTTCTGTTGAGCATTTTTGTCAACTATTTTATTAAACTTTAATTTATGTACAAATGAATCCATTTTAAAAGTGTTCAATTTGATGAGTTCTCTGTACACCCAAGAAATCAGCACCACAATTGAGATGAAGAACATTTCTTCTATCACCTCCCAAAGATTGTCCGTGCCCCTTTGCCATGCATCCCTTCACACAAGCATAGACTCCTTTGAATCTGGCTTCTTTGACTTAGCAATATCTGAGATTTATCCATGTTGTTGTGCCTATCAATAGTTAATTACTTTGTGTTGCTGAGTATTATTCTCTACTATGGAAAAACCACAGTTTGCTTATTCATTCACCTGTTGATCATTATCTGGACTTGTCCCGTAGAGGCTGAGAAGAAAGGTGGCATGAGTATTAGTCTACAAGCCTTCTTTATGAACAGAGGTTTTCATTTCTCTTGTATAAATAACTATTATTTGAACAGGTGAGTAGTAAGATATGTATACATTTAAATTTTGAAGAAACAGCCTGTTTACCAAAGTAGTTATAACAATATAAAATGTGCTAGCAATGTAAAAATTCTAGTTGCTCTACATCCTCAGCAGCCCTTTCAAAATGTTTATTTTGAGAGAGAGGCAGCCCTCCCACGGACCCATTGTGGGGGAGGGGGAGTCACATAGAGCCAAGAGAAAATTCCAAGCGACTGTGCGCTGACAGGAGTGCCCAACACGGGTCTTGATGTCATGAACTGTGAGATCATGACCTGAGCGAAAATCAAGAGTCGGACATTTAACTGATTCAACCAGACACCCCAGAATTTTTAACTGTTATTTATTCTAATGGATGCGTAACTCATTATGGCTTTCACCTGAATTTCCATGGTGACAATTTTAAGCTTCCCTGGGTGTACTCAGCTATTACTTCATGTGTCTTTTATTTTTTTTAATAAGTAACTTGATAAGTAAATCAGGTTTAAGATAGCTTTCAAGTTAATTTTTGTATATGGTATAAGAATTGAGATTGATTTTTATATATGGGTATTCAGTTCTAGTAACCATTTGTTGGAATGAGGATTCTTCCCCCGCCCTCCCAAACTGCTCTCTCATCTGATGGAAAATTTATTATATAACTATGCATCTATTTCTGGATTCTATTTTATTCTGTTGATCTATATTTCTATCTTAAACCAATACTACAATGTCTGGAATTCTGTAGTTAAGTTTTGTTTTGTTTTGTTTTTTGTTTTTTGTTTTTTTTAGGTTTGGAATTCTCTAGCTTTTTACTAAGTGTTTAAATCAGGTAATAGAGGCCCCTGAGTGGCTCAGTGGGTTAAGCATCAGACACTTGGTTTCGGCTTAGGTCATTATCTTGTAGTTCATAAGCTAAAGCCCCACTACTAGGGCCACGCTTGAAGTGTAGAACCTGCTTGGATTCTTTCTTTCTCTTCCCTGCTCATTCTGTCTCTCTAAAAATAAATACATTTTAAAAATATTTTTAAAAAGGACTTTTAGGGGCACCTGGGTGGCTCACTTGGTTAAGCATCTGACTTCAGCTCAGGTCAGAATCTCATGGCTCCTGAGTTCAAGCCCCAGGTTGGGCTCTGTACTAACTTAACCTCAAGAGCCTGGAGCCTGCTTAGGATTTTGTGTCTCCGTTCCTCTCTTTACCCCACCCCCACACAGCTCTGCCTGTCTCTCTCTCAAAAATAAACAAACATTAAAAAGAAATTAAAAGGGGGCACCTATATGGCTTCGTTTTTTAAGTGTCTGACTTCAAGCCAGGTTATGATCTTAATACTAGTTGAGTTTAAGCCCCACGTCAGGCTGTGTGTTGGCAGCTCAGAGCCTGGAGCACTCTTCGGATTCTGTGTCTCCCTCTCTCTCTCTCTCTGTCCCTCCCCTGCTCACACTCTTTCTCAAAAATAAACACTGAAAACTAATAGGAAAAAATATTTCTTAAAAAATCAGGCAATAAGCCCTAAATAAAGAAAATTTTATCTTTTCCAAAATTGTTAATGCTACTCTAGTTCCCTTGTCTTTCCATTAACATTTTGTAATTAGCTAGTGAGTTGCCATAAAAAAAGATAAACCTACTATATTTTAGCTTGAATGTACATTTCAATCAAAAACTGGCATCTAAACATAGTCTTTCAAACCATTAACTTGATCTTCTCATTTCTTTAGGTACACTTCATGTTCTTCAGCAAAATTTTTAATTTTTAGTATAAAGAACTTTCACATATTTTGTAAAACTTCTTCTTAAAGACTTCATGTTCAGAGATGGTAATAATGGCATTTAAAAATCTTTAGTTTCAAGAAGACACAAAACGTGGATGAACTTTTAAATTGACCTTGTAACCAAATTTACGAATTATTTGCTACAGCTTTGTTTTTATGAGATTCTTTAGGGTATTTTATATATATAATTATGTGATGTAGAAGTACAGAATGCTTTAGTTTGCCTCTTCAATTTATATATGCCTTTTATTTTTTTCTGGCTACAAACTTCAGAACAATACAGAATAAAAGTGTAGAGAGTAAACAATCTTACCTTGTTCCCAATAACTGAGGAATAAAATTTAGTCATTCACCAGCACGTATGATGCAAGTTAGGCTTTTCAAATATACCATCAAGTTGAGAAAATTTGTTTCCTCCTACTGTGCTAAGCTTTTATCGTGAATGGCAAGGGACCTTTGTTAAATGCTCTTCTTTTGATTTTCCTCCTTTAATGTGGTAACATACATTGGTTAATTTTTTTTTTTTAATTTTTAAAAACTGTTTGTTCATTTGAGAGAGTGAGAGACACCGAAGCCAAAGCAGGCTCCAGGCTCTGAGCCATCAGCACAGATCCCAACATGGGGCTCTAAATCACAAACTCAGAGATCATGACCTGAGCCAAAGTAAGATGCTTAACCAACTGAGCCACCCAGGCACCCTTGATTTGTTTATTTTTTAAAATATGTATTTTACTGAAGAGAAAGGGAGGGAGAGGAACAGGGAGAGGGAGGAAGACACACACACACACACAACCAAGAGAGAGGGACACATAAGCAGCAAGCATGCAGGGGAGGGGCAGAGAGAGGATCCCAAGCAGGCTCTACAGTGCCAGCTCAGAGCCCAGAACTCATGAGCCATGAGATCATGACCAGAGCAAAGACCAACAGTCACTCAGCCAACTAAGTCACCCAGATGCCTCTACACTGGTTTATTTTTGCCAACCTTGCATTTAAGATAAGCCCTAATCATATATACTGTATCATCTTTATTGAGAGTGAGAGAGCACATGCACTCACACACACACAAGGGATATGGGGTGGGGAGGGAGAGAATCCCAAGCAAGTTCCTTGTTGTTGGCATTGAGCCCAACCTTGAAATCATGACCTGATGCTTAACTTACCTCCAAACACCCCTTTCTATAATGTCATTTGATTTTAATATCAGAATAATGCTGGCCTAAAAAAATAAGATAGGAAGTACTCCTGCCTTTATTTTCTGAGTTTTTGTAGAACTGGCATCATTTCTTCCTTAAATAATGTTTGATGAATCTCAAAGGATGTCATCTGAACCTTTAGATTTCTTTGCAGGAAGGTGTTTAACTATGACTTCAACTGTTAATATATAACTATCAATATTCTTCAGTTTCTCCTTGAATTTATTTTATTATTTTGTATTTTTTCTAAGAAATGTAAGTTCTGTAATTTATTGGTAACAATTTGTTCCTATTTCTGTACAAACTTTTAACAACTATAGAACTGGAGTAATGACCTAACAGATGTGTGTTTAACATTTTTTTTTTTAATGTTTATTTAGAGAGAGTCAGAGGGCACACGCATGCAGAAAAGGAGGGAGCAGCAGGGTGAGAGAGAATCCCTAGCAGGCTCCCAAGCGCTGTCAGCACAGAGCATGATGCAGACTAGATCCCATGAATCATGAGATCACAACCTGAACCAAAACCAACAATAAGATGCTTAACCAACATCGCCACCCAGGTGCCCCAATATGTGGTTCTTTTTAAAAAATCAAATCACCTAGAAATATAAAATATATGGGGATTTTTATACACCAAATAACCAGGTTTTGGTTTCACTCATTTTTTTTTTCACCTGTTTGTTTCTTTTTCATTGACCCCCACTCTATTAATTTAATTTTGGGGGTTTAACTTGTTCTCTTTTGCTAACTCTTTTCTTAAAAAAATTGTTTTAATGTTTATTTTTGGGACAGAGAGAGAGCATGAGCAGGAGAGGGAGGAATAGAGTGAAAGGGAGACACAGAATTCAAAGCAAGCTCCACGGTCTGAGCTGTCAGCACAGAAAATAATGGGGGGCTCAAACTCATGAACTGCAAGATCATGACCTGAGCTGAAGTTGGACACTTTACCAATTGAGTTACCCAAGTGCCCTGGTTTTGCTAGCTTCTTAAGGTAAAAGTTTAGATGACTGATTTTACATCCTCCTGCTTTTCCAACAACCATAAATTGCTCCATAAATACAGCTTTAGCTTCACTGCTTGATATCTTCCCAAGGGATCAGGAAGAAATTTTATGGACCTAAGTACACTTGTTCATTTCCCAGAAAGACATAGAAGAATAGCTAAAAGAACATCATAAAAAGAAAATATTCATGGGGTGCCTTGGTGGCCCCATTCGTTAAGCATCCAACTTTGGCTCAGGTCATGATCTCTCAGTTGGAAGGTTGGAGCCCCACACTGGGCTCTGTACTGACAGCTCAGAGCCTGGAGCCTGCTTTAGATTCTGTGTCTCCCTCTCTCTGCTGGTCCCCTGCTCATGCTCAGTCTCTTTCTCTCAAAAATAAACATTAAAAAAATTTTTTTAAAGAGAAAAGAGAAGAAAAACTTATCACTTGCTCAAAAGATGAGAGAGACAGAGAGACAGTGCATGGGTAGGGGAGGGGCAGAGAGAGAGAGGGAGATCTAGGATCTGAAGCAGGCTCTAGGCTCTGAGTTGTCAGCACAGAGCCCAACACAGGGCTCCATCTCACAAGATCATGACCTGAGCCAAAAACGGACACTCAACCAACTTAGCCACCCAGGCACCCCTTGAGTGTCCAACTCTCGATTTCAGCTCAGATCACAATCTCACAGACTGTACATTCCAGCCCTGCATAGGGCTCTGCATTGACATGGGGGAGCATCCTTGGGATTCTCTCTCCCTCGGCCTCAGCCTCTTCCTCTCACTCTCAAGATGAATAAAAACTTACTAACTAAACTAAGGTCTTCCCAGAAAAATTTTTCCCATAACTTCTGGTAAAGAAGCCTAGGGCTACACAATACTCAAAATGCCAAAAACGAGAAGAAAAGTACAAGAAAATGGGACAAAGATGGGAATTTCTCAATTTATCTACATTACTTTCTAGATTCTTCTCATCCCTAGCTATTCAACAGAATCACCTTTGAGATACTTTAAAAATGAGGTTCTCAGGCTGTATATAACCTGAATGTAGCAAAATAGAATCTTTGGGGAGAAAGAACCACCTATCAGCATTTTTGAAAAGCTCTTCTTGTAATTAAGATGTATGGCTAGCCAAGTTGAGACTATAAAACAGGGAGGCTACTATGTAGGTTAAAAAAAAAACCAAAAAACAATACCTTGATCTGCTGTCTCCGTAGCATGGCAAGTTCTCTCATGTCTCGGAATGGCTGTAGTAAATACTGATACAGTTCAGTTGTGGCTTCTGCAAGGCTGCTATACGCTTCATCCTCCATTTGATACAAGTCCAGAAGCTCAACCATGCTTTCTGTATTCTTGTGCTTGTCCAACAGCTGAGGAACAAGAAAGTTTTTGTTTTTTTTTTAAACAAAGAAATCTGATTATAAAAGCCTATAAATATTTGCTTTTAACTCCCTCTCTTATCTCACAAACTTGGAATACTGAAACATAGATGGAAGGGAAGGGACTAAATGCTTTTCGTAACTCATCACCATGCCCGAGGTGTCTTACTACTCAAGATGATCCACTCAATCAGCCTTTCAAACTCATTATACTACTCTTGTTGTGTGGATTTTCTAGTACTGCATACTATCGATTTGCCTAGTCTTATGCCATTAAAAAATTTTCCCCTCCTATCTCATAGGTTTCTCTGTATTTATGTAAAACTCAGTCAGTTAAGCATCCAACTTTGGCTCAGGTCATGATCTTATAGTTGGTGAGTTTGAGCCCTACATCATACTCTCTGCTGTCAGTACAGAGCCGGCTTGGGATCCCCTGTCTCCTAATGTCTCTGCCCATTCCCCCACTTGCTCTCTTTCTGGATCAAAAATAAATTTAAAAAATTTTTTTCACTGCTAATGTACACATTACTGATGAACTCCTCTCAATATATTTACTAATTCCCCCAAATCTTCTTGCCAGTCTGCTCCTCTTCCCAGTTTAGAACACTCCCAAAGTAACTTAACTATCACTTCCTTCAAAAATCTAGTTTGATAAAAACTTCATCTGTACTAAAGGGGATAAGACTGACTATGACAGATTTTTATAACTCTTAGCACCTCTTTATACTAATGTGTACATCAACAAATACAGACTGAGCATCTAACACATTAGACACTAGACTTAAGAGCTGGGCATACAAAAAACATGGTCACTCTCTTCAAGAAGCTTACAGTACAATAATCAGAAACTAAAGTTTTTTAAAAAGTACAAATTGTGATGTTTTAAAAAGTAAAAGTAATACAGTGAAACAATGAATCCCAGGAGAAAGAATAAGAGGTAGGAAAACAGTGATAAACTGTGTCACCATGAATAGAAAAGGTAAAGAAGATAAGCAATCCTTTTCCAAGGATCCAAGGAAGCTTACACTAAAATTTAAAGAACCTATGATGGGGCACCTGGGTGGTTCAGTCAGTTAAGCGCCGGACTTCGGCTCAGGTTATGATGTCACAGTTTGTGGGTTCGAACCCCTCACCGGGCTCTGTGCTGACAGCTAGCTCAGAGCCTGGAGCCTGTTTCAGATTCTGTATTTTCCTCTAGCTCTGACCCTCCCCTACTTACTCTGTCTCTATCTCCATCTCTCAGAGACAGGCAGGCAGGCAGGCAGGCAGGCAGGCAGATAGATAGATAAAAACCCTATGAAAGGGGCACCTGGGTGGATTTTGGCTCAGGTCATCAGACAGACAGACAGACAGACAGACAGATAGATAGATAGATAGATAGATTAAAAAAAACCTATGAAAGGGGCACTTGGATGGCTTTTGGCTCAGGTCATGGATCTCGTGGTTCCTGAGTTTGAGCTCTGCATTGGGTTCTGTGCCAACAGCGGGGACCTTGCTTGAAATCTCTCTCTCCCTGCCCCTCCTGTGCACATGTGCTCTCTCTCAAGATAAATAAACTTAAAAAATAAATTGAAAAAAAAAGGAACTTATGAACAAATCATGTAAGCAAGACAATATTTTATTTACATTTCACGTCCATTTACCTAGTGATGGTCTCATTTTCCAAAAGGGACAAAATTCTGCTTTTGGTTCTATAGCTAAAGTTTTTATCTTCCTCCCCAACTTTTTGCTTTAGGTTACCATACTGTGCTACATGAATACTGAATTAGAGTCCAAATTCACTTTCTGCCCTGGTTCTTAGCACTAAATGTAGCAGCACCTATGCATTAGTCTTCTGCCTACTACATCATTAACAATCATGATGGCTCAGATAACCTAAAGTGCTTTTATGACAAAGATGTATCATATAAACACTAGTTTTACTACTGTTTTAAAACAATTAAAATTCCAACCTTCATTGGTAATATGGAGAATTTCCATTTCCAGTATCAGCGGAGTAGTTCCTCTTTGACCAATTCTCCCATTGATTATAACTATAAACCCTGGGCAAAGTATTACAAAACTACTATCTGAAGGCCCTGTAAAGTAAATAAAAACTGGAGAGGACATCAATACTTAGAAGACAGGAAGACCCTAAGTGAGTTTTTATTCATGGCATTTGACCTGAGGGCAGGTCCCCATGGCTACCATAGGAAAGTTTGGCTAAAACAGAAAACTATAGCTTTGGTGCTAGAAAAGTCAGGGGACAGATTTCAAAACAACCACTGCACCTAGAAAAGAGGGAGAAATGTGAAAAGAAGACCAAAGGAGGAAATCTCCAATTGGTATTTAAATTCTACTCAAATCACTGGAACTATATATGCACAGGACACACTATCAAAATACTAGCTAATGACAAAAACGTTTTTAGCTACTCTCTCTGCAAGAAAGACAGAGTTTGCAGTTGAATCAATCAAATTTATGGTCTCTGCTAAAACAAAATTGTAAAAAAAAAAAAAAAGAAAGAAAGAAAGAAAGAAAGAAAAAAGACATCCTCTGGAGAAATGTAACACACAAAATAGGCTCTGCAAGGTTATCGTTTATAATGTCCAGTATACAGTCCAAATTTAGAAGACCTATGAGAAACATGAAAACAAAACTCAATACTCAGACACCTCTTATAAGATGAAATACGTTTTGATTTAGCAAAGATTTTAAAGTGATTATTACAACAATGCTGATGGACACAAAGGAAATATGCTCATGAAGAGTAAACATACAAAATCTAAAAGGAGGGAGGAGAAAACATGGTGGAGCAGCACGGAGACTCTCAGGTTGTCTCAACCCTGAAATGAAGCTAACTTACCACCAAACCATTTTGCACACCTAGGAAACTGATCTGAGGCTTGACACAACCATCTGCAAAACTTGAGCCACAGAACTTGGCAGGTACACAGTGAGGAGAGTAAACTGGGGGATAGAAAAACCACAGAGGGTAGGGAGCTCATTTTGTGGGGAAGCCAGAGAAAGAGGGAAAGTGCAAGAAAAACACTCCTCCAAAAGTAGCTGGAGAGAAAGAGGCAAAGAGTGAAAACATTTGCAGGGGAATGAACAAGAAATACGTTTTCCCAAACCGGGAAGAAAAGGAGAGGGTTTCAATACCACCAGGATTCAATAACTAGTGGAGCACAGTCTGAAGTTCCAGGGCTGAGTGCCTGGTGGTGCTCTATTGAGGAAACAAAATGAATACCCAGGAGCAGGCAGTGGGTTTTCAGGGCTCGTGTGCCACTCCTAAAGAAGCAGTTCCCCTGCTTCGAAAGCATTTGGTAGAGGCCATACAGCCTCACCACAGGCAAAGGTCCCAAGCAGACCCTGGAGAGTAGCCATGTTTGCTGGTACTGGGATAAAGACAAGAGAGTACAGTAAGAACTGGTGCTGTGTTGTAATTGCCAAAATCTCTGAACCTCTGCCACTGCACAATCACACGAATATTTTTTGGGGGCAAGCCAGCACGAAGCCTTTGCTAGACCCTCTCCCCCCCTCCCCCCGAGAGACAGCGCCAGTCCAAGCAGCAAGAGTCTCAAGTACTGAGGTTTTGAAACACAATCTGATCTGATAAAACACTGGAAGGAGAAGCCATCTACCTAGCAGGTGGAAGGCTAGGGCATGTACAGGGTAGGGGCGGAGAGTGGGCAAAGACCTGAGAAAGAGGAGGGGTGCTTGATTGCAGGTGGGTAAGAACCTGAAGTTCCTAAACCAGAGACTAGGGAGGTGGAAGCCATTTCCACGTCTCCATCTAGGCACTTGTATACCACACAGATTCACCCCAGTAAGCTAAGCAGTGCCACCTAGTGGAGAACAGAGCCATTACACCAAGCCCGGACCAACTGTGCCCTCCAACTGTGCTCTCCAAGCACATCCCCTAGAGGAACAACATAAGTAAGTCCCTTCACCTGCTTAGTGTACAGACAAGAGAGTGCTTCACAGTTTAAGTACTAGGGGAAATGGATATAACTTCATTCAGGTTTCATTTTGTTTGCTGGTTCATGTATTAGTTCAAGGTTTTTTTTCTGTTTTTGCTGTGGATTTTTTTTTTTGCCTTCCTTTATTTTTTTTCTTTAAATAAAAATTTCAATTTAAAAAAATTTTATTAAATTAAAAAATTAAAAATTTTAATTTTTTCAAAAGTTTGTTTTTTTAATGTTTATTCTTGACAGAGAGAGAGAGAGAGAGAGAGAGATATGAGTGGGTGGGTGCAGAGATAAGAGAGAGGGAGACAATGCCAAGCAGGCTCCAGACTCTGAGCTGTCAGCACAGAGCCTGAAGTGGGGCTCGAACTCAGACCATGAGAGCATGACCTAAGCTGAAGTCAGAAGCTTAACTGAGTCACCCAGGCGCACCTATTTAAAAACACTTTTTATTCTATTTTGTTTCATTTTTAAAATTTTCAAAGGGAAAATTTATATTTTGCTAATTTTTAATGTTTACGTTTTTAAGTTTTATTCTATTCTGTTTTATTTCACTTTGTTCTACTACATAGTTTTTAATTTTTTTCCAAAGACAATTTTTAATTTTTTCTTTTTGACAATTTTCTATTTTGTTTTATTTCATTTTTAAATTTTAAACTTTTTTCTTTCTTCTCTCCCTTTTTACTGTACTCCATCCAGCTTCTTTCAACAAGTAGACCAAAGCACATCTAGAATTTAGCGTCCTTTATATGATTTTGTAGGGTTTTTAAAAAATATTTTAAATGTTTATTTATATTTGAGAGAGAGCATGTGAGTGCACACAAGCAGGGCAGGGAGAAAGAGACACCGGAACAGATTGTGAAGCAGGCTCCAGGCTCTGAGCTGTCAGAGCAAAGCCTGACACAGGGCTCGAACTCACAAGCCGTGAGATCACGGCCTGTGCTAAAGTTGGATGCTTAACCAACTAAGCCACCCAGGCACCGTGTTTTCATTTTTATGTGTCATATTATTTTTTTTTCTTCCTTCAAAATAACAAAATGAAGGAATTCACTCCAAAAGAAAGAAGACATGACAGCAGGGGGCTTAATCACAGATAAGCTGATCTCTGAACTAGAATTTAAAACCACAATACTAAGAATACTAGCTGGGGTTGAAAAAAGCATATAATCCCTTTCTGTAGAGATAAAAGAAGTAAAATCTAATCAGGATGAAATTAAAAATGCTATAACCAAGATGTGATCTTGAATGGATGCCACAAAGGCATAAATGGACAAGGAAGGGAAGCCAATCAGCGATATTAAGGGCAAATTATGGAGAATAATGAAGCCCAAAATAGGGAAAGAAATGCAAAAAAACAAAAACAAAAAAAAAACAACAAAAAAAAAAACCACACACTACAAGACTTAGAGACTTATTAAAAAGGAATAACATCCAAATCATAGGAGTCCTAGAAGACGAAGAAAGAGAATAGGAGGCCGAAGGTTTATGTGAGCAAATTATACTCGAAAATTTTCCTAATCTGAGGAAGGACACAGATCAAAACCCAAGAAGCACAGAGAACTCCCATTAAGATTCAACAAAAACCAATGATCAATAAGGCATATCATAGTCAAATTCATGAAATACACAGACAAGGAAAAAGTTATGAAGGCAGCAAGGGAAAAAAAAGTCCTTAACCTTTAAGAAAAGACAGATCAGGTTTGTAGCAGACCTATCCACAGAAAATTGGTAGGCAAGAAAAGAGTGGCAGGGTGTCTTCAAAGTACTGAACTGAAAAAATATGCAGCCAAGAATTCTTTTTTTTTTTTTTTATCCATTTCTAGGAGAGAGAGAGAGAGACAGCGTGAGCAGGGGAGGGTCAGAGAGAGAGAGGGAGTCACAGACTGAAACAGGCTCCAGGCTCTGAGCTGGCAGTCAGCACAGAGCCCGACGTGGGGCTCGAACCCACGAACTGCGAAATCATGACCTAAGCGAAAGCCGGACGCTTAACCGACTAAGCCACCCAGGCGCCCCATAGCAGCCAAGAATTCTTAATCCAGCAAGACTATCATTCAAAACAGAGATAAAAATGTTTCCTAGAAAAACAAATCTAAAAGAGTTCATGACCACTAAAGCAGCCCTAAAAGAAATTTTAAGGGGGACCCTCTGAGTGGAGAAGACAAAAATCAAACAAAAAAAAGACAAAAAGCAACAAAGAGTAGAAAAGATCAGAGTGCATCATCAGAAACACCAACTCAACAGGCAACAAAATGGCACTAAATTCTTATCTTTCAGTACTCACCCTAAATGGACCAAGTAAATGCTCCAATGAAAAGACATAGGGTATCAAAATGCACTAAGAAAACAAGACCCATTTATATGCTGCTTACAAGAGACTCATTTTCGATCTAAAGACACCTGTAGATTAAAAGTAAGTGGATAGAGAAACAGTTATCATGCTAAAGGTTGTCAAAAGAAGGCTGGTATATGGGGCGCCTGGGTGGCTTAGTCGGTTAAGCGTCCGACTTTCGCTTGGGTCATGATCTCGCGGTTCGTGGGTTCGAGCCCCGCGTCAGGCTCTGTGCTGACTGCCAGTCAGAGCCTGGAGCCTGTTTCAGTCTGTGACTCCCTCTCTCTCTGACCCTCCCCTGCTCACGCTGTCTCTCTCTCTCTCTCCTAAAAATAAATAAAACATTAAAAAAAATTAAAAAAAAAAAAAAAAGAAGGCTGGTATAGCCATATTTACATCAGATAAACTAGATTTTAAAACAAGACAGTAACAAGAGATTAAGAAAGACATTATATCATAATCAAGGGACCTAGCCACCAAGAAGATCTAACAATTGTAAACATGTATGCCCCCAATGCAGAACACCCAAATATATAAATCAACTAATCACAAACATATAGAAACTCTTTGAAAATAATACCATAATAACAGGGGACTTCAACACTCCAGTTACCAGCAATGGACAGATCATCTAAGCAAAAATCAACAAGGATACAATAGCTTTGAAAGACATACTGGACCATATATGGACTTAACAGATATATTCAGAACATTTCATTCTAAAGCAGGAAAGCACATTGTTTGAGTGCACATGGAATAGTCTCCAGAAGAAAGCACATACTAGGACATAAATCAGCCTTCAACAAGCACAAAAATATTTTGCTTATTTTCAGACCAGAACGCCATGAAGCATGAAATCAACTACCAGGAAAAATTTGGAAAACCACAAATACTTGGGTATTAAAGAACATCCTACTGAAGAAGGATTAGGCTAACCAAGAAATTAAAGCGCAAATTAAAAACTGCATGGAAACCAGTGCAAAAGAAAACACGACAGCCCAAAACCTCTTGGATGCAGCAAAGGTGGGCATTAGGAGGGAAATACATAGCAATCCAGGCATTCCTAAAGAAGGAAAAAAGGTCTCAAATACACAACCTAACCTTACACCTAAAAGAACTGGAAAAGGAACAGCAAATAAAGCCAAAAAGCCAGCAGAAAAGGGGAAATAATTAAAGACAAAATGAGAAACCAACAATATCAAAAACAAATAACAAAACAAAATAGTGGAACAGATCTATGAAACCAGGAGCTAGTTCTTTGAAATTAACAAAACTGATAAACCCCTACCCAGTTTGACCAAACAGAAAAAGTAAAGGACCCAAATAAATAATATCACGAATGAAGAGGAGAGATAACACTGCTGAAATACAAATGATAATAAGAGATTGTGAGCAATTGTATGTCAACAAATTGGGTAATATGGAAGAAATGGACAAATTTCTAGAAACATATAAACTACCAAAACTAAAACAGGAAGAAATAGAAAATTTGAACAGACCCATAACCAGTAAAGAAATTGAATCAGTAAATCTCCAAACATGAGTCCACAGCCAGATGGCTTTCCAGGGAAATTCTACCAAAAATTTTAAGAAGAATTAACACCTATTCTTTTGAAGCTGTTCCAAAGAATAGAAATGGAAAGAAAGCTTCCAAACTCATTCTATAAGACCAGCATTACCTTGATTCCAGAAGCAGACAAAGACCCCACTAAAAAGGGAAACTACAGACCAACTTTCTTGATGAACATGGATGCAAACATTCTCAACAAGATACTAGCAAACCAGATCCAACAATATACTTTTTTTAAAATTTTTTTTAATGTTTATTTACCCTTGAGAGAGTGAGAGAGACAGAGAATGAGCAGGAAAGGAGCAGAGCGAGAGAGGAACACAGAACCTGAAACAGACTCCAGTCTCTGAGCTGTCAGCACAGAGCCCGACGCAGAGCTCGAACCCACAAACCATGAGATCATGACCTGAGACGAAGTCGGACGCTTAACCGACTGAGCCACACAGGCACCACCCCTCTCCCCCCAACAATATATTAAAAGAATCATTCGCCATGATCAAGTGGGATCTTTCCTTGCATGCAGGGCTGGCTCATTATCTGCAAATCAATGTGATTTATTAAAACAAATGATAAGAACCATATGATGCTCTCAATAGTTAGAGGGCTGGCATTTGACAAAATACAGCAAGATTTTTTATTTTTTTAATGTTTTATTTATTTTTGAGAGAGAGATATAGACAGCATGAGCAGGGGACGGTCAGAGAGAGGGAGACACAGAATCCAAAGACAGCCTCAAGGCTCTGAGCTAGCTGCCAGCACAGACTCTGACACAGGGCTTGAACCCACGAACCGTGAGATCATGATCTGAGCCAAAGTCAGACACATAACCAACTAAGCCACTCAGGCACCACCCAGCAAGCTTTCTTGACAAAAACTGTCAAGAAAGTAGAGATAGGAGGATCATACCTCAAGATCATAAAAGCTATATACAAAAGACCCACCACTAATATCACCCTCAATGGAGAAAAACAGAACTTTACTCCTAAGGTCAGGAACATGACAGGGATTATTATTGCCACTATTATTCTACATAGTGTTTGGAAGTCCTAGCCTCGGCAATCAAACACAAAGAACTAAAAGGTATCTACATCAGCAAAGGGAAGTCGAACTTTCACTGTTCGCAGAGAACATGATACTCTATGTGGTAAACCCAACAGTCCACCAAAAACCTGGTAGAACTGATACAAGAGCCAGCAAAGTCACAGGATATAAAATCAATGCACAGAAACTGGTTGCATTTCTAAACAACAATAATGAAGCAGGAAAAAGAGAAATCAAGGAAATTGATCCCATTTACAACTGCAGAGCCTCAGGCGACAGTCTCCTAGACTACTCACTCCACAAAGACTGACTACTTCTGTGCAGAATAAGTTAGATCACACTGGTAAGTGCAGAAGAGAATCCTAAGAATTCAATTTCCAGGAACAGCAAAGGCCCTGTCCCATTCTCCATCATGCTTCCTTTGCCCTTCCTCTTTTTCACTCCCTTTTATTTGTCTTGGCCTTCTCGGCATCACTTAACTCAGCACAGTAACTAAAGTTACTACAAGGACTAAAATTTGGCTTTGGAGGCATCTGGCTGACTTGTCGGACTGTGTGACCCCCGATCTCAGGGTCTTGGTTTTGAGCACCATGTTAAGTGTAGAGATTACTTAAAAGGAAAGAAGGAAGGAAGGAAGGAACCCAAAACACACATAAACTTTAATTTTTTAAATGTTTATTTAGAGATACACAGACAGAGCATGAATGGGAGAGAAGCAGAAAGAGAGGGAGACAAAGAACCCAAAGCAGGCTCTAGGCTCTGTGCTATCAGCACAGAACCCGACAGGGGGCTTGAACTTGGGAATGGGGAGATCATGACCTGAGCTGAAGTCGGGCCTTTAACCAACTGAGCCATCCAGGCACCCCTACACCTTTTTTGTTTTACCTCCCTGAGCTCTACCAAATTCTCAGGGAAAATTGGCCAAAAACCTTGTGTTTCTGGCAGAGAATGAGTAATGTGGCTCTTCTGCAATATGCTTGGGGATCATTCCATCTTAACAAGGCCTGCCCTCATGAAAAACTGTTTTACCATAGCCTAACAAAATACTAGGGTTTCACCAGACCCAAAATGACCCAGTGAAGATAAATGCTCAACTCCTGCCTGACCTAAGGAGTGGGGATAGAGAGGTGGAATACTGTGGAGCTCTAGTGAAAGTTAATAGCCCCAGGGTACAGACACAAGATTAAAAAGTAATCATGAGTCTGTGATTAGCATTTCCCCTAATTCTTTACCATTACATCAGCAGAGCTCCTGCATAAAAGGAGAATCAAACCAAAAAATTTTTAAATCTTAAATTTTATTTAAGAACTAAGGAAGGAGCACGTTAGTACTTAGAGCACCTGGCCAAGTGTTGGGGCACCTGGGTGGCTCAGTCAGTTAAGTGTCTGACTGAGGCTCAGGTCATGATCACACAGTTAATGAGTTCACAGCTCAGAGTCTGGAGCCTCCTTCAGATTCTGTGTCTCCACCTCTCTCTGCCACTCCCATGCTTATGCTCTATCTCTCAAAAATAAACAACAAAAAAAAAACATTTAAAAAATGTAAGAATGAAAAGACCTGCTACAGACTGGGAGAAAACACCTACGGAATACATTTCTGATGGGGCACCTAGCTGGCTCAATAGGCTGAGCATCTGACTTCAGCTTAGTTCATCATCTAGCAGTTCATGAGCTTGGGCCCGGCATCTGCCTCTGTGCAGACAGCTCAACGGCTGGAGCCTGCTTTGTCTCCCTCTCTCTCTGCTCCTACTCCACTCGTGCTCTGTCTCTCAAAAAAGAATACATTTCTGAATAAAAGACTATTAAGCAAGATGTAGAAAAACTTCCCAAACATTAAGAAAGCAACCCAATTTAAAAATGAGCAAAAGATCTGAAGACATCTCAGGGCACCTGGTGGCTCATTTGTTGAAGGGTCTGACTCGGTTTTGGCTCAGGTCATGATCTCACAGTTTGTGGGTTCAAACCCCAAGTTGGGCTCTGTGCTGACACTGTGGAGCTTGCTTGGGATTCCCTGTCTCCCTCTATCTCTCTCTGCCCCTTCCCTATTCACACTGTCTCTTTCTCACACAAAATAAACTAAAGAACTTCCAAATTTTACCAAAAAATCTTTAAAAAAAAGATCTAAAGACATCTTATCAAATAAGACATACAGATATCTATCAAGCATGCATGAGATGTTCAATATACTAACATTTGGGATCTACAACCTAAAACAGATGCTACTACACACTTGACAATACCAGATGCTGGCAAGGAGGTGGAACAATCAGAATTCCCACTCATTGCTGGTGGTAATATATTCTTACCATGTTTTTAGGCATGTGCACATTAAGAATTATTAGATCTTCTTAGAGAATTAACCCTTTCATTATTCTCTTTATCCTTGATAACTTTCCTTGCTCTAAAGTCTCCTTTGTCTCAAAAGCTACTTCAAATTAATATAGCTACTCTAGCTTTCCTTTGATAAGTGTTAGCATGGTGTTTTTCTTATAAAACTAAGTACACTCTCACCATAAAAACCAGCCATCTTTTTCCTTGATATTTACCCAAATGAGGTTAACACCTAAATCCAAACAAAACCTGTTATAGGAGCTTTATTCATAAACGGAAACTTGGAAGAGAGGTCTTCCAATAAGTAAGTGGGTAAACAAGCTGCGATTCATCCATACAATGGAATATTCATTTAGTAATTTTCATTTAGTAATTTTTAAAAAATGGGCTGTCAAATCACAAAGACAGGGAGGAATTTTAGATGCATATTGGTAAGTGAAAAGAAGCCATTATGAAAAGGCTACATATTGTATGATTCCAATTACATGGCATTCCAGAAAAAGCAAAACATGGAGACAGTAAAAAATAACAATAATATTAATCACTAGTTGCCTGGGGTTGGAGATGTGGCACAGCCCAATGTATAAGGGAGATATGGAATTTTTAGAGCAGCGAAACTGTTCTGTATAGTATTGTAGTGGTTGATAGACATCCTGCATTTGTCAGAATTGCACAACACAAAGAATGAACCCTAATGTAAACTATGCACTTAATAGAGGAGACTGTTCGCAGAAGAATGAGAATTCTCCGTATTTTCTGCACACACAAAATTGATATAGAACGAAGTATATTAATTTTTACCTGATGATACAAACCTTTTTTTTTTTTTTTTTTTTAAGACAGAGAGCCAAAATCAAGTCGGGTTCTCAACCAACCAAGCCACGAAGATAACCCTAAAGACAATTTTCTATTTCATCGTTATGGTGTGCTTATTTTTAAACCAAAACCAAAAAAAAAAAAAAAAAAGATTAAAAATAAATTTGTAACCAATTAACACTGATCTTTGTCTCTGCTAAGTCCTATTATTTTGTTTTATTTTTAAAAAAATTTTTTATGACTTCTAGGAGAGAGAGAGAGAGTGTGAGCAGGGGAGGGTCAGAGAGAGAGGGAGTCACAGACTGAAACATAAGTCCTATTATTTTATAAGGTGATCAGATCAATGTCTTCTGCTTTGTTAAGTGGTTTTTGCTTTTTTGGTTTTGTGGGTTTTAATAGAAGTCAAATAGAACAAAGAGTCAACTCAAATATCAGTGGCTTTAAACTGGTAACATATGGGGGCACCTGGGTGGCTAAATTTTGGAAGCATCCAATTTTGGGTCAGGTCATGATCTTGTGGTTCATGAATTTAAGCCCCGCGTGGGGCTTTGTGCTGACAGCTTCAGAGCCTGGAGCCTGCTTCGGATTCTGTATCTCTCTCTCTCCCTCTCTGCCCCTCCCTGTCTCAAAAATTAAACTGATAATATATAAATGATTTACAGATGTGGAAAAAACCCAGGCCAAGTGGGATCTTGCTTTATGCTGAAAGCAGAGATACCATTAAAAGGTTTTGATTTATTTTTCCTCTAAAGGCCTCTTTGGTTACAAGAAAACATCAGGGAATACTTTCCCAAGTGAAAGAATCTTAAATCTGTGCTCTGAATGATGAAAAGACATAATGTAGGCAAAGTGGAAAGGGAAGACTGGGTGAAAAAGATAATGAGGCATGTCCATGGAGACCATAAAATATGGTTAACAAACTGGAGAACAGAATAGGGGGACAAAACCCAACTGGCCTTAAGTTATACAACAGTGATGAGAAAATACTGGAAGGGGCACCAGTGTGCATGCAGAAAGATCAGATCAGAGGCTCCTGGAGTGAGTCCATGAAAGTTGATGGAAGCTTAGATTTTTGGGTAGAGAAAAATAAGGATTCAAGAAATGCTTTGGAGAGAAAAATCAACAGTACTTGGCGTTAAGACTAGATTTTAGGATAGAAAGACTTAAGGATGACTTCTAGGCTTTTGACACTAATTGAGACAAAGAACAAAGGAAGAAAGACAAGTTTTTAGAGGCAATGATTAATGGATTCAGAGACACTATGTCCAAATTGTTTTTTTTTTTTTTTGTAAATTAAAAATTGTGGTTTTTTTTGAGAGAGAGAGAGAGAGAGAGAGATTGTGTGAACAGGGGAGGGTCAGGGGGAGAGACGGAGATACAGAATCTGAAACAGGCTCCCGGCTCTGAGCTGGCTTTCAGCACAGAGCCCGACACAGGGCTCGAACCCATGAACTGCTGTATTACGACCTGAGCCAAAGTCGGACGCTTAACTGACTGAACCACCCAGGCGCCCCTCCAAATTGTTTTTTAGATACACAGGAGAGGTCATATAGGGGATGTACAACATCCAAGACAAACTATCTTTAAGAAGTCTAAAATCTAGGGGTGCCTGGGTGGTTCAGTTGGTTGGGCATCCAACTTTGGCTCAGGTCATGATGTCAGTTTGTGGGTTCAGGCGCCCCCCATTGGGATCTGTGCTGAGAGCTCAGAGCCTGGAGCCTGCTACAGTTTCTGTGTCTCTCTTCCCATACCCTGCTGATGCTCTGTCTCTGTAAAATACTGATTGTTAAGACAGTAAAATTTTAGAGAAAAGATGGATTAGAGTAGGCTAGAGCAGTTGGGAAAAGGGTTCTAAAGCTAGGATTTGAACTGTGTCTTCAAAGATGGGAAGTGCCAGGTAGGTGAAGAAGAACAAGCCAGATTTGAGAAGTATCGTGAATAAAAGCACCTCGGATGCGAATTCCAGGTAGGAGGAATGGGGTAGCACATTCCCCTAAGACTATCTAGAAGGTACACACTAGGGAAAAGAGCATCACACTGAGTCTGTAAATGCAGCACATTCTAATGAGCAGTGAAGCCATCTACAGAAATGGAATAAAGAATGATGTATGTGATCAATCTGCCCTTTTTAATTTTTACTTGGCAGAGTTCAACTTAGCTAAATCACCGCATTTAATTGATGGTCATTTAGTACCTTGGTATTCAAAATATGGTCTGTGACTAGTACTATCATGTGCGAACTTTTTAGAAATACAGACCCCAGGGGCTGCTCCAGACCCCACAGAATTAGAATCTGCATTTTAAGTTTGCTACGTGTCAAGCATGCACATCAAAGTTTGAGAAACTCTGTTCCTGTTAACACCTTAATATAGCCATATTAACAACACGAGGCAGAAAGAGTGAGCAACAGGGCCAGCTGATGGTAAAAGCGCTTTAACTTCACAGAGCAAGCTAAAGGTGAACGCCAGAGGAATTAGATCTCAAATAAGAATATTCTAGTAACTCAAGCTTTCCACAAGTGGGCCTTTTTAATGTCATGATTTTCTTCAAAAAGATCTTCCTTGTGAGAAAAATAAACTTTTGTCCAGTTAGCCTCTTGAATTACCAGAAAAAATTTCCAGCTCAACCAAGATAAAATTAATTTTTCCACACTCAGAAACATCCTGGGCCTATTTGCTCCACCAAAATTACAAATGGAATGCAAGGCAGGGCAGCAGGTTCAGCCTCTTCCATTTCTTCTGAGCTCAGACCTTTCACTGGCTATTATGAAGGGTAATGATGATAACTACCGGATTTGAAGATATTAATGACCCATCACAAAGTGGATTAATCAGAGAATCATACTTGATGGTGGAATATAAACTCAATTAACTATCATCTTTTGTGCTGTTCATGAAAATAGAGGGGCTGCATCTTGCTTATAGTCATCTTTTTACAATAATTTCATGCACACGTTAAAAGTACTGAGATACATGAAAAAAATAAATAGCATGAGGTGAAAAGTCTCTGTAGTTATACAGACTATGGCAGATAATTTTTTTTTTTAATTTTTTTTAATTAATTATTTATTTATTTCTAGGAGAGAGAGAGAGAGACAGCGTGAACAGGGGAGGGTCAGAGAGAGAGGGAGTCACAGACCGAAAGAGGCTCCAGGCTCTGAGCTGGCAGTCAGCACAGAGCCCGACGCAGGGCTCGAACCCACGAACCGCGAGATCATGACCCAAGTGAAAGTCGGACGCTTAACCGACTACGCCACCCAGGCGCCCCCAGATAATTTTTTTTAAGTTGTTTTTGTTGTTGTTTTTGTTGTTTTGCTGAGCTGTCAGCGCAAAGCCTGACACAGAGCTCAAAACCACGAACGCAGTATTATGACCTGAGCCAAAGTCGGACACTCAACAGACTGATCCACCCAGATGCCCCGTAAGATTTCTTTAATCAAAAATTTTCCCTCTCGTTTACTATTAGTTCAATTAGCACCATAGGCATACCTCTTATTGTGCTTCCCTTTACTGTACTTCAGATATTTTTGTTCTTAACAAATTCAAGGTTTGTGGCACTCCTTTATCATGCAAGTCTATCAGTGCCATTTTTACAGCAGCTTATGCTTACCTCGTGTTTGTCACATTTTAGTAATTTTCACATTATTTCAAGCTTTTTCATTAGTATTATCTTTGTTAGGAGTGATCAGCACTCTCGGATGTTGCTACTATAATAGTTTTTGGGACACCATGAACCATGCCCACAAAAGATGGTAAACTTAACTGATAAATGTTATATGTTCTGAGTGTTCTACCAACTGGCCAATCCCCCAACTTTCTGCATCTCCTCAGTCCTCCCTATGCGCTGAGACATATCAATACAGAAATTAGCCTAATTAATGACCTTACAATGGCTTCAAAATGTTCATGTGAAAGTAAGGGTCACACATCTCTCACTTTAAGTCAAAGGCAAGAAGTGGCGCCTGGGTGGCTCAGTCGGTTAAGTGCCCCACTTTGGCTCAGGTTATGCTCTCAAGTTCATGAGTTCGAGCTCCATGTCGGTCTCTGTGCTGACAGCTCAGAGCCTGGGGCCTGCTTCGGATTCTGTATCTCCCGTTCTCTCTGACCCTCCCCTGCTTGCTCTCTCTCTCTCAGAAATAAATTTAAAAAAAATTTTAAAATATAAAATACATCAAATGTAAGAAATCATTAAGCTCAGTCAAAAAGACATGTTGAATGCCAAGTTAGTCAACTTGTGAATTTACGTAAAGAAAGACTACAGAAAGGTAATTAAAAGTACTATTCCAGTGAAAACACAAATGAAAAGCAAAATGGCCTTATTGATATACAGAAAAGTTTTGGTAGCCAGAGCAGATAAAACCAGCCATAACATTCCCTTAAGCCAAAGCCTAAATACAGACCAAAGCCCAAACTCTATTCAATTCTGTGAAGGCTGAGGGAGGTAGAAGCTGCAGAAGAGAAGTCTGAAGCTAGCAGAGGATGATTTTCAAGAGTTTTAGGGAGAGAAGCAGTCTCCATCATAATATGTTGTACAAGGTGAAGGAGAAAGTACAGATACAGAAACTACAGTGAGTTGTCCAGAAAATGCAGCTAAATAAAGTAATTCATGAAGGTGGCTACATTAAACAACAGATTTCCTATGCAGACTAAACAGTCTTAGATGGTTACATTGGAAGAGGATGCCTTCTGGGACTTTCACAGCTAGAAAAGAGAACTTAGCACCTGGCTTCAAAGTTTCAAAGGATAGACAGATTTATTCTCTTAAGGTTAATGCGGCTAATTGAAACGGATGCTCACTTACCATTCCCAAAATCCTAGGGCCTCTTAGGAATTATGGTAAGTCTACTCTACAAATTCCAAAGCATGGCCTGAATGACAGCACATCTATTTACAATACAGTCACTGAATATTTTAACCTCACTGTTTAAAATATCTTCTGTTCAGAAAAAAACTATTCCTTTCAAAATACAGCACATGAACAATGCACCTATCACCTATGAGTTATCTTGGAGATGAACAGTGAGATTAATGTAGTTTTCATGCCTGCTAACACTACATCCGTTCTGCAGCCCATGAATTAAGGAGTAATTCTGACTTTCAAGTCTTATTCTTTAAGAACTACATTTCATGTGATTATAGTGGCCACAGTTAGTGACTCCTCTATGAATCTGGGCAAAGTCAAGTGAAAACCTCTGGAAAACCTCTTCATGTAAAGAGAGCAAAATAACAACATTCACAGGGGTCTGGAAGAAGTTGATTCTAACTTCATGAATAATTGAGAGGTTCAAGACTTTAATGGAGGAAATAACTGCAGATGTGATGGAAATTATAAGAGAACTAGAATTAGCAGTGCAGCCTAAAGATGTGATTGAATTGCTGAATTTAACAGATGAGGAGTTGCATCTTATGGATCAGTAAATAAAGTGGTTCCTTAAGGAAGATGCTCTGATGATTGCTGAAATGACAACATAAGATTTAGTATATTACTTACATTTAGATGATGAAACAGGAGCAGTGTTTGAGAGAAGTAACTCCAATTATGCAAGAAGTTTTAACATGGGTAAAATGCTATCAATCAGTATCACAAATTACAGAGAAATTGTTCACAAAAGGAAGTCAACTGATGCAGAATACTTTCCTTGTTGTCTCATTTTAAGAAAGAGCCACAGTCCAGAAGATATGAACAGACACTTCTCCAAAGAGGACATCCAGATGGCCAACAGACACATGAAACGATGCTCAGCATCGCTCCTCATCAGGGAAATACAAATCAAAACCACACTGAGATACCACCTCACGCCAGTCAGAGTGGCTAAATTGAGCAAATCAGAGAACTCTCGATGCTGCTGAGGATGTGGAGAAACGGGCACCCTCCTACACTGTTGGTGGGAATGGAAACTGGTACAGCCCCTCTGGAAAACAGTGTGGAGGTTCCTCAGGAAACTAACAATAGAACTCCCCTATGACCCAGCAATAGCACTGCTAGGAATTTACCCAAGGGATACAGAAATGTTGAAGCATAGGAGCACATGTACCCCAATGTTCATAGCAGCACTCTCCACAATAGCTAAAACATGGAAAGAGCCTAAGTGTCCATCAACAGATGAATGGATCAAGAAGATATGGTTTATCTATACCATGGAATACTACATGGCAATGAGAAAGAATGAAATCTGGCCATGTGTAGCAAGATGGATGGACCTTGAGGGTGTTATGCTGAGCGGAATAAATCAGGCAGAGAAGGACAAATATCATATGTGTGCACGTATAGGAGGATTAGGAGGAACTTAACAGAGGACCAAAGGGGAGAAGAAGGGCGGAAATGGTGGGGGAAAGGGAGAGAGGCAAACCATGAGAGACTCTTGAATGCTGACAAAAACTGAGGACTGGTGGATGTGGGGGGAGGAGGGGTGGGCATGGAGGAGGGCACTTGTGGGGATGAGCACTGGGTGTTATGTGGAAACTAATTTGACAATAAACTATTTGTAAAAAAAAAAAAAAAAAGAAAGAGCCACAGTCACTCCAACCTTTAGCAACCACCACCCTGAACAATGATCACCAATACTAAGGCAAGACCCATGGTGCTGGGTGGCTCAGACCGTTAAGCATCTGACTCTTGATTTCAGCTCAGGTCATGATCTCATGGTTCTTGAGTTTCAGCCCCACATTGGGTTCAGTACTCAGACTCCACCAGAAGCCTACTAGAACTGATCCAAGAATTCAGCCAAGCTGCAGGGTACAAAATCAACGTACAGAAATCGGTTGCATTTTTATACACCAACAACAAAGCAACAGAAAGAGAAACCAAGAAACGGATCCCATTCACAATTGCAAAAAAAACCCTAAAATACCTCGGAATAAACCTAGCCAAGGATACAAGAGATCTGTATGATGAAAACTACAGAAACCTTATGAAGGAAATTGAAGAAGACACAAAGAAATGGAAAAACATTCCATGCTCATGGATGGGTTCAGTACTTATAGTGTGGAGCCTGCTTGAGATTCTGTCTCTCCTTCTCCTTTTCTCTCTGACCCAACTGGGCACACTCATGTGCTCTCTCCTCCTCAAAATAAACTTAAAAATATATATATTAAAGCAAGACCGTCTATCAGCAAAAAGATTACAACTCACTTCTGAAAGCTCAGAAAATGATTATCATTTTTCACCAATAAACTTTTTAAATTAAGGTTCATACATCGTTTTGTTTTTGTTTTAGATGTAATGCTATTGCACACTCAGACTACAGTAGAGTGAAACAATGTTTATATGCACTAGAAAACCAAAATATTCATTTAACTTGTTTTATTGTGGTGGTCTAGAACCAAAACCACAGTATCTCTAAGGTATTCCCATGTTTAAATAAAATTCAGCCGAAACTCCCATTTCTCATGGCTCAGTTCTCTACTGAAGCATTTTTAGGGGGGGGTGGGGAAAAAGAAAAAAAGCATGTTTAGCTATCAGAAGTTAATCACAGAAAGACGATTATTAAGATAAGTTCTGAGTGACAAAATCAGCCTGGTTTTTTCTCTAACACTGGCCAGGATCTTATCTCCAGTATGTAAGCCATTCTATAAAAGGCAGAAGTTTAAAGACAATGGCCACTGAATTTGAGATTTTCAAATTAACTCCATTCTAAGGAGATACTTGTTTTTATTATTATCTAGCTTTTTATTCCTACAACCAAACAACAAAATGACCATAAAGATACTCTGGTTCTGGGGCACTTGGGAGGCTCAATCAGTTAAGCAAACCACTCCTGATTTCAGCTCAGGTCATGATCTCAGTTAGTGAGTTTGAGTCCCACATCAGGGCCTGTGCTACAGGCTGCTTGGGATTCTCTCTCTTCCTCTCTACTGCTCATGCTCTCTCTCAAAACAAACAAACAAACAAAAAAGATAGTCTGGTTCTTTGACAGAAATCTTCCTGGCAACTTAGGGCCACCTGGGTGACTCAACCGGTTAAGCGTCCGACTTTGGTTCAGGTCACAATCTTGTGGTCCTAGCTCAGCATTGGGCTTTGTGCTGACAGCTCAGAGCCTGCTTCAGATTTTGTGTCTCCCCCTCTCTCTGCCCCACCCCCTGTTCGTGTTCTCTTTTTCAAATAATAAACATCAAAAAAAATAATAAAATAAAAATTAAAACTGGCAATTTAAGGGGCATCTGGCTGGCTCAGTCAGTAGAGCATAAAACTCTTGACCTCAGGAGAGTGAGTCAGATCCCCATATTAGATGTAGAGATTACAAAAAAATAAATAAAACTTAAAAAATATAAGGGGCGCTCAGTGGCTCAGGTGTACGATTCTTGGTTTTAGATAGGTTCATGATCTCACAGTTGGTCAGTCTGTGGGATCAAGCAGCGTGGAACCTGCCTAGGATTCTCTCTCTCTCTCTCTCTCTCTCTCTCTCTCTCAAAATAAATAAGCTTAAAAAATTTTTTTAAATAAAGTCAGAGTAAATAATTCTGGGGGGCACCTGGATGGCTCAGTTGGTGGAGTGTGTAACTCTTGATCTCGGGGTTGTAAGTACAGGCTCCACAACGTAGAGATTACTTCAAAAAATATGCCTTGAAACAATAAAAATAAATAAATTAGGGATGCCTGTGTGGTTCAGTCAGTTAAGCATCCAACTCTTGATTTCAGCTCGGGTCACGATCTAATGGTTTGTGACTCTGAGCCCTGCATCAGGCTCCGTTCTGACTGCAGGGGGCCTGCTTGGTGGGCTACTTGTTCTCTGCCCCTCCCCCATTCTCTCTTCTCAAAATAATAAACTCTTAAAAATATTAAAAAATAAAAAACTGGCAATTTAAGAATCCATTTTAGAATAATCTGAAAAATTGCAATAGAAAAACACATTCAATAAGCTTAGTTATAATTTATATGCAGAAACTAATGGCCCTGTTATAGTAAAAAGAGCTAGCAAGCTAGTATTAACAAAACAGCAACAAAAACACAAAAATAGTAATAAACTTAAATATCTTAAGAACCATGTATATAAAATGTACAAAGTTACCAGAAGATGATGTAAACTTAAAACTAATAATAAAAATATCAATTCTTACTAAATTAACCTGTAAATTTCATATGGTAATAAAGTAGCTTGACTTTTTTATGACCTATGAAAAGGACAATTTTAAAGTTCACAAGTAAAATAAGAGGACAAAACAGCCACACCAAAAAATTATGATGAGTAACTGTGGAGAGGGGCAATGGCCTCACCAGGTATTTGATAAAAGCATCAAGTACAATCAAATATTAAAGAATTCAGATATATGAAAATTTACTGTACAATAAATATGGTCATTTAATAAACTGTGATAACTCATTTATCAGGAAATAAAATAAGCTGAATACATTTCTTACTCCCTACACCAAAATAAATCCCAGCTAGATCAAGAACGTTAATGCAAATAATAAAACTATAAAACTAGAAGACAAGTATGGTTTTGTTTGTTTGTTCTTGCTTTAAATAATCTCACATCATGAGGGAATTTTAAAGCATGATTCAAAATCCAGAAACTATCAAAACAGACTAATAAATTTTGCTGAAAAAATTTTAACCTGGCTACAAAGGCATACAAGATAAAATCAAGAGGCAAATTAGAAAAGTCAAAATACGGGGGGAGAGGGGTGATAGGCATGGAGGAGGACACTTGTGGGGATGAGCACTGAGTGTTATGTGGAAACTAATTTGACAATAAACTATTTGTAAAAAATAAAAAAAGAAAAAAAAGAAAAAGAAAAAAAAATAAAAGTCAAAATACTTGCAAAGCACAATTTCCACAAACAATACAAATGTAATGGATTCACAGAAATGACCCCTGAACAAAGACCAGAAATCTTTTGAAAATATACTCTTGGGGTGCCTGCGTAGCTCAGTAGGTTAAGCATTTGACTCTATTTTTGGCTCAGGTCATGATTTCATAGTTCATGAGTTTGAGCCCCACATCAGGCTCTGTGCTGGTGGCACTCAGCCTACTTGGGGATTCTGTCTTCCTCTCCCTCTTGCCTCTCCCATCTGCGTGTGTGCGCTCTCATAAATAACTATTTAAAAAATATTCTTTTAAAAAATGAAAATAGTTTTCTATTGAAAAGGATGTAGAAACAAAAGGTAAACTCCTTTGGTTTGAGAGGGAGTAAACTGGTATACCTCTACAGAAAATAATTTTAACCAAAATACATTCTCTTTGACCCAGAAATTCCCCTCACAGAAATAGATCTCACAGATATGCTAACACATGTGGGAAAAGATAAGCTATTTTAAGAGCAACAGCAAAAGATCAGGGGAAAAAAACAACTATGCATCAAATACATTCAACAGAATATTATTTAGCCATAAAAAGAAAATGTAGCCTGTTAAGAGAAAAAAACACAAGACATATAGCACAGTATATATACTACCATGTGAGTTGTTAAAAAGGTAGGATGTATGTCTTATGTGTCTTTGTATATATGACTAAATCTGAAAGACACATTAAGAAATGTATGAGTGATTGTCTCTGAGAATGGGAACCACACACAAGAAAATGGAGGTGACTGGGGAGTAGATTTACATTTACACTTACACTTCTTTCAGTCATGATCTATCAAATAAATACATATACATTTTTAAAGCGTTTTTTGTTTTGTTTCGTTTTTTTTTTTTAGAGAATGAATGAGCATGGGCAGAGTAGGGCGGAGAAAGAGGGAGACAGAATTCCAAGGCAGGCTCTTCACTGACAGTGTGTGGTAAGTGGGGCTGGAACCCATGAACTGTGAGATCATGACCTGAGCCAAAATCAAGAGCCAAACACAAATGACTGAGCCACCCAGGCACTCCTATACTTATTTTTTTTAAGGAAGGGTTTATACTCTATTTCTCCTCCACATCCCCAACTCTAAGGTATTCTGGCTTACACATCAAAAATAGGAAAGTTAAATTTCCTCTTTTGCCACAATATCCAAAGCTACATACATAACTTTTCTAAAGGATGAGGCATGAGAAATATGAAAATGATGCATGTTTCTCTTCCTGTACCCATCCACCTACTATTCAAAAGTAGCTATGTCACGTACTGAATCATCTATTTTAAGCTACAATTAAAGAGTAGAATTATGAAAGTAACAGCAGATCAATTTCTAATCATAGAACTCAAGTCCCAAAAAATCAGTTCTAACTGGTGGCAAAGGTGCTCACCTCCACCGTGGCTTACCACCTCAAGGCTGAGGCATATTAGAAATATAACAACTAGATTAAGGAAGGATAAGAAAACTAAGGGAAACAGTAAATGTGTGACAGCAACAAAAGAATGGATTGAATGAATTTTTACAATGAATTGAAAACTACCCTTTTATAGTAAAGGCAGTTAATTCCCTCCTTGCCAGAAAATGTATGTTCACAACCTGTATCTTTTATTCCGCTTGAAAATAGATGACTTTCTTTGAGTAATGATTTTCTACCAAGTTTTAGGAAAGCTAAACTATTAACAGAAGGAGGAAACAAAACTATAGAACACCTCTCAATAATAAAGTTCCTGGAGTCATTTACCAGTGATCAAATACCACCATTCAACAGTAAGACAATCCTCAGACTCTAGGCTTCTTTGAGCTCTTCTTACAGAGACACTAAAGTAAACGTAATATACCAAAGAGATACTATTTTCTGCCAACACAAAAATGTTAAGTCACTATATGGTTATTTAAATCGCAATACCACTCTATGGAGATACGTGCAATTGACAAGACAAAAACCAGTTATTACATCCAAATGTTAATATATTTACATATTATTTACAACATGCTTTTTATCTTGAAACAGAAAAGTACTTTACAAGGCTATTATGCAGCAACTAAACTTAATACTCTTGCAGAGAAGCCCAAGGCATCTCACCTAACACTGCTAATTTATTAATCTGTTCTCTTTGCTATAAAGTTTCATGTTTTTCCATTAGATTACCTTAAAACCAATTATAGCTCCAATTAGCAATCTATTTTAATCTAAATATCTGAAAATACTCAAAGTATATGCATTTTAGAACTTCAAAAGATGCGGGGCGCCTGGGTGGCTTAGTCGGTTAAGCGTCCGACTTTCTCTTGGGTCGTGATCTTGCAGTTCATGGATTCGAGCCCCGCGTCGGGCTCTGTGCTGACTGCCAGCTCAGAGCCTGGAGCCTGTTTCAGTCTGTGACTCCCTCTCTCTCTGACCCTCCCCTGCTCACACTGTCTCTCTCTCTCTCTAGAAATAAATAAAACATTAAAAAAAAATTAAAAAAAAAAAAAACTTCAAAAGATGCAATTTACTAAGCATTATTAGACTTTTGCTAAACCATTTTCTATAACCTATGATAAAAGAATTTAACTGATCGAAGAATATAATCAATGTCCTATTATAACTATTTTTTTAATTTGGTAACGAAAATTCACAAAACCCTGGAAACAAACTGAACTGCAGATATTTGCTGGTTATAAACTGAGAAATGTGCAAAATGCTATAAATAATAATAAAAAAAAAGAGTACCCAAGAAATTGAATAGACAGTTGGATTATTCAGGATAAAGGATGATTGCATGTATAGGAAAGGCCTGAATTTAAAATATAGAAAATGCAGGTTTGCTAAATGTGAAAAGATTCACTGACGGACACAAACTAAGTCAGCATGTAGATTGATATGAATGAGAATCACAACATGCTGGACACAAGGATGAATTGGCTTAAGGGCAGCCAACACAATAGAGATGCTCACAGGAGGATGCAGAGGAAAAGAGATAGCAGCGAACAGGGGCCTAGAAATAGCAAGTTGAGCTGATTTCCGCTCTGCTTCAAGACCTGACATATCTCATGAAATTCTAGAAAGTTATTTTGCTCTACTGATACACTTAAAAGAAATGAAGCACAACTGCATAAAGCATTAATTAAACATATTAGTCTAATAAGAACACTTTTGTCTTTCCCTTCCTTCTAGCTTCCCTACTGGATATTTTATTTTTGCCTCCCCTGATAGAACCCTGATAAGAACTAGGCTCTTAACCTGGGAGATCTCAATTATCCAATATGTGAAATACAGCTTTGCTCTCTGCAAAATTTTTCTAGGGCAAGGGCTGAGAATTTTTATTGGGTTCTTAAAGGAGTCAGTGACAACAGTTAAAAAAAAGTTAGAGCCTCCCTATAATCACTACAAAATAACCCTGCACCACTCTTTTCCTCAGTCCTATTCAACTTGGTTTTTTTTGCCAGTGATCAATACCAGTAGTGAAGGAGAGAAGAAGACACCTTCTATGTCTAACTATGGAGTTCCCAATACTGTAACTTACCAGTCAGTTTGTTCAAGGATTTTTTCTGACTTCAGGATTATAGGACTGCTACTATCCCTGAAGACCATGGAATAATTTTTGAAGTTATAGATATAAAATTTAGAAACTAAACTCCCCTGAATAGTTTCATAACTTTGTTTCCTAATCTAATGTTGTCAAACCCAAGACTAAGTGCCTCCTTCTATTTTTTCTTAATTAGAAAGATGTTTAAGAAGCAACATAAAAATCACATATCTTCACTATTAGATTATTGTTGAGACATGCAAATAATTACCTGCTAGTGAAAAGAAGTGACTCTGGACTAGCACTAGGACGCTCGGATAGGAGAGGCCTAACCAGTAATGAAACTGGATTTGTAGCCCTTGGAATTCCCCTTAGGTCTACCAAAACTGTTTCTTCAAGTGAAAAGTAATTAAATTCTAAAACCAAACATTTTCCACATTCACAAAGCACACTGCTCAACTCTGTTGCTGCTCTGTAAAACTTTTGAATAATTTTTATGTTATTTTGTATGTTTATCAATGATTATTAATAACTGTTAAAGCTGAAACCCGGTTTTATAAAGTATAAGGATTACTGACAGTAACTACTCATTCCGGTATTTTGAACATTGATTTATAGATTCTTTACTTCAGCGAAGTGGTAAATTTGATTTTACTCGTGGGGAAACACATACCTTTAATCAAAATGTTAGCTACATACTCACGTCATGTACAGAAGCCAAATTTCTGAAGATTTAAGAACATTTACTGAGGGGTACCTGGGTGGCTCAGTGAGTTAAGCATCCGACTTTGGCTCAGGTCATGATCTCATGGTTTGTGGGCTGGAGCTCCACATCTGTGCTGACAGCTCAGAGCCTGGAGCCTGTTTCAGGTTCTGTATCTCCCTCTCTCTATGACCCTCCCCTGGTTCACGCTGTCTCTCTCTCTCAGAAATAAATAAAACATTAAAAAATTTTAAAAAAGAACATTTACTGAGTACCTTCTTATACAGAGGCAATGGGGAATTTGAGGCATTAGGTAACAGTAACAAGAAAATCCATCTTTGTCTTTTAGCTTATAATGCACTTTAAAGGGCAGGAGTGGCTCAAAAAGAGAACACAGGGCAGCAGTTATCATATGTAAGATAAAGCTTCTCTGATCTCTGAATTTCTGAAAGAAATTCCTCGGACAGTGGTCAGAAAGGACTAATTACGAGGGGGCACCTGATCTGGCCCTGGAAGTAAGGGATAGAATTTAGACCAAAAAAGGAAGACATTAGGGGGCGGCAGGCTAACCAAAACATGGATGGCTCTGTATGCCAGGAATCTGGGCTTTGTCGACAGGGCAGAGATAAGCAAAGGGAAGAGTGCAATTTGTTCTCTGTATGCACGGTGTGGTTTGTTTTGTTTTTAGAGAGCATGTGAGCAGAGGAGGGGCAGAGAAAGAGGGAGAGAAATCTCAAGCAGGCTCCACGCTCAGTACAGAGACAGACACAAGGCTCAATCCTACCACGAGATCAGGACCTGGGCAGAAATCAAGAGCCCAACGCTTAGTCAAGCCACCCCAGTGTCCCATGTGTGTTTTATTCCTTAGTTATAAAATTCATATTTAATATTTCTGAATCAAACGTATTTACAAATCAATGTCTATGTGTTTCTTTTCCCCACATTGAAGAAAATCTGTCATAAAATTGAACATATGTCATAACCAATGGCTTCTTAAAACCAACACCCAGATTTGAAAGAACCTAAATAATAGTTCTGGGAATTGAGAGGAAGGAGGCATTACCACGGAAATAGCAATGACTCATATTAAAGGTACTGTTCCACAGAGATCCACAGACCAAGTCAGGGATGGCAGGTGGAGGATGTGCTCTGGATAAATGGAAAATGAAAAGCAGCTCAGAAGAGCATTCAGATCAAGGGAAAAGCTGGAAATGTTAGACTTAGAACACTAGGGATGAGAGAGGTACTACTGTGGCTCAGTAAGCTGAACATCAGACTCCTGAATTCAGCTTAGGTCATGATCCCACCAAGCCCTATCTTGGGTTCTACATTGAGCATGGAGCATACTTAAGATACTCTCTCTCTCTCCCTCTCTCTCTCTCTTCCTCTCCCTCCCTCCCCCCGCACTCATGCTCTTTCTAAAATAATAAATAGGAAATACTCTAGGATGAGAGATGACCACAGGGTAGAATAAAATTCCAATTATCTTAAGATTCCAGGAGCACACACAGACATTAAAAACCAGTTTTAAAAACAACCTTTTCATACACTACATCAAAAACTGATAAGTTATGAAAACTCAAAAACTTTACCTCCAAAAACCTTGACCTGTAGCACCAGTGATGTGCTGCAATCCTCCCTCTACCAATTTATTCCATTGCCCTTTCCAAGATGGCTACTTGATTCTAAAGGTATTACTGCAGTATATATCCAGCCCTGCTGTACTTTTCAAGTCATTAAGCTAGAAAGGAGGTTTAGGACTATCTCCAGGAGAGAAAAAAAAAATGCAACAACGTACTGTTCTTTTGTAATGACTGGGGTAAAGTTGGTACATTATTTTCTATAATGGCTTCATATTTCAAAAAGTAAACATTATGAGATCAGTACAGCTAGCTAGTTTATGAATATACAATTAAAGGGTGAGATGAAACAAAATCTATATTACCATCTAAACTCTGTATCCAAAATGTTTGACCTTCCATGTAATAACAATTAAAACTTTTATTTTATCTGTAGAATAAAAAACATAAAATATATGACTTATAATAAAGGAAAACACCAAAGGTATACCCAATTGTCCTAAACCACATTTACCACTCTTTCTCAACCAAAGTGAAAGTAAATTCTCAAACTGACTTGTTTAAAAACCGGGGGTGGGGGGGTGACACCTAGTTGGGTCAGTCAGTTAAGCATCCAACTTTAGCTCAGGTCATGACCTCACAGTTAATGGGTTCTGGCCCTGCACAGGGCTCTTCACTGACAACTCAGAGCCTGGAGCTTGCTTCAGGTTCTGTGTTTCCTTCTATCTCTCTGTCCCACCCTCACTTGCGCTCTCTCCCAAAAATAAATATATACACATCTTTAAAAAGTAGGGGCACCTGGGTGGCTCAGTGGGTTAGGCATTCAACTTCAACTCAGGTCATTATCTTGAGATTCATGGGTTTGCACCCTGCATTGGGTCTGTGCTATCAACTCAGAGCCTGAAACCTACTTCTGATTCTGTCTCTCCCTCTCTCTCCATTCCTTTCCTGCTTATTCTGTGTATGTGTGTCTCTCTCTCAAATATAAAGATTTTAAAAAAACAGAAACATAAGATAAGTTCAATCAGAATGACAGGATTTGGAGGCAGCTAGGTGTCTCAATCAGTTTAGAGATGACTCTTGATTTTGGCTCAGGTCATGATATCTAGGTTCATGAGCTTGAGTCCGGTGTTGGGCTCGGCCTGCTTGGGATTCTCTCTCTCCCTCTCTCACTCTTCTCTCACTCAAAATAAATTAAGTTTAAAAAAAAATGAATGACAGAATTTGCAGCGAAGCTTAGAGAAAGGGACTGTGTTTTTGTTTTCTATGGTACACCTAGCACCTGGCACAAAAGGATAATACGCTAAATAGATGACCAATGAGGAGATTTAATGAGAGTAAGGACTTCTCCTTACTATCTTCTTTTAAAAATATTTATTTATATTTGAGAGAGGGAGGGAGCACAAGTGAGAGAGGGGCATAGAGAAGAGGGGAGAAAGAATCCCACCCAGACCCCATACTGTCACCACAGAGCCAGAAGCAGGGCTCAAGCTCACCCAAAGCGGGACTGGAGCTCAAGAACCAGAAGATCATGACCTTAGCATAAGTTGGACACTTTACCAACTGAGCCACACAGGCACCCCAGTCCTTACTATTTTTTTTTAATTATTTCAGTTAGAGTATCTACAAATCAATTGTGATCAGGGTTGTCTGCGATGCTTACAAACAAAAGGGAAAAGGAATATTAAAAAAAAAAAAAATGGAAGAGCTATAGAAAAAGCTGACTGGTAAAAAGACCATCCTATCCTGCAAAGTTGACCAAAATATAATAATTCACATGAACGAACCAGCAACAAGGAGTTTGGGAACCATGGATTAGGAGTTTCTACTGGGGATACAATAAGAGGGTTAAAAACAAACTTTCACACTTTTCTTAATATTTTGACAGTTTTGGTTTAGATAAAATATTGGAGTCTGAGAGGAATCCAGAAATCAATCAGTTTGCTTCAGGCAAAAGTCATGAATTATAATAGCTAGTGTTTACTGAGGGTTTCTAGTACCAGGCACTGTGCTAGACACCTTACACACATCCTCCGTTATTCTTCCTAACTATCTTATGATGTAGGTCTATTATGCTAGTAACTTGCCTTAAGTTAGGTAGATCCTCAGCAACCCAACTCAAGCTCTCAACCACTGCCCTTTATGACCCTACTAATAGAAGAAAATGAAAAATATTAAGTGGGGAGTCAGGCAATCAGACAAAATGAAAGAAAATAAAATTGGAATTCAGTTTTGGGATACCTTTCAGTTTTCACTTAGCAAACCTACAAACATGCTAAATACCTGGAGATAATAAAGTCTTTTTTCTCTAATTCTAATTTGTTTATGTAATCTCCACCAAGATACTTAAAATAGTCTTACTTGAAATTCGAAAGGCATAATATATAAAATAAAACCTGTTCAAAAGCCAATTTCAAAACCGTGCAAGGAGCCAGAGACTTCAACCACATGATTTACAAAAGCAAACATCAACAAAGGCTTCAACTGTGGGCTGACATATAATTTCCGAAAATAAAGTTATCCATTCCCACTAATTTTTCAAGTTTAAATATTGCTAGTTAACTCTTGATTAAGGATTCTCTTAATCATTTCTTTAACCTTACCATCATAGCCTTTTCATTTAACAATCCTAATACCAAAATTCACATCAACTAATATAAAAGAGGCAGGATTTCCAATTAAAAAAATAAAGAGAGGTTAACACACTTAACTTCCCTCTTCCCCTGTCTAGCCAGAAAAAATTTAGCCAATGAGATAATTAAGAGGAATAAGCAGTTAAAGGAAAGGGAGTAGAAAACTCATTATTCAATGTTATGGACTAATTATTTAAATGGGAATCGGGGCGCCTGGGTGGCTTAGTCAGTTAAGCATCTGACTTTTGCTTAGGTCATGATCTCTCGGTTCGTGGGTTCGAGCCCTGCATCGGGCTCTGTGCTGACTGCCAGCTCAAAGCCTGGAGCCTGGTTCAGTCTGTGACTCCCTCTCTCTCTGACCCTCCCCTGCTCACACTGTCTCTTTCTCTCTCTCTCTCCTAGAAATAAATAAAAACATTTAAAAAAATCTTAAATGGGAATAAACTGCATAGTAAGTAGGTAGATTTCAGGTCTTATCTCAGACTATATGAAATTCTCTAGCTCTACTGAGGGTGGAAAAAGCATTAGAAAATGTTCTGGGGAGAAAAAATCTTCAATGTAAAATACATTTTTGAAAAGGAAAACCATCACACTGCCTAAACCAACTCACCCTTAGCAAGCTTATATATATATAGAAAAGAATTTGCCACAGAATATTTAATTATCAGTATATTTATTCTTCCTATCATTATAAAAAATTATTTTTAATGTTTATTTTTGAGAGAGAGTGCGAGTGGGAGAGGGGCAGTGAGAGAAGGAGAGAGCATCTGAAGTGGGCTCTGTGCTGAGAGCAGAGTCCAACACAAGGCTTGAACCCACAAACAGAACTCTGACCCTGAGATCATGAACTGAGCTGAAGTCAGATACTTTAACCAAATGAGCCATCCAGGTGTCCCAAAAAATTATTTTTATAAATGATTCTTTTAAGAAAGATATATGCGAGGCGCCTGGGTGGCTCAGTCGGTTAAGTGTCCAACTTCGGCTCAGGTCATGATTTCACAGTTTGTGGGTTCGAGCCCTGCAACGGGCTCTGTGCTGACAGCCAGCTCAGAGCCTGGATTCAGGTTTTGTATCTCCCTCTCTCTCTGACCCTCCTCTGCTCACACTGTCTCTCTCTCTCTCTCTCAGAAATAAATCAGTAAAAAAAAAAAAAAAAAAAATTTAAATCTATGTATTCTCACATTTGAGCTTCATGTACCATACATACAGGCACAAATTTAAATAAGCCTACTACAGAATCAAGGTTTTCCAAAAACACTCAGCAGCTAAGCAATGTTAATGTTTTTATCCAGTGATGAGACACTGACCTCGCATTTCAATTTGACAATATTTATCAGTGTAACTCCCTTTCTACACTACAGGTAAGAAGATGGTCCAATGGTTAAGAAAGCAGTATAGAATCAGTCAGGCTTGAATTTGAATCTGGTCCACTTATATGTCAGATGCTACGTAGACAAATTTATCTAGTCTCTTTCAATCTTTTTCCTCTACTGTAAAATCCCTACCTTTTAGTTTGATATGAAGACTAATATTAAGAGTTAACATTTACCAAGTGTTTTGCTGGGTATACTGCTCTGTTCTAAGTACTTACATAAAACTTATTTTTTATTGTATATTTTTCTTATTTTCTTAACATTCATTTATTCGTGAGAAAGAGAAAAGGGCAAAGAGGGAAAGGGAAACAGAGGTTCAGAAGCAGGTTCTGTGCTGACAGCACAGCCCCAATGTGGAGGCTCAAACTCACAAACTAGGAGATCATGACCTGAGCCAAAGTTGGATACTTACTAAGTTGAGGTTGGACTCTTAACCATCTGAGTCACCCAGGTGTACCTACAAACTATTTTTAAAGGCAGCAGTAGCCTCCTCATTTTACAGATGAGGACAGCCATATTCTGTTTAAGACAGCAGTATTCCCTCACTTCATGGAAGCAGCAGCTAAAAAGTGAGAATTAGTAAGGCCCATATTCACAAAGCTATTAGAAGAGTCAAGACAAAAAACTCAAACCCGACCTTACCTCTCAACCCCTACCTACATGCTAATTGAGATAATGTATTTAAACACCTCAGCACAATGCTTGAGCCAGAGAAAGCAGGAAGCATTCTATAAAGGTTACTTTGACGACTGAAAATTAAAACCTCACATATTTCACTACACATAGGTCACTCCAGTCATGGCCCCATTGTTGTCAGTAAAGAGGAAAGAGACTCACCTAGATATGAAGGTTAAGAGGAAGAAAAGCTCAAAGAAATAACTTTAGTAACATTTGTTTTGTTTGAGAGAGACAGAGCATGAGCACAGGATGGGTAGATAGAGAGGGAGACACAGAATCTGAAACAGGCTCCAGGGTCCAAGCTGTCAGCACAGAGCCCGTTGAGATCATGACCTGAGCCAAGGTTGGATGCCCAACCAACTGAGCCACCCAGGCCCCTCTAAACAAACATTTCTTTTATAAATGTAACTTTGAGTTGTCAAAAACTGGAAGAAGCAGTTTTAAGCGTCTCATGCTATACAGACTACGCTAGACGGGCATTGGAAAAGCAGGTTTAACACTAGAAATCACAGGGAAATGCACCCAAGGAAGAAAAAAAAAAAAAACTACCTTCAATAATAGGTAATGAAAAGAGAGCCCAAGAACACAAACACAAGAACAGAAGGAATGCCCTCTTCCAATGCTCTCTGCACCCAAAAATGAATTAGACTTTTTTCAGAGCCTAAAAACCTCTAGCAAAATGAAAAAAGCTGCCAACCAAACACTTACCTTAAAGCAAGGGGACCTAAATCTGGATATAAGCATATAAAACAAATGGCTCAGGGGGCGCCTGGGTGGCTTAGTCGGTTAAGCGTCCGACTTTCGCTTAGGTCATGATCTCGCGGTTCGTGGGTTCGAGCCCCGCGTTGGGCTCTGTGCTAACTGCCAGCTCGGAGCCTGGAGCCTGTTTCAGATTCTGTGTCTCCCTCTCTCTCTGACCCTCCCCTGCTCGTGCTGTCTCTCTCTCTCCTAGAAATAAATGAAATAAATAAAATAAAATTAAAAAAAAAAACCAAATGGCTCAGGTCCCAACACTTGCTACACTGGGCCTGTAAATTATCCTGATCTTTAATCTCTAACTTCAGTCTCTCACTTCAGACATTAATACCAAAAGAGGGCAAGTGACAGCCCTAAGGTCAAGCCACTAGTATTAGCATTAGGACAAAAACTATTTTCCTGAGCCATGTTCAGTAAGTTTTCTTTCCTGTAAGCACTAATTAAAGACAGTGTAGTGAGAACCTCTTTAAAAAATACCCTGCCTTAAAAAATAAAATAAAAATGAAAACACTGGGATGCCTGGGTGGCTCAGTCAGTTTGGCATTCAACTCTTGATTTCTGTTCATTATCATGATCTCACAGTTCATGAGTTCAAGCCCCACATCAGGCTCTGTGCTTTTACTGTGGAGCTTGCTTGGGATGTCTCAGTATCTTTTTTTCTCTCTCAAAAATAAAGAAAACATTCTAAAAACCTGCCTCAACTAATTCCTAGCAGCAGGCCAGTTTGGTGACCAACCATACTTAAAATTTCTTCTGAGAAATGACCATTTTTAATCATTGTGTTCTCCCTATGTTTGTTACCTAAATGCACTAACATTTATCATATAAACTAAGTCCCTAGAGATCACCTTCATACCTTAAAATTACAAATAAAACCCCATATTAATAAAAGAATTTCAGGGGCACTTGGGTGCCTCAGCAGGTTAACCATCCAGCTCTTTGTTTCAGATAAGATCTCATGGTTCATGGAATCAAGCAAACCCTGCTTGGGATTTTCTCTCTCTCTGCCCACTTTCTTTCTCACTCTCCAAATAAACATTTAAGAAAACTTTTTTAAAAATAAAGGAACTTCATATATTTGTCCTTAAGACCATTCTCCTGTGACCATCAGGCCTATTTTCATTTCACAGCCTACAGTATAATCATCACAGGGTGAAGAGTCTATCATACGCAATTATAACCAAAAAAAGCTTAAAATTCAAGGACAAGCATAAAAAGGCAATTTTCTACGTTTAAGAAAACTCACAAAATTTTCTACGTTTTTGCTAAATGATTCCTTCTCTTCCCTCGTGGAGTGTTAATAATTGTCGGAGTGAAGGCCACTTAGAAAGAACAGGCCTCTACAAGAAGCTTGAAAGGCCAAATGAACTTCACTACCTCTACCAAAAACCAAACAGCACCAAGAACTATTATTTAGTCTTCATTGCCTTTTCTTACCCTTGCAACTTACATTTTCTCTCATCAACCACTGAGAGAACTGGACAGATTTAGAGAGAGCAGATCCTGACCTATTAAAAAGTGAAAACCGCCAGGGAAACTTTACATTACAAAAAAAAAAAAAAAAAAAGCACAAACTTTTAACCATCAGTGAATGGAAGGCCACCTTTTGCTTTCAATTCCCGCTTCCCACAATATTCCGCAGTCAATCAAAGGTCAAATAAAGCAGCAATGGAGAACACTGAGAGACTGATTAAAGTTACATGTGAAGATCTGGGGAGTGAAGATTGCAAATTCAAACAAAGCAATTGTGTTTAACAAACTAATCCCCCCCACCTCCCCCTCACCTTCTCCCTTCTATCTTCCCAGAAAAACACACCCTTGAACTCACACTGCTCAAGTGTTTGTCAAAGCTGGCCTTGTTTTAGCAAGGAGGAAATATGCCTGATTTCATGCCTGTGAAATATGTGGTGGACTGGGCATCATGTGATGTTAATTAACATCAAGTAGAAAAATGAAACGAACATGAATCAATTATCATGAAGGCTGCTGCTATCCTGTCACCAGCCTCCATGTTTCTGCATTACTGATGCACTAACCTAAAAGCATATATTCATCTCTTTTCTATACTTCTTTTTCAGTGATGTCAAAAATGGCCAAGTTTATTTGGGCACATGATTGAAGAAAATGATTAGTATCTAAGTCATAGTTTTCATAGCCTCTACCATTCAAGTCTTTCATAATAACTTTCAAGAACCCCACAAAATTCACTTGGCTTTATTACTCCTCAACTGTGTTTACACTGCAACTACATCATGTCCTTCCTGAGCCTACTTCTATTACTTCTACCTAATCATGGGTCAAGGCACACTAGCCCAATGAAACACCAGCACTCTAAGACTCTGAAAAGACTATATATAATTGAGATTTCAGTGTGGCTCTAGAATTTTGTAATCTTAATTTTGCAGAAAAATTAGGAAAAGTCATAATTGGGAGAAGGGATGATTAAGCATTCTTCCTAGAGCTCCTGGCCCTTTACATTAAAAAACCTCACACATCATGAGTCATCTATAGCTGAGTCCTTTTAAGATAGAAAGGAAAACAGCAACTGGGCGCTCTTGTCTAACAAACCCATCCTTGTACCCCTAGGGAACCTCTTTCTTCTGTAACACAACATGGAGAGACTGCCCCACACATACCTATCAAAATTAACTTGAAATTAAACAAATGAGTTATTTAAAAGACATTATTGAACTGACTAGTTTTTTAAATAGTATCACTCTCTCATTCTCTGGAGTACAGACTGACTCCCTTTTATTGTTTTCAAGGAAACAAGGCATTGCAGAAAAAGTTCACGTTTAGATTGAGACAGATCTAGGTTTGAATCTGAGTTTTATCACAACTTAGCTGTTTAAGGCTGGCCAAATCCAACATCTTTAAGTCTCAATTTCAGCCTCAGTAAAATGGGTATGAAACACCACTTATCAAAAAAGGGAGTGGGGACAACGAAGAGATAGTAAACATGAAACTCCAATACCTCAGGAGTCCCAATAAATACTAGTTACATTCCCTGCAATAAATGTTGAGGTGAAAACTCTGGAGAATCCTTATTACGCGAGGGAAAAAAAAATTAACATTTCCTGTAGCATTTTTTATACATGCCAGACACTTAAGAACTTTTTCATAGTAGCTTACTTAAATCTCCAGATATCCTTTAAATATGGGGCGCTTGGGTGGCTCAGTCAGTTAAGCGTCGACTTCGGCTCAGGTCATACTGGGTTCGAGCCCAGCGTCTAACAGCCCACTCAGAGCCTGGAGCCTGTTTTCAGATTCTGTCTCCCTCTCTCTCTGACCCTCCATACTTGTGCATGCGCTCGCTCGCGCGCTCTCTCTCTCTCAGAAATAAATAAAACATTAAAAGATAATTTTAAAAAAGATATCCTTTAAACAGCTCCCCCTTTTCCCTGTTTTAAAAAGGTTAAATAACTAAGCAGGTCACTGAAGTGTTAAGTCCTATTTGTAAGCCAGGTTCTGACTCAAAACATTGGAGGTAGGCTGTCTACACCATACCTTACATGGCTACTTATGAAAACACATGAAGCTCTCAGTGTTTTGTTTTGTTTTTTTACTGGAAATAAATTAAAATCAACTGGGAAGAAGTAAGCTGAGTAATCTTCCAAAGAGAACAATGATTATTAGATCTTAATCAAGCCTACTATCATGGTTAAAGTTTACTAACTTGAAGACTACAACTACAACCATTTCAACAACAGTAGTCCTTACACAAAAACCATTACTGCCAAAATTCAGGTCATCACAGGTAAGTAAGCCATGGTATGGACTACCCAAGCACATACACTATAATATGATCCTGAGCTCTGACCAACAACCAACACTACTGGTGAAACCATTCCAAGAGGCCTTGGTGGCACTTGATTCATTCAGGAATTGCGTGCCTGCTATATAAATAGCACTACTTCACTAAACCCTTAAAAAGTCCAAGAGAAACCTACTGTGTAATAAATTTCAAATTTCATTTGTAGTCAACTGAATACCTTACAATTCTTATGTCACCTAAAAATTTTTCATTAGCACTGTGTAAACTGCAGCTCCTCACAAATTATTTCTAGTCTATCAAATTTGTGAATCATTAACAAAACTTTTAGCAGAAAACCTAAGATTTCATTCCTCTGTATTTCACAAAACAAAAAGTATAGGAGTATTTCTTATAACCCCATATTAAATCATTAAGTGTACTCCAAAACTTAAATGCCAAGAGTTGCGCCCAAAGCTTACTAAGGAAATAATTTAGAACTACAGTTTTAAGATTCTTTCTGCAGAACACCTTGAAAACTTTGACAAAAGCCTTTCTCTCCAAAATCCAAGTATGTCTGTGTATATAAAACTTAGCATGCTACCTTAAGGAACCCCATTAAAATCCATCTATAGCTCCCCTCAATTTAAAGGGAATTCATCAATGCCAGATAAAGACTCCTTATTTAGAAAGCTATTTTCAGTTTTACAAGATTTTACTCCCAGTTCTTGAATTACACAGTCCCTTAAGGAATTAACATTTGTCAATTTTTTTAGTTTTATTTACCTACAAGTTTAAATCAAAAAGATCCTTCTTCCAAATCCTTTCAATTCTCATACTACTAAAAAAAACAAAACCAAAACAAAACAAAAACACCTCTCATGTTCTTAGTCCACAAATACTAAGAGTGCTCACAAGATGTATGACCCTGAACCAGGGATGGCAAAGAGAATTCTCCAAGATACTGTCAAGGCCAGTGACCTTGAGAAGTATACAATGTAGCAGTACAGACTGTTCTACTTTAAAAACCAAAAAAAAAAAAAAAAAACAATTAAAAAAACCTCCGTTCAACAATTTACCACTTTGAACCACTGACCACTTTGAACAAAAACAGGTGTGGTCTTTAAGCTGAAGCCTTTAAATAGATAGGAAAAGGAATACTGTAGGGGGGAGGGGGGAAAGAGCAGAAAATAGATCTAGAGACATTAAAGAGGAAAACCGTAACCAAAGAATCAATTTTCTAAGTAACATCTAAGAATGGGTTTAATTTAGCAGATATACCTGGCTTGAACACCTATAGCCATTTCCACAAATTAAGTCAGCTTCAGAATCGGTAACAAAAAACCATTCTACTAGTGGTAATTAATAAACTTAACAAAATCATTAGTACTAAACGACAAAATTTCCGTAAGTATTTTACTTTCAAAAGTTATTGCAACCTCTTAGGATAGTAAAAATTTTAAGCACTTAGGGAACAACAACAAAAACCAGGCTTGGTATGCTCGCAAACTGTGATTATCAAGCACACAGCAGGATTCTCAAGCACACAGCAGACGTCACTAATTAATCACACCACCTATTTTTCCCCAATAAGCCTCATTCCTTTCAATATAAACTTCCAGTAGCTATCAAGGTGAGCATTATAACTGAATCTATTTGTTATCCTTCATATTTTCCAAATACTGTTCAAGTCAACGAAATGAAGCACCAAAAATTCACGTACATATTTAATGTCCCATGAATTTACAATAAACTTCATCTGAGTTGTTTTCCAGAACCCAAAATACTTTTTAAAACTTTAAGTTTCTCTCCTTTAAGGAAAATTTTTTATTATCGCTAATGTAACCTTAATTGGGAAAAGAAATTCTTTTTAAAAAAACGTAACGCACCACCCCCATGGAAGAGTTCCAGATAACTGTAATTAATTAATTATTTTTTGGCAACTCTCACTTTTTACCCTATGAGTTAATCCAGACAAAATTAACTTTTTCTGAATATCAACAAAATTAAAACTGGACCTGCCTCCATCTTTAGAAATATAATTAGAGTTTAACAAAAAAGTGTAAGAGAAAGAAGCACTAATTTGTCCTTGCAATTAAAAAAAATACAGGTAAATATTAACAAAGCTCTAAAAAGAATATATGTGACCATTTAAAATTTGTCACTCTCTTCCAAAAAGAGTTTAAGAACACAGACTCCAGACTCCAGAAGATGATAATGTGGAAAATAAAGAGATCCCTGGAATTCCTGGATCACATTACCAGGTAGGTGATGCTTAGCACAAAGTAAACCAACAGGAAGGAGTGAAAACCTGAATTCAGGAAGTTGTATGAGAGCACTGTGGGATAAGGATAAAGAAATTATTTCCTAAATTCCCCAGTCTAGTAATGGAAAATACTGGAGTACCACTAACCTGGAGACACAAGCTTCCTAGCCTTCAGAGCAGAATTTAAGTATTACATAAACACAGGCAGGGTTAACAGATGACAACACAATGTCAAGAATATAAACACCATAAAAAGGGGCATTTCCCCACCCACCTCTAACCTCTATTGGTAATATTAAAAATAGTTGCGTTAAGGAAATATGTTAGTGTCCATTAGTAAAAAATAAAGTATACCTTTTCTTTCCAAGATGTCTTATTTTTAAGTAATCTCTACATTCAACTTGGGGCTCAAACTCAACCCAAAGATCAAGAGTTGCATGCTCTACGGACTGAACCAGACAGGCCACCCGAAAACTAAAACATATTTTAGAACACTTTTTTAGTATAGTTCCTTCAGCAGAAGCTGCTTTGTAGGCACTACCTCAAATTATCCATGCCTTACACTTTGTAGAGCTCCTCGTGCATACCCATGCAGACTTTTTCCATTATTCCCTATATTTTAAGTGTGAAACAGTTTGAAAAAGCTGGGTACTACTTTTACTTAGAAGGACACAAAGTATAAACACTTCTGCCCAGGACTTTTTTTTCCCTCCCTAAAAAAAATGTAAAACGTGAGCCAGCTATCAAGACTTCAGAGATTCCTAGAGTGTGTATAAACCTTTAAAAATACATTTGCATCCAATGGAGAGTGGTGTTTTCATTTAGACAGGCCACTCATTTGGAGGAAAATGAATTTAAAATTTGCATAAGTTGCCAAACTACATATGGGGATTTAAAAAAAATTCCAAATATACTCCCTAAGATACACTATTACGAATAAATGATCAGGACCTTCAAGAAGAGTAAATATCTGGGCAGATACTGCTGGAAAGAGAGGCAAGAGAGAAACGAATAGTCGGTGTCTAACAGGACGCCTTTGGTCTGAGTAGCTTTAATTTTATTTACAGCACTGAGCAGTGAACCGAATGCCTATTATATAGAACCTATTTGATAAATAGAAGGAGCAAATCTAACGACTTAAAGTTCCTTCAGAGGGCCAATTAAGGAAAGCCACGGTTTTCCTACCATGGAAAGGAATTAAGGGGGAGATTAATAAGGAACACATCATCTTCTCTTGTCCAGAAGAACAAGTCTCCCAAATGCTCACGGTCCAGACTGAGGCTTCAGCCTCCGGCAGTGAGTAACCAAAAGCAAGGACTGAAGCCCAGACTAGTTCTTACCTCCTGGATGCGCTTCCTGGCCCGCTGAAGCACTTCTTCGTAGCCCTTCTGCCGCAGCTCGCTAAGGCTTTCGTAATACTCCTCAGGGTCGTCGGTCTCAGTAAAAAGTACCTGGGAGAGGATCTTCCAGCCGCAGGTGTCCAGGCCATGGCCCAGGTAGACCTGGAGCTGGTAACACAGAGTGTCGATCTCCTGCTCGGTCATCTCTGGGGCACCCCCGAACAGCACGGTCCACATGCCAGAGGGCTCCTCGGGGAATACCGGCAGGCACTGCTCCAGCTGCGAGTTCACAGAACACAGCTGCTGGTGCACAGCACGCAGATCCTGGAAGGAAAAGAGCCCGGCCCAGCTACACTCCTCCGCCGGGGACTCCAGCTCGGCGGTGGGCGGCAGCTGCTCTGAGTCCGAGAGAGCCAGGGCCCCCGAGGCCACCTCGTCCTCCCTCACCATTTCCAGCACCTCGATCTCCTCGGAGACCGCCCCGCAGGCGCTCACGACACGCACCGAGGACACCGGGGTCTCCCGGGGCGCCGAAGGGGCGGCCCCCGCCACATCTCTGCCTTCAGATCCCTTTCGAACCGGGCTGGTCTTGGCCCGCACTGGGCTCCTGAGAGGGCTCTCCACCGCTTTGCTGGCCGGACTCCGCAGCAGCGGGTCTCCCCGAAGGCTGCGCGCGCTCCGCGGAGAGCCGCCTTCCGCCCAGGCCGGGCTCCTCCGGGGTCCCGGGCTCCTGCCCAGAATCGCAGAGGCAGAGGCAGTGGCCTCGGACCGGCCCTTGCCAGCTGGGCTGCCGGGCCCGCGGGTCCCGTCCGACGCGGATGCTCCGGGCTCCGCGCCCCCTCGCGCCCCCGCCTGCTCCCGGGAGCCGCTCCTCTGCCTCTGGGCCGTCCGGTTGTGGCAGGTTATGGCAAACTTGCCCTCAATCTCGTTCCAGGCCACTATAAAGACGAACTTATGCTTCTCGCGCTCGTCGAACACATGGGGCCGCACGGCCACCCAGTCCGACTCGAGCGTCTCCTCCAGCGCGAAAGACATGGTGGCTCCGGTGCCAGGCCAGGCCGCGGGGGAGGCGCCGATGGCCCTGCCGGCCCGAAGACTCACCGGCTGGCTGCACCGCGCCCCCTGCTCACCCTCGCTGGGCGCCTTCGGCCATCTTAGCGCGCCAGCCGGCTCTCCCCGCTCGCTCGCCCGGCCCCCAGCACTCGAACCCGCCGCGCTCCTTTGTGGCGGGGCTCGCGGGAAAGACAATACGCGTCCCTGGAGCAGGTAGTTCACATGGTCACGTGCGGCTGGATCTGTTTACAAGCCCAGCGCTGCGGCAGCGCCTCGCGTCCGACCCGGCCGCCCCCAGCGCGAGGCCGCGGTGCTGCGTCTTCGGCTCTCTGAAGGTGAGGCGCAGGTCCCGCGGGGCCAGGCAGGCCGGCAGGCGGTCACGGCCGGCGATGTGGGAGTCTCCGCCGCTCTCCCAGGCCGGTCTCCCCGCTGCTCCTCCTTCTCCTCCTCTTCCCGACCGCCCGGAGACGGCCTGGCGGAGAGACGCGTCTCCTAAACTCTAAGCTTCAGAATCGCCACAATGTTGCCATTTGGCTGCTGACGTAGGCTGCTCCACGAGGGACGTAAACACGGGCACGTGCCGCACGCTGGTGACGCGGCGGCGGCGCGCACACCCCGCCCGCGCGCGCCGGCTCCGCCCCTCGGCGTCCCCCGCCCTTCCCCGAAAGCGGCCGCGCGCAAGACTCTCTCCATCTCTCCGCGCAGCCTCCTTCTCCCACGGCTGGAGCGGGCAGTCGGCAGCCGGGTGTCGGGTCTGAAGATAGTGAGAGGGGCAGCTGTGCCATGCGGTACAGGTGGCTTCTGAGTCGCGAAAAAAAAGGAACAAAGGTGGAGGAACAGAGATTTTTCGAAGTCCTGCCATTCAAAGGACCTTGAAATGTAAATGTGCTTCCTTTCGTCCCGGGGCAAGTCGGTAGCGGTAACTCCTATATTCAGAAAGTACTTAGTAACATTGCGCGAACTGTGTGCTAAACTTTGCTGAGACGCCCGAGATCGCTCTATTCTCCCCTAACACTCCTGAGACACCGTTTAAGATATGAAAAGGAAGTGTCTGAAGACAACCCAGAATTCCAAAACAAAATTAATTAAATGAAGAGTCAGTCATGTCCTAAGCGTATGAATCTTTACGTTTCAGTTCAGCCGTGTTTTATTGCTTCAGATTTCATCATTGGGTACTGTTCTGTGAACCTCATTTTGAGGTCACTGGCTTAAGCCTTTTGAAGTTGAGTTCAATTATCAGAGATCACAGAATGCACATACCCTCCCCCCCAAAGAATCGTGTAAATCTGAAGAATTCTGCTACTTATGCTGAATTATGATGAAACACATTTTTAAAATTGCCTGGTGGATCTTATAATCTACCTTATGTTATTGGCATTCTTTTTCGTATTAGCACTCAATTCATAGTGCAGGTATTCTGCATCTACAGGAAAGTACCGTGGGAATTATTCTTTTACTTTTTCCATATTTCGTTTTTTAAAGCTTATTTATTTATTTTGAGAGAGAGAGAGAGAGAGAGAGAGAGAGAGGGAAACAGAATCCCAAGCAGGCTCTGCGCTGTCAGCTAAGAGGAGAACACGAGGCTCCAGCTCATGGACTGTGAGATCATGACCCGAGCTGAAGCAGAGTTAGAGGCTTAACCCACTGAGCCACCCAGGCCCCCCATTTATGCAAAACCATTTGGATTAAAGGTGCATCATTATCTACATTACTTCAGTACACTGACATCTGAATAAACAGACAAAAGTTTTAGCCCTATCACTCAGGTGGACGTTGTAGACCTGTAGATCTGCTTGGACCAAAAAAAAAAAAATTTTTTTTTTTTTTTTACTTTCGGCAGGATGAACAAAAAGGGAAAAGGACAGATTATTTTAAGCTCTTTTTTCTTTTCTTTTTTTTTTTTTTTTACTATTCTTTATGTGGAACCACAGATTTTCAAAAGTCTTGTTACTGAACATGTACCAACTCCCAAATGCAAATGAGAGGTAATAACTTTTGAAAGGCAGGAAGAGAGACAGAAAACCCATTCCAAATACGTATCACCAGGTAAGCAAACAATACCATATTATTTTCCTCTTTTCTGCTAAAAAGGTGAGGCTAAAAGTTTTTCTGATAAAAAGGGATGACATAATCACTAGCTCTCTTGTAGTACATTACAGATAAGTATGAATACCAAGAACGAACACTAAAAGAATGTGTTTATAGGAAATCTTTTTATTTTTATGTATATTAAAACTGCAGTATTTACCAACAGATATTAAATTATGTCTGATCACAGTAGTGCTGGAGAAAATTGTTTTGTGGTTACACAGGTGATCTCATCACTTTGTTTGATCAAAAGCGTTGTTTCAATGTTTCTCATTTCCTGGAAGTAATTGTTATCCTAGAAATGATAAGAAAGAAACCAAAATTCCCATGGCAGGTTACTGTAGTACTCTATAGTTCTTTATTTCTGTATGCATCAGATTGTCAAGCAAGATCTTTGAGTATATAAATTACTCCCTAGGAGTAAGTAACACCACAGAAAACCACATCACCTTACCAGCTTTGAAAGGGCTTGAATTTTTTTTTAAACAATTGAGGATTGTTAGGTAATCTAGGAAATGATTTAACTCTTCAGGTCTTTTAATAAAGACTGTAATCATTGACATAGCAACTTTCAAATTACATAGCATTTTCCTGCACATATTAATTTTATCATCATATCAATCATATAATGTACTTACGAAAGGAATAAGTCTTTAGTTTAGCATGTGAGAAAACACCAGTTCCATTGCTTGAGTCACACATCCCAGGATTGGGAACAGGGAATGACTCGAGTTCAGAGGCCTAATGGATGCATCTGTCCCAGTTAGAGTCTCTCAGAAGCAGATGCAAAAGTTATGGCAGGGGTTGGGCGGGGGGCGGGGAGGTGGATGTTGAGATGGCAGTAAGAAAAGGGGCAGAAGCAGGGTAGGCAGGCTACTCCAACACAGAGCTCCAGAGCAAAGATTATTCTTTAAACTTCCCCCATTGAGGAGAAATAATTAGGCCTTTTTCATTGACTGGGGACCACCCTGAGAACATCACAAGTTGACCCTGAAGACAAGAACAGCTGGAGAGACTGTTAGCTAACCACATTCCTTGCAGCTGCAGCGTGAGTCCTTTCTTAAAGGACAATCTAATTGACACATCCCCACATCTGCCACAGTTTACCTTGTGTGTTCCGTGGGTCTACTTCATAACGCATTTGGGGAGCAGTCCCTTCAGAGCTCTGTTTGGCCCCTCTTCCTGAGGGGAAAGTTTGAAGAAGGAAGTAGGGACAAACTATAGCCTCCACAGCTATGATTGGTCTCAATGCCAAAACTGGTACTCATCATGTCCCCTTCTCCACTGTCTCCTCTAAAGTCCCTCACTCTGTTGGCTTCAGTGGTCACATGGTGGTGTTTCTCAAACCCTCATTCCTGAGGGGTTCTGAGCTCCTGGTGACTCTACCTGCATTTACCTGACCTTACTTCCATTACATCATTACATCTGTCACAGTTAGGCAAGAAAGTACCAAGAGGCACCCAGTCGGTCTCCCGAGTTCCATGCACGTTGCTTCCCTCTCACATCAAGTAACAGCCCTGCCTCCTCCTGCTGATTAGTGTAATTACCCCTAACAAGATGGTGATTTCTATTCTTGCCTGCTAGTTTCTGGCCCCACAGAGCCCAAAGTGTCCAAGTGGCAGCTGTAGCTTATCGTCCAGTAAGATCTTTGCTATCTCATGACAAGAGCATACTCATTTTGAAGATCAGGATCTCTAACCTTGCAGAATTCAGACCTGTGGGGCCCTCAGGTAGTCACTCAAAGTGATGGGGAGGCCGCTCCTGCTTCCACTCCTTGGTTCCTGAACACCTGCAGTCTTCCTCTTGGGGACATAGTACTATATAAAGTTCTGTAATTCAGTGTCTATACGTGTCTTGGAGGATGGTACCCCCATGCTTGCAGGGGGATGTCCATATAGCATGCCATGCCAACACTCTGTTTAGCAGGTAGCTTCTATATGACACAGTATATGACATGAACACTGGATCTATAAAATGAGTTCCCTGATTGGATCCTATGTTTCATGTCTGTGGATCAGGCATTCCATACGTGACTTGTTAGTATGCAGGAAAGGCAAACCCACACCCAGATTAAGTTTCTATTCCTGTGAGAAAAACCACTGCCTCTTCCAGAATGAAAATGGTCCTGTAGTCCATTTGTTACCAAGTGGCCAGTTAGTCTCCTTACGGAATAGTAGCCACTGAGTGGCTGTACTGGTGGCTCCTCATTGGTGTGTATTGCTGGAAGGTTGATCATTCAAAGCAGACGATCACTTGATTGCCCTTCATAAGTGGAAGTCATGTTTTTTGACCCATATAAAGCCTCTGTCTCTTACTCTGTGATCATGTCAGCTGTTTGCCTACCATGCCAGTGAATGTCAACTAGTCAAGTTATTTTGTGTGGGTCCCAGACCATGTGGGTGCTTTCTGATAGGTATTAAAATACAATATAAAAATCTTCACACCTTGTTTCCACTCTCATATGTCTGTCTACATGTCTCTTTTCCACACCTCCTTATCTCTGATATTTGTATTTTTGCCCTTCCAGACCCCTGACCATCCCCCATTGGCCAGAGCCCATATATGTTTTGACTCTAGGGCACTTTTGCTTTCACACAAAGTGGATGGCCAGGTACATCTGAAGTTCTGCCCATTGGGAAGATGTGTCTTTCACAGAGATCTCATCACCATTTTTCACAGCCACCTTGAATAAGTTATATAACGTAGGCAGCATCCACTTTTGGTTTTTGCCTATTACCGAATCAACCCATCCATAAACCAAGTGGGGGTGGGGAATTCCTCCTTCTTCGGCTGATTGAATAGGAGATCTATGTGGTCACTGGTGCAAAGTCAGAATGGACACAACTACTGGATGCCATGACTATAACAATGGATGCCATGAGGTTCTGGACCCACTGTTCATGCCCCTGGCAGTGTCATTTCTTCCTGCTCATACTCAGTTTTAAATGTACCATTTCCATCTTATGATGGATTGCTTACTTTATGACTTGTTCCCAACTGATGATGGACAATTTTAGACCGTGGCTGCTTGGCATCCCAAAGTCCAGCATTCCAGCTCTGTCAGGGCCCGTTAGCATTCTAGGAGCTATTTTACAAAAGGGGAATACCCCTGCTGCAGATGGTGTGACCTTGTTCCGTAACCTCATGAGCCTGAGTTGTGGCTGCTCCCTTGGGACTTGTCATGAACTGCTTGTCATGTCTTTTTGTGCTATTAACATCTCAAATACCATAGAGTGTGCTGAAATCATTGTTCTAAACAGCAGGGCTAGTTGCTCTACAGTTAGGACTGTTACCTCTAAAGTCTAAGAAGGCTTCATGATCATTGTATTTCCTTCTCGTAACAATGGATGCATGATGCAGCAATTTGCCCTTTACTTTGAAGGGACTATCTTGGCATGTTCCTGGCTGTGGGATGTGCAGAAAGTTTACTGAGTTGCCAAGTACCTGAATTTTTGTAGAGTGTGTCTCTCTCCCTCTGGAGTGCACGTGTCTTACCAATTCTCCAGCACTCTAGTACCCTCTTACTTACTCATCTGCCTGATTACCATAATGTCATCAGTGTCGTGAATCAATATGATGTTCTGTGATATATCCAGATGGTCCAGATGTCTTCAGGCTACATTATGACAGACAGTGGGAGAGTTAAAACAGCCCTGGAACAAACCATTTCTGGTCATCTTTCCTGACTGGGAAAGAAGAGTATACATTCACCAAAGCAATGGCTGCATACTACATACCATATTATCTGCCCTTGCAAAGAAACTCTATCTGGCTGGATGGCTGCGATCAGAGCTCTTTTTTGGTCTAGCTAGCAGTGGTCTGCAGGATCCATCTGGTTTCTGCAAAAACCAAACCAGCAAATTAAATAGAGGTACACTGAGGACCAGCATGCCTGCATCTTTAAGGGTGGCGCTAATCTCTGCCATCCCTCTCCAGGGTTACCCTGTTTCTGATTCACTATCTTGATGGGAGGTAGGCAGTCTCAGAGGGCTCTGCTTGGCCTTCCCCACTTATCAGAGCTCTCACCAACAGGTGCAGTGTGTAATTGACTCCAATCACCACATATATCAATCCCAATTATATATTGGAGGGCTTGGGAAATGAGTACCAGGTGAGTTCACAGATCAAGTGGACCCAGAATTCGGCTAAGACTCTATTTATCACCTGGCCCTTCCTTATATGTATGTCCTTATTATAATACAGAGCCTATGATGAAGTTTTGGGTCTTTGAGTATCAGTGCCAACTTGGACCCTGTGTCCAGTACCTGAAATGTCTGAAAATTTTCCTTTCTGCAGTGAACAGTCACCCAACTATGTGGCCTAGATCCCTTTGGAGAAGCACTGGGGAAATCTCTATGTGTTACAGTGTCCTTCCCCCTGAAATCCAATAATCTCTTCAGTCATGGAACACCAGGTCTGAAAACTGAAACGTGGGTCTGGTCCAGAAACTGGGCAAGAGACTTTTTTGGGGAAACTTCCTTCAACCTCCTACTCATCCACTCTTGCTCTATTTTGACTACGTATGTGAAGCAGTGTGTTTTGGCTGCTGAACTCTTACGTGTTTTCTTAACTCCCCCATAACTGTGGACACTGTGACCCTTTGGCTTCTGATGTTAAAATACTACCACCAGCCCTTCTTGCTACAGGGCCTTCTCATCCTCACTGCTATCAGTGAGTTAAATTCTGTGATTTCTTCTCCTGCCATTAACGTTGGTCTCAGAAGAGAGCCACTCTACACTTCATAGTGATGCTGGAACCCCACGTACAAGCTCATTTGTAACACTGTTGGTGAATGTCAAATCCTTTTGGCCTTCCTGGGAAACATTCCTTCTCCTGGTCTCATGTAACATTTAAGTTGTCATCACTTATATCCTTGAGCTAAGTCCTAATCCTAAATATTTGTATCCTAAATCTTTGAGCACATAATTATTTTTTTTTCATTCTTTTTTTTTTATTTTTTTTTATTTTTTTTATTTTTTACAAATAGTTTATTGTCAAATTAGTTTCCACATAACACCCAGTGCTCATCCCCACAAGTGCCCTCCTCCATGCCCACCCCTCCTCCCCCCACATCCACCAGTCCTCAGTTTTTGTCAGCATTCAAGAGTCTCTCATGGTTTGCCTCTCCCTTTCCCCCACCATTTCCGCCCTTCTTCTCCCCCTTGGTCCTCTGTTAAGTTCCTCCTAATCCTCCTATACGTGCACACATATGATATTTGTCCTTCTCTGCCTGACTTATTTCGCTCAGCATAACACCCTCAAGGTCCATCCATGTTGCTACACATGGCCAGATTTCATTGTTTCTCATTGCCATGTAGTATTCCATGGTATAGATAAACCACATCTTCTTGATCCATTCATCTGTTGATGGACACTTAGGCTCTTTCCAGGTTTTAGCTATTGTGGAGAGTGCTGCTATGAACATTGGGGTCCATGTGCTCCTATGCATCAGCATTTCTGTATCCCTTGGGTAAATTCCTAGCAGTGCTATTGCTGGGTCCTAGGGGAGTTCTATTGTTAGTTTCCTGAGGAACCTCCACACTGTTTTCCAGAGGGGCTGTACCAGTTTACATTCCCACCAACAGTGTAGGAGGGTGCCCGTTTCTCCACATCCTCGCCAGCATCTAGAGTTCTCTGATTGGCTCATTTTAGCCACTCTGACTGGCGTGAGGTGGTATCTCAGTGTGGTTTTGATTTGTATTTCCCTGATGAGAAGCGATGCTGAGCATCGTTTCATGTGTCTGTTGGCCATCTGGATGTCCTCTTTGGAGAAGTGTCTGTTCATATCTTCTGCCCATTTCTTCACTGGGTTGTTTGTTTTTCAGGCGTGTAGTTTGGTGAGTTCCTTGTAGATTCTGGATATCAACCCTTTATCTGATATGTCATTTGCAACTATCTTTTCCCATTCGTTGGTTGCCTATTAGTTTTCTGGGTTGTTTCCTTGGCTGTGCAGAAGCTTTTAATCTTGAGGAGGTCCCAACAGTTTATTTTTGCTCTTAATTCCCTTGCTTTTGGGGATGTGTCAAGTAAGAAGTTGCTGCGGTGGAGGTCAAGGAGGTTGTTTCCTGCTTTCTCTTCTAGGGTTTTGATGGAAACCCATATACTTAACCACTGTGTTACTTAAGATCCTCCAAACAGATTCCAAGATTAGATGTTGGAAAGATTTTGGAGGGAAACGCCTGTGAGGGAAAATGGACAGGAAGCCAGAGACAGCGGGAGAGCTGGTAGATTATGATGGAAAGAGAAGGAAGAAAGGAGTTTTCTACAGAAAGCATCTTAGAGTACAAAGTAGTTGAAGAAAGTTTTGCTAGGCCAATGGGGAGTCCTCAAGCCAAGGTCATCTGTCAGAGGAGTTTCCTCTCTCCCTGCCTCACTCAGTCATTGGCTGGGAGCAACCTGTGGGAAGTGTAGTAAATTCATAATGTAGCAGCTCTGGCCATCAGTATTATGTTTGGAGATCTGAGAGGCACATTCTTATGGCTGCCACAAACACCATCTGTGCTTTAAAAAAAACTTGGTACTATTTATTCACTGATTCATGACACATCTAGGGCACGAATATGAATACAAGGTAGTGCTCACATTCTAGCAATTGGCTTCAGTTTGAATGGATTATCATGAATAATTTTTTAAAATTAGGAATAGAAATAGACATATGCCCAGAATCTCCTGAGGCAGATCTTCACGGTATGGCTTCATTCTTTTGTTCGAAATGATTTGACGTTCTAAAGTAAGTTCTAAGCTAAATACTAACTGGGGTTTGGGTTCTTCATCACTGCACGCAGGAAGCTACACAACTGTACTTAAAAATTTTGTTCCTTTAAAAAAGATCTGGATTAGTATGACATTTTGGCAGAATGCTAATATATGATGAAATTTAGTCTTAAGTACATGACTAGTTATTAGATTACTTTATTTTTTCTGTATTTTAAAAATAGTTCATAATAAAATTAATACTTAAAAACACCATTCAGTCATTAAAACATTAATTACAGCTACACATATTAACATGGATATATTTCAAAAGCAATGTTAAATGAAAAATAGAAATTTCAGTCAGCTATATATGTTCTGATGCCATTTCAATTTTTTAAATGAGCAAAGTGACATTCTGCATTACTTACAGATCTATACTTAGATGGTAAAAATAATTTAAATTGCAAGGGCAGGACATACACCAAGATCCAAATAGTTTTTCCTTAGAGGAGAGAGGAGATGACTAAGATTGGGGAGGGATACAAAGAGAATTTCCACATATTCACATTGGCTAAATCTGGGTATTGAATACATGGGTGTTTATTATATAACACTCAGTACTTCTTGGTATGTTTGAGATAGTTCATATTTTGAAAGAATTTGAACATTCCATTCCAGTGGGTCCTTCCTTTGGTGATAATGCAAGGTGACCACGTATACATGCCATTGCTTGGTTGGTATGAAGAGAAAAGGAAAAGAATGTCTTTTATAAATCCATTCTTGCCATTTCCCCCCCAATGTATCTTTTGCTGCACCCATTTTTCAAAACACTGGCTTGATGTCACTAATTAAAAACTACTCCGCCAGTGCTTATATGCCCAATTATTTTTGTGGGTGCTAACCTGCATTGCTGCAGTGAGGGAGAAATACCAGAGTAGTCAGTCACAGAAAGTTAAAGAGTAAACATGGTGGTAGTTAATTATGCTACAGATTCTGCCCCCTCTTCCCCACTAAAAAGGCATATTTTAAACGATTTTATGTGAGAAGAAAATCCATTCATAACTATTTACTTCCCTTCCTATTACTTACTCTCTGATCTTTATTAATTCGCATATCTCTGTTTTGCATAGGTGCCATCCCTACATAGGGATTTTGTTGTTGTCTTTTTATCTTTTTATTTAACTTTAGTTAACATTTCTGTGCATTCACCTACTCAATGTTCTGTAGTTTTCCAGCTTGATGATGTACTTCAGTTTACTTAGCCTTAACGCTATTGTTGAATTTTTGAGAGTTTTCCAACTTCCCAGTATTATAAATATTGTTTCTATGACCATCTTTGTACTTTTTTTTCTTTCTGGCCATTTCCTTGAGGTATAATTTTAAAGTGGAATTAGGCCAAAGGGTGTGAATAGTTTCACAACCCTGAGTTCACATGCCATTATTGTATCAATTTACTGTAGGCCCAACAATATTGGATTTACACATTTTAATACATATTTTAAAATTCAGTAGGTATATAATGATTGTTAAAAGTTACCTAATTAAAAATTCTTTCAGCTGCTTTAACAATTTTTTGATCTAATTATTAAGAGTAATACTCTTTCACTGTGGAAAAAATAAAATCAAGCAAGTGAAAGTGCCCTCTAAACCTCCGTCCTGGGGTGTCTGGGTGGCTCAATGGGTTAAGCATCTGACCTCAGCTCAAGTCATGATCTCACAATCTGTGGGTCTAAGCCCCATATTGAGCTTGTGCTTGAAGCATGGAGCCTCCTTCCAGTTCTGTGTCTCCCTCTTTCTTTGTCCCTCCCCCACTCATACTCTGTCTCTCTGTCTTTCTAAAAAACATAAAAAATTTTAATTTCTTAACATTTATTTATTTTTGAGAGAAAAAGCATCAGTGGGGGAGGGACAAAGAGCAAGGGGGTACAGAATCTGAAGCTGGCTCCAGATTCTGTGCCTCAGCAGAAGAGCCCACCGCGAGACTTGAACCCATGAACTGAGAGATCATGACCTAAGCCGAAGTCAGATGCTTAACTGCCTGAGCCACCCAGGCACCCCCCCCCCAAATTTTTTAAATAAGTAAACAAACCTCTACCCCTAAAGGACTCCGTGCTCCAATTTGGTTTACATTCTTTCATGTTATTTTAAATGCATGCAATAGTTTCATTCTTAAGACTTCAGGCAACATTTGTAAATTCTTTAGAAACCCACTCAATCAATCCATCATATGTGTTTGGGACTTTTCCCTCTTGACTTTGCTGTTCTTTCAGTTACTTCATTTCTCTTCAAATTTACAGCACTATTCTGCTCACAAGCTCTTTTCCTTCAAACTTCCAATATTGAAGCACTGAAAATAGCCCCAAAGTTCAGTGGCTTACAACAACACAAATCGTGTCTGTTCTGATTCTGCATTGTGAGCAAGGCTAGGTGGGGATTGCTGGTCTCTGCTCCATGTGGCGCTGGCTGGGACAGCTTAACTGGGGCTTGAGGATCCAAGATGCTTGATTCTCATGTCTGGTGCCTCAGCTGCCCCGTTTTCTCCAAAAGAGAGGCTGCACTTATTTTATACAGTGGCTCAGGGCCCTTAAGAGAGCAAAAGCTGAAGTTGCCAGGTTTCTGAAGACCCTGGCCTGTGACCAGAAGGGTGGGGTGCCACTTGTGCCACGGTCTATTGGTCAGAGCAAGCCACAGACCAGCCAGATTCAAGGAGAGAGGAAATAGACTCGACTCTGGATAGAGAGGAGCAGAATGTGTGAAACCATGGGAGCCTTCAAGCAAGGGAAATATGCCAGGCGTGTGACAGACAAGTATATCAATTGGAATGATTGAGCGAACAAAAAAAGAATAAATGAATGAATAGAATAAGAAAAACCGTAAGACAAATATTTTTAAATATATAGGCAGTATATAAATAATTAAATCTCATTTTATATAAAGGGAAATTATTCAGTGGTAGAAACTGATTGTTTTCAATTGTGCATCAAAAGAGAGGCTGAGAGAAGTGATGGATAGTCTACATCAAGACAGATTGTGCCGGGTCAGGCCAGAGTACATTAGGCAAGAATGACAGACACGAAAAGGGGCCAGGCCAACAGAAGACAAGATGTTGAGCATAAGTATCAAGCATGATGCTCGACCTAGCCAGTCTGGAGTGTAGGTCTGTAGGGACCAGCCTGGCACTGCGTTGGTCACATTCTCTTTCCTGTTTCCTTGCAGTATCATCTGTTCTCCCTAACTGAATTCGCACAAGAAGCAGCTCTTAGTATGAGGGGATATCAATCATTTTTGCCAGAATTACTCAAAATGTACTGTGGTAGCCAGCCCCCAACATGGCCTCCCATGACCCCTACTTCCTGGCATCACACCCTTGTCTAGTCAACTCCCATGTTATATGAGGACTGGTCTGCATGACCCTGGAGTATGGTAAAAGTAATGGTACGCCACTTCCAAGATTAGGTTATTAAAGACTGAGGGATCCATCTTGGGCTCTTTCTCTCTCATCTCTCTCTCTGTCTCTGTCTGGTCACTCACTCTTGGGGAATCATGTTGTCACAGTGTGAGGAGCCCTGTGGATTGCCTCATATGGTGAGAGACCTTCATTTTTTTTTAAATGAATTTAATTTATTGACTTACATAGAATACCCAGTGCTCCCAACAAGTGCCCTCCTCAATGCCCACCACCCATTTTCCCCTTTTCCCCAGGCTCCATTCACCCTCAGTTTATTCTCTGTATCTAAGAGTCTCTTATGGTTTGCCTCCCTCCTTCTCTGTTTGTAACTCTTTTTCTCCTTCCCTTCCCCCATGGTCTTCTGTTAAGTTTCTCAGATTCCACATATGAGTGAAAACATATGGTATTGTCCTTCTCTGACTGACTTACTTCAACTCAGCATAATGCCTTCCAGTTCCATCCACATTGCTGCAAATGGCATGATTTCATTCTTTCTCCTTGCCAAGTAGTATTCCATTGTATATATAAACCTCATTTTTTAAAAATTTTTATAGTTTTTTATTAATTTTTGAGACAGAGCATGATCAGAGGAAGGGCAGAGAGAGAGGAAGACACAGAATCTGAAACAGGCTCCAGGCTCTGAGCTGTCAGCACAGAACCCCATGAGGGGCTCGAACCCACAAACCGTGAGATCATGACCTGAGCCGAAGTTGGACACTTAACCGACTGAACCACCCAGGTGCCCCAAACCACATCTTCTTTATCCATTCATTAGTTGATGGACCTTTAGTCTCTTTCCATGATTTGGCTGTTGTTAAAAGTGCTGCTATGAACATTGGGGTACATGTGCCCTATACATACATCAGCACTCCTGTATCCCTTGGGTAAATTCCTAGCAGTGCTATTGCAGGGTCATAGGGGAGTTCTATTGTTAATTTTTTGAGGAAACGTCACACTGTTTTCCAGAGGGGCTGCACCAGTTTACGTTCCCACCAACGTGTAGGAGGGTGCCTGTTTCTCGACATCCTCACCAGCATCTATAGTCTCCTGATTTGTTCATTTTAGCCGCTCTGACTGGTGTGAGGTGGTATCTCAGTGTAGCTTTGAATTGTACCTCCCTGATGATGAGTGACGTTGAGCATCTTTTCATGTGTCTGTCGGCCATCTAGCTGTCTTCTTTGGAAAAGTAGCTATTCATGTCTTCTGCCCATTTCTTCACTGGATTATTTGTTTTTCAGGTGTTTGGTAAGTTCTTTATAGATTTTGGATACTAGTCCTTTATCCAATATGTCATTTGCAAGACAGTATCTTTTCCCTTCCGTTGGGTGCCTTTTGGTTTTGTTGATTGTTTCCTTTGCCAGGCAGGAGCTTTTTATCTCGATGAGGTCCCAATAGTTCATTTTTGCTTTCACTCCCCTTGCCTTTGGAGATGTGTCAAGTAAGAAGTCGCTGTGGCTGAGGTCAAAGAGGTTGTTGACTGCTTTCTACTGTAAGGTTTTGATGGTTTCCTGTCTCACCTTTAGGTCTTTCATCCATTTTGAGTTTATTTTTGTGTATGGTGAGAGAAAGTGGCCTAGTTTCATTCTTCTGAATGTTGCTGTCCAGTTCTCCCAGCACCATTTGCTGAAGAGACTGACTTTTTTCCATTGGATATTCTTTCCTGCTTTGTCAAAGATTAGTTGGCCATACATTTGTGGGTCCAATTCTGGGTTCTCTAATCTATTCCATTGGTCTATGTGTCTGTTGTTGTGCCAATACCATACTGTCCTGATGATTACAGCTTTGCATTAGAGGCTAAAGTCTGGGATTGTGATGCCCCCCATTTTGGTTTTCTTCTTCAATATTACTTTGGCTACTCAGGACCTTTTGTGGTTCCATACAAATTTTAGGATTGTTTGTTCCAGCTTTGAGAAGAATGCAGGTGCAATTTTGACTGGGATTGCATTGAATGTGTAGATTGCTTTGGGTAGTATTGACATTTTAACAATATTTATTCTTACAATCCATGAGCATGGAACGTTTTTCCATTTCTTTTTTTTTTTTTTTAGGAGAGAGAGAGAGAGACAGCGTGAGCAGGGGAGGGTCAGAGAGAGGGAGTCAGACTGAAACAGGCTCCAGGCTCTGAGCTGGCAGTCAGCACAGAGCCCGACGCGGGGCTCGAACCCACGAACCGCGAGATCATGACCTAAGCGAAAGTCGGACGCTTAACCGACTAAGCCACCCAGGCTCCCCAACGTTTTTCCATTTCTTTGTCTTCTTCAATGTCTTTCATAAGCTTTCTATAGTTTTCAGCATATAGGCCTTTAGATCTTTGGTTAGGCTTATTCCTAGGTATTTTATGGTTCTCTGTACAGTTAATAAATTTTTAAAAATATTTTTTATTTATTTCTAGGAGAGAGAGAGAGAGAGAGAGTGAGCAGGGGAGGGTCAGAGAGAGAGGCAGTCACAGACTTAAACAGGCTCCAGGCTCTGAGCTGGCAGTCAGCACAGAGCCCGATGCGGGGCTCGAACCCACGAACCGTGAGATCATGCCCTAAGTGAAAGTCGGACGCTTAACCGATTAAGCCACCCAGGCACCCCCAGTTAATAAATTTTTTAATGTTTATTTATATTTGAGAGAGAGAGAGAGAGAGAGACAATGTGTGAGTGGGGGAGGGGCAAGGAATCAGAGACAGAATCTGAAGCAGGCTCCAAGTTCTGAACTGTCAGCACAGAGCCCAACATGGGGCTCAAACTCAAGAACTGTGAGAACATGACCTGAGCCAAAGTCAGATGCATAACTGACTGAGCTACCCAGGTGCCCCTGGAAAGATTATCTAGGTCACATCTGAATGAAAATTTCTTTGGAATAGGGGCCAGAAATCTATATTTTTAACAAGCTCCTGGGTGATTCTTATGTACTCATAAATTTGAGAACTACTGCCTTATGCATTTAATCAATTAGTATTACTTCTTTCAAATGAATTTGCATTTTAACCTAATTTCTAAGACTTTAAGCTGTAGGTACTGTTTAAGGCTTAAACACTAAGCCTAGAGATTCTTGATGTTTTTGAGTTCAAGACACTATTTCACAAATATACTTTTGGTTGTATGTTTCAAGCAGTTAAAACACTGAATGGGGGGGCGTGCCTGGGTGATACATTTGGTTAAGCCTCTGACTCTTGATTTTGGCTTAGGTCATGATCTCACAGTTTGTGAGTTTGAGACCCACATCATGCTCTGCTCTAACTTATGGAGCCTCCTTGGGATTCTCTCCCTCTCCCTGTATCTCTGCCCATCCCCAGCTCATGTGATATATCCCTCTTTCTCTCAAAATAAATAAAACATTAAATAAAAATTTTTTAAAGGGCTACCTGGGTGGGTCAGTTGGTTAAGTGGCCAACTTCGGCTCAGGTCATGATCTCATGGTTCGTGAGTTCAAGCCCTGCATCAGAGCCTGCTTCAGATTCTATGTCTCCCTGTCTTTCTGCCCCTCCCCCACTCCTGCTCTGTTTCTCTCTCCCTCTCTCAGAAGTAAATAAACATTTAAAATTTAAAAAAAAATAAAAACACTGAATGAACACTACCCAAACCAGCGATGGTTATAATTAATCACTGCTACACTATAGCCTTGTCCATGAAAGTATCCAAACAAAAAACTACTCTGCTGGTCATCCTTCAGCCCTGGGCTGCTGTTTGACTTGCACAGTTTATTACTGACTGTGCTTACTCATAACTCAAGAGGTCAAAATTTTTCATATTCCAGCAAAAGCAAGTCAAGTTTTGTGCTAGATTTGTGGTGGGCCTCACCATTATTTTTGCATTATCTTTTATTGCCCTACCTTATATCCAGCCCAACTCAGTGTTGCACTGGTAAAAGATTCAAACCAATTCAGAACCATAGCCTAAACTCTTGATGATATGCATCAGTAGAAAGACTGAACATTCAATTTTTCATAATTCAAGGAGTGTTTAGTGACAGGAGTAGGAGCAAAGGTGTGAAATGGGTGTAGGAACCCACAAGGCATATTACCTAGTGGCAAATAGCTGAGCCATCACTGAGGACCAGGGAAGGGATTGGTTCTTGGAACTGGGGCACAGAGAGGGCTGTGCAGATCAGATAATGACCTTACAGGAGCTGAGCTGAGCTCTTTGGTGGAGGGAGGAATCTATCCCCTAGTGACTTCCATATGGAAGGAGCAGAATAATGATCTGACCACATCTCCCTTCCTCTTCTCTTGCTCGCTGTTGGCCAGCATTCACTTTGGTGAACACTGCTCCAGATATGTTTTTCTTCTTTAGTACTGTTTTTTGAAAATGTGGCATAACAAACTGAGGAGGTTATCTTTCATGTAACTAACCGGTGTTTAAAAATCCTGTTGTAGGATATAATTTCAGCTTTGTCAAAATAAAATCTTTTACACTGATAACGGAGATAATTCTTTACTTCTTTTTTTTTTTAAAACCAGGAAACTATCAGTAGCCAGCCGCTACTCTGAGCTGCAGGTAGAGGATGAGGAACCACTCATGATATCATGATATACTGGACACTAACAGTTTTTTGAGCACCCAAATTTTCAGGAAAATACCCTGAATAAAAAAATGTCCTTTTTAAAAAGCACATTTTATAGTTAATAGAGATAATAGGGATGTGGGGATTAATTTTAAAAATGCTGAATCAAGTATTTGTATCATAATGCCAGGAAATTCTCTCTCCCTTTGTTTTAACTCTGAATAAAGTTGCAAGATTTTATCACTTACTTCTCCCTGATTTAAGCTCAATTTGTTTAGGTTTCATATAGGCCTGTCTTTGTAGTTAGATGTAACATAAATACTGAACCAAGATCCCGAATGATAGACTTCAGCTCCCAACTTCCGGAAAACTATGTTCCTTAATTTACATGTGGTGTTTTTTTTCTTGCTCATTCCTGGCTTTGTTATTTGAACCTTAAAATGGTCAGAAAACTCCAGTTTAAGATATTTTTAAAGTCAATAGCACAAAATAGGACTTTAGGAGTTCAAAATTGTTTAGCATTAAATTTCTTTGAAGGAAGAACAATGAGTTTTCATTTCCAAATCTGTCACGTTACAGAAGCTAGCTTGAACCTGTAAGACACCTAATAATCACACACCCCTTTCATAATACCAAAGATTCAGTTCTTAGCAGAAAGGTATGTCTTAATACTCCATATGCTTTTATCTTATTGATTCCTCCTTTCCCGTTTAGAAACTATATTCAAGTTGCTTGCTCTGAGATAATAGAAAATACATGTGTTGCTCTCTGCCCCCAGTTCGTGGCACAAGGCACCTGAAACTCTTATAATTTCCTAAGTGAAAAGAGTGCTATGAGCATCTCTTGTTCTAATATTTGTCTTTCACCCCATTTGTGATGCAAGTCTCCTTAAACTCTTAAAGATTTCTAAGTGATAAGAGCACCAGGAATATCTTTTGTCTATTGAGGTGACTCTGGGTAGGCTCCTGGATGGGGACTGGTCACCAGAAAGACCAAACCATGATTAGAAGCTTGGAATTTTCAGCCCCATCCTTCATTCTCCATCCTGGGGAGAGGGCTGGAATTGGAGTTGATAATTGATTATGCTTGCGTAATGAAGCCTCCATAAAACCCAATAGTACAGGGTTCAGAGCTTCTGGGTGGGTGAATATATCCACCAGGAGGGTGATATACCCCAGCTCCTTGGGAACAGAAGCCCTGCACTTGGGACTTCCCCAGGCCTCACCCTGTTTTCCTCTCCATCCAACTGTTCATCTGTATCCTTTATCATATGCTTTACTAAACTGGTAAACATAACTGTTTCCCAGAGTTCTGTGAGCCATTCTAGCAAATTAATGGAAACTGAGAAGGTTGTAGCCAAATTGGACAGATGATGTGAGTAACCTGGGGAGCTACCATTTTTTTTTTTTTTTTGAGAGAGAGAGAGAGAGAGAGCAAGTGGGGAAAGGGGCAGAGGGAGAGACCAGTTCTCAAGCAGGCTCCACAATCAGCACAGAACCTGACCCTGCTGGATCCCATGACTCTGGGATCATAACCTAAGCTGAAATTAGAGGTTTGACGCTCAATCAACCGAACCACCCAGATACTCTGGGACCTACTACTTTTGATTGGCACCTGAAGTGGGGTCAGTCTTTGGGACTGAGCTCCTCACCTGTGGGATTTGGCATTATCTCCAACCAGGTAGTGTTAGAATTGCGTTAAATTATAGGATGCCCCACTGGATTCCTCACAAAAACTCTCTGCAACACAGAGACTTGTTCGATGTCGGGGAAACCCCAAAGCACATTTGGTTATGTCAGAAATGTCAGGGGTGCCTGGGTGGCTGGGGTGATTCAGCGTCTGTCTTCAGGTCAAATCATGATCCTGTGGTTTATTGGCTCAAGCCCTGCATCAGGTTCTGTGCTGACAGCTCAGAGCCTGGAGCCCTCTTCAGATTCTATCTCCCTCTCTCTCCGCCCCTCCCTTGCTCACATTCTGTTTCGCTCTCAAAAATGAAAGAACACTTAAAAAAAAAAAAAAAGGAAATATCAGAAGTAGAGCATTCTGGGTCAGTAGTAAAAGAGATACAGAGGAGAGAAAGATGGGAGGGAATGGTGAGGTTTTCCCAAAAACTCTTCCCAATAACCTTTTATTTTATTATTATTAATATTATTATTATCTTAATGTTTATTTCTGAGAGAGAGAGACAGAGCGTGAGCAGGAGAGGCACAGAGAGAGAGAGGGAGACACAGAATCCAAAGCAGGCCCCAGGCTCTGAGCTGTCAGCACAGAGCCCAACACAGGCTCAAACCCATGAACTGTGAGATCATGACCTGAACCAAAGTTGATGCTTAGCCAACTGAGTCACTCAGGTGTCCCTGACAACAGTCTTTTATTGGGAACATAGAAAAAAAAATGTCACATTAAAGGCAAAAAAAATGAGAGAAAATTCACAGGAATACCCACTTATCATCAGCAAAAAGTAACACTCACAGAGAACCATGGAAAAGATGATTCCAGGTCCTCTCGGATATAAGCCACTGATGGCATTGCTTACATAACTTTGAGACCATAACACCAGACTGAGTCAGGATTTCTAGAACTCTAGTCTCTACTAGCTGATGAGTTCACGAGATTGCTAACCCAAGATTGAGCAGAATAGAATTAATTACATAGGACTGGATGTACTGAGGAAGGATGATTATGGGTTTTCTTTGTAAATTGTGGATCCTGTTCTGTGTTTTGGATTTAATGAACCCCTTTATCTTTTCTCTTTCCCTACCTATAACTCATAACAAATTAATAAATAATGCTTTTATAAACAGAAATGAAACATTTATTTTTCTCCCTTGCCTGAACCCTCCAGAATTTGGAAATTCTTATTGAGTATTCTTTTCATGGCAACATAATTATTTGCTTAGGTTAAATAAGAATCTTCTCCCTTTGTTAACAGTGCATGATTGGAAATATTGGTTATATAGCTAAGGCTTTGACTGAAATATCATATTTGAGAATGACAGTCACAGAATTAGATATGACCTAGCATTTATAGGAGCTAAGGTTACTTTTATGGAGCTAAAACCTACAAAACTTTTTTGGGAAAACCCAGGCTAGTCGCTGGCTTAAAGATTTCCTGGCCTTACATGAGAGTAAGAAGGTCATGTCCTGGCAGGACTAGGAAACTGATAATATTTTGGAGATCTTAAAAAGAGAAGAATTCATCCAAATCTAAAGGTATTACAGGTAAAATCTGATGGTGAGTTTTTGGTTTTCCAGTCTTGTAAGACATGTAACAGTTCAATCTGAAGGGCACCTGGATAGCTCGGTAGGCTAAGCGATGGATCTTGGTTTTGGCTCAGATCATGATCTTAGGGTTTGTGAGGTTGAGCCCCGCATCAGGCTTCCACAGCAGGCAGTGAAGAGCCTGCTTGAGATTCTCTCTCTCCCCCTTTCTCTCTGTCCCTCCTGTACCAGCGCTGTCTCTGTCTCTCTCAGAATAAATAAACATAAAAAAAATACAAATTTATTCTGAGATTCCTTATGAAACTTCTAGCAAAGCAAACTTAAAAAGGTCTATCATGGAAGGGTTCCTGGGTGGCTCAGTTGGTTAAGAGTCCAACTTGAGCTCAGGTCATGATGTCATGATTCACAGTTCGTGGGTTTGAGCCCCATGTCCAGCTCCATTCCTGACATCTTAGAGCCTGGAAACTGTTTTGGATTCTGTGTCTCATTCTCTCTCTCTCTGCCCATCCTCTGCTCATGCTGTCTCTCTATTTCAAAAATAAATAAACATTGGGGCACCAGGGTGGATCTGTTGGTTAAGCATCTGACTTCGACTCAGGTCATGATCTCATGGTTGTGGGTTCGAGCCGCAAGTCAGACTCTGTGCTAACAGCTCAGAGCCTACAGTCTGCTTCAGATTCTGTGTCTCCCTCTCCTCTGCCTATTCCCCATGCATGCTCTGTTTCTCTCTATCTCAATAGTAAATAAACATAAAAAAATAAATAAACATTAAAATTTTTTTCTAGAAAAAGGTCTATCATGGTTAATTACCATTCTTGCTATTCCTATGTATATAATCAAGCCAAATCTAGTGAGAATGGCCCTATTTTATGATAAAAAATAATCTTCCTTTGGGATTGTCTTTGATCAAAGGGGGCTGGTAAACTGTTATGAAAATTTTTATCTCATTAGAAAACTATACCATCTTTGTGGGTTATCACATTCATATCCTATGTATCGTCTTTGTGTTATATTCTACCTTTTTATTAATCGGAGGTAACTGATGGGTAATTAAAAGTATATTTACAACATATTGCCTACATGTAAATTGGACTAGATCTTGTCATCTTTCATTCATTGCCAACTTTTACCAAATATCAATTCTTCCATTTTTTCATTGGCCACAATTCTCTAAGCTAATGTTTCAGGTTTTTCTCGCTCCTTTCTTGACTTAGCATTGAGAATTAAAACCTAACTATGCAGTGGGCTCCTGGCTGGCTTAGTCAGTAGAGTATGTGACTCTCGGTCTTGAGTCTGAGTTGAAGCCCCATGTTGAGCCTAGAGCTCACTTAAAAAAAAAAAAAAAAAAAGACCGGACTACTCAGATCCTTATTGAAACTCTAGGTTGCCTTCTTTTTTAAAAAAGATTTTATTTTGGGGGCATTTGAGTGGCCCAGTCAGTTAAGCATCCAACTTCAGCTCAGTTCATGACCTCATGGCTCATGAATTCAATAGCAGAAAGCCTACTTCAGATCCTGTGTTCCCCCTTTTTCTGCCTCCTTCTCTCTGTCTCAAAAATAAACATTAATATATATATATGTATATACATACACACACACACGTATACATATATATATAAATTTAATTTTTAAATCATCTCTAAACCCAATGTGGGGCTCGAATCCATAACCCCAAGATCAAGAGTTGCATGCTCTACAGAGTGAGCCATCCAGGTGCCCCAACTCTAGGTTGCCTTACAGCTGGCCTTTTTCTTTAAAGTCTCTAAACCTCACTATTTCATATGTACTTGAAAGGACATCACTGTGCATGGACTAGCTTTCTCTCTGGACAAGCCACTCTCTGGGCCACTAAGGAAGTCTAGCAAAATGCTCAAGTCATGAAAAGTAACTCTGGGAGGCGCCTGGGTGGCTCAGTCGGTTAAGCATCTGACTTTGGCTTAAGGTCATCATCTCTTGGTTTGTAAGTTTGAGCCCTGCGTCAGAGCTCTGTGCTGACCGTCTAGAGCCTGCAGCCTGCTTCAGGTTCTGTGTCTGCCTCTCTCTGCGTCCCTCCCCCACTCTGTCTCTCTCAAAAATAAACATTAAAAAAAAAAAGTAAGCCTGACTGGGAACAGCATTGCCAAGATCATCTACATGTTAGCTTCAATAAACTCAGCGAATACTGCTGCATAATTGAAAGATTTTCATCTACCAATCTTAGATTGTAATATAATATTTTAGATTAATATTTCTTTTTTTCATTTGAGGCATCCCTCTTTTAAGATGCCTGACCCCAAAACAACTGACCTTTGCCACCACCTCTTAAAAGATGGTTCTACTGATTTTGCAAGAACAGCAGCAAGGAGAGTGTTCAGGAGATGATATCTTGGACACTGCTTTACCCAATCAGGAGATTTATGATTCTTTGAGTAGTTTGGGTGCAAATGATATGATGGTTCTGAATGAAATGGGAGACTGACAATGTTTAATGTTACCTGATAAAGGAGCCATGGGGCAAGCTGAGGGCAAAGTTCAGGCTAACAGCAACCCCCCCGCCCCCCCACTTCCCCTCCAGTCCTGGTGGGACTGTTATGGTATTCCTTGGACACTCCCAGTTACACAAAAACAAGAAAGGACAAAAAACAAATGGTTAAACTGTTAAGACTCTCCACCAGTTTGCTAGAGAAAGGCAATCCCATCAACAGCCTAAAGTCCAAGAACTCCCTACTGTCTTAATGTTAAGGCTTTACTGGAGGGAAAAACAACTTGAGCTTCACAATAGCTAGGCCTCCAATAATCTGTGAGTTTTAAGCATATGAAAATCCCTCTAGGAACTCCCTCTTGCCTTTATCTCCCCTGACTCCATAAAATTGTCACCCCCCACACTTACAAATGCAACTCTTTCTGTCGGCCGGTCCTGTCCCTGCGCTTAAATAAAATCACCTTTTTGCACCAAAGAGGTTTCAAGAATTCTTTCTTGGCCATCAGCTCCAAACCCCATGACCCTTCCCCCCAAGTTCACAGCTAAGGGGCCTAAAGCTTAATCATTACATATACCCAATATTAAAAAGAAAACCACGGGCACAAGATGGAGTCACTTATGCTAGTCCAAATCATCAGACTGGGACTTAATACCTAACCTAACAGCAATTTCAACTTGCCTCTGAAATGGAGTCTTAACCGGTCAGTCAGGAATTTTCCGCCAGCACCAATAAACTAATCTGTCACTTCTCTCCATCCCCCAAAGGAAGATGAGGCAATCTGCCTATGGTAAAACCCCCCTGCTCTTCCACCCTCCCTCCCCCCCACAGGAAGGCGACCTGGCCTGAAACAATCATTCTTTTTCTTTTGCTAATAAATTCCTTGCCCCACCCTCCTTCCTACAAACACTTTTTGGTTTTATACAATTCCTGTTCCTGGGAGCTCCCCTCTACTTGCCATGTGGGATGCTGCCCAATTCAGATTAATAAAGCAAATCAGATATTCAAATGTACTCCGTTGAATTTTTGTTCTTTAGTGACTCTGGAAAGTAGGTCATAGTTAAGAAATCCCTGTACTCTTTGGATATCTGCTTGTTGCAAAGAACCAAAGTTCCCCACATAATTTAGGTAAAACTCACTTGTGACCTCTCATTTACGCCTAATAAGGCCAGACACAGTCCCTTTAAACTTCCATTCTCTGTTTCAGCATTGACTAGTTGAACTGCTTGTCCCCTGGAATTAGAAAGTGCTTGTTAATTGAATTTAGGTTAAGTTTTCCTTTTTCCCCAGGCCTCTAAACTTTCACCCACCCTCAGTCTAAACAGGCCTAACCCTGCCTTAAAGGACCCAGCTGAAAATAGGCTGACCTCAGGGCAAAACATTCTGCATCTACTATCCGATCACACCAGTCCACCCTTTCATACCTTGTTTACTCTTCCCTATAAAAGAAAAATCCTTTCTCTCTAACCTTTGAAACACTTGCAGATCTTGTCAGAGAGTTCTCCCTATTGCAATGGTCTCTCCTCTCCTTCCCACCCTGCCTAATCCTTTCAAATAAAGTCTCTACTTACCTAAATCTGGGTTGGCTTTCTTATGTGACACTATTATATTCACTTGAAAACAGGAACTTAGGTGGAGTAGATGACACGTTAGTGAAAACTTCTATGTATACACGAATGAACAGTTTGGAGTATCTGTTTATGGTAGTAATATTAATAGTTACACAAAAATAAGCAATGTAACAGAAGTCTATTATAATAGGATAATATATTAGAACAGAATTGGTAGTTCTAGTAATAATATAAATACTGATTTTTTAAACTTTATTCATTTTTGAGAGAGAGAGAGAGAGCGAGCTCGCATGAGGGAAAGGCAGAGAAAGAGAAAGAAAGAATCCCAAGCAGGCTCTGTGCTGTCAGTACAAAGCCCACAGGGAGACTCAAACTCAGGAACTGAAGTCAGGAACCATGAGATCTTGAACTGAGCTGAAATCAAGAGTCAGACATTTAACCAACTGAGCCTCCCAGACACCCCAATTAAATTATAGAATTTAACTTTTTCTTTAAAAATATCCTGGAAATACTTTAATTAAAAAAATAAGTTCATAACAATTTTGCGTGGTATTAAGTGGGAAGCATGTCAAGATACATTTGTCAAAATCCATAAAACAGGGGCACCTGGGTCACTTGGTTAGTTAAACCCCTGACTCTTGATTTCCACTCAGGTCATGATCTCATGGACCATGAGGTTGTGCCCCACTTTGGGTTCCGTGCTGACAGCACCACACTTGTTTGGAATTCTCTCCCTCTCTCTCTGCCCTGCACACATGTGTGCATTCTCTTTCAAAAAACATCCTGAAGGGGCACCTGGGTGGCTCAGTTGATTGAGCTCAGGTCATGACCTTGATATTGAGTCAGGTTCTGTGCTGATAGTTCAAAGCCTGGAGCTGGCTTCCAACTGTGTCTCCCTCTCTCTCTTCCCCTCCCTCATTCACACACACACACACACACACACACACACACACACACACACACTCTCTCTCTCTCTCTCTCTCAATCACTAAAAACATTAAAATTTTTTAATAAATAAAAAATTTAAAAATTAAAAATAAAACATAAAATGTATAACCCCAAAAGTGAACTCTAGTGTAAGCAATTGATTTTGGTTGATAATGTTGGCTCATGAATTGTGTATAACAAAATGTATTGGTTCAGGATGATGAATTTGAGAAGACTTTGGTGTCCAGTGGGAGGGTATACATGGGAATGCTGGACTTTCAGTTTAATTTTGCTGTAAGCCTAAAATATAGTCTATTATTTTTTTAAAAAAACAAAAACTAAGAAAAAAATCCCCCCAAAATTCATTTCACTTGATTTTCAAATTATCTAACAAGCAAATTTTACACTTTCATATAAAAAAGATATCATGAAATGGAGAACTTATGAACTCTTCTGTTTTTGAGAGAGAGTAGAAGAGCCTGCAAGCTAGGGAGAAGCAGAGAGAGAGAAAGAGAGAGAGAGAGGGAGAAAGAATCCCGGACAGCACCTGGGACTTGGGCCTCAGTCCCATGACTCTGGGATCATTATCTGAGCCAAAATCAAGAGTTGGATGCTCTAGTGACTGAGTCATCCAGGCGCCCCATGGACTGGGTTTAAAAAATTGTTACTTAGGCAAAATAGACACAAAAAATGTCCCTTTTAAGGTTTGAAACTATAGACCATACCCCACTTAATCAACTGGGACCCTATTCAAACTGAGAAAATTACATTGCTATAATTTTATGTGCAATATTATTAAGTGCAATCAGGGGCACCTGGGTGTCTCAGTTGGTTATGCATCTGACTTCAGCTCAGGTCATGATATCAATTTGTGAGTTTGAGCCCCATGTCGGACTCTGTGCTGACAGCTCAGGAGCCTGCTTCAGATTTTGTGTTTCCCTCACTCTCTGCCCCTCCCCTGCTCATGCTCTTTCTCTATCAAAAATAAATTAAAAAAATAAATGCAGTCTGTCATTACATCAAAAACTATAGATGACCTTTACATTTATCAGGAAAATTTTCTGAAAAATGACAATTCTTTGTTTAAGAGTACAAACTTTTCAGGACACCTTGGTGGCTTAGTCGGTTAAGTGTCTGACTTCAGCTCAGGTCATGATCTTATGGTTAATGAGTTCAAGCTCTGCATCAGGCTCTTTGCTGTCAGTACAGGGCCCACTTCAGATCCTCTGTCCCCCTCTTTCTCTGCCCCTCCCTTGCTCTCTCTCTCTCTGAAAGAAAGAAAGAAAGAAAGAAAGAAAGAAAGAAAGGAAGGAAGGAAGAAAAAAGAAAGAAAAGAAAAAGAATTCAAACTTCTTGAATCATGTGATTTTTAAAAATTTATGTTAGAAAACTGGTGAGGAGGGGCATCTGTGTGGCTCAGTTAGTTAAGCGTCTGGCTGTTGATTTTGACTCAGGTCATGATCTCTTGGTTCTTGGGACTGAGCCCTCAGTAGGGCTCTGCGCTGACAGCATGGAGCCTGCTTGGGGTTCTTTCTCTCCCTCTCTCTCTGCCTCTTCCTACTTGTGTGCATGTTCTCTCTCCCTCTCTCTTTTTATTTCAAAATAAATTAATATTTTTAAACACTTTTAATTTAAAAAAAAGAAAACTGGTGAGGAAAACCTGACATCAGATGTAACTGAAAACGCAAATATGTACATGTGTATATATACATACATTTTTTTCTCTCACTGAATTTACCAATGAATTTACCAATTGTTAATGCACTTTTTACAATTCTCATTATGAATAATTTCAAAATATTTTCAAAATATTATACTAAAGACTTGTACAATGGTTACTATATTTACTAAATAATTGTTACCATTTCACCATATTTTTATTACTCTCTCTAACTGTGCTGTGGGGAAAGGGGTATATATATCTTAGCCATTTGCAGTTAAGTTGTAAACACTGTAAAATTTCACCTAAATACTTGAATCTGTAGTACCCAAGAGACTTGGGAGAGGCAGAGGAGAAAGAGAGAAAGAGAGAGAGAGAATCTAAAGCAGGCTCCACACTGAGCATGGAGTCCAATGAGAGGCTTGATCACATGACCCTGGGATCATGACCTGAGTCAAAATCAAGAGCCAGAGAGTCAACCAACTGAGTCACCTAGGAACTCCCAGTATCTTATCTATATGTACTTATTCATACACCAGTATTGAGTTAGGCCAGATCTGAGGACCTGGATGGGGTTCCATGGGACCAGCCAAGAGAGTTCTTGGCTTTGCACAGAATGGAAATCAAACTCAAAGCAGCAAGAAATGAGAGCAGGGTTTACTGAAGATACAGAAAGAGTAGTTACAGACAGTATCTGGGATACTCGAAAAGGAAAAGGAGCATAAGTTGAGTCTTTGTTTGGGGGTCTGGAGTTTCGATTGAGGACAGTGGTCTGGGATATGTGTCCTCTCAGACATCCAGGAACTGGGTTGAACAAGGATGAGGGCTTAGGTGTCCTCTATAGGTCACATAAGCCCAGGAGCCAGGGGACTTGCTGTCAAGATGTCTGGAGTCAGTGTCTTAGAAAATGTGCATGATGGCCTCACCTGGTCACTCATTAGATGTTATTTATTGTGCTAGAAGACTCTAAAGAAATTATTAATTCCATGACCTTTATAAGGAGGACATACATTAAGGCACATGTAAGGCAGAGGTGCAGGTCCTAGCAAAAAGAGAAGCAGGAAAAGGAGCAAAGAAGGCGGGGTCCCTTATTTCGTGGGGTCCCTTCAGTTTCACATCTCACTATTGCACTAACAATGAGGCATCCATGTGGTCTGCCCTGGGAGCAGACTGTAACAGGGTGCATTGTCTAGAAAGATCAAAAACCCATAATAAAAACCTATCATGTGTTGGCAATTCTAAACAATGTAAATGATAAAATACTTCTCCCTAAAAATGTTTGTTTAGTTGCAAATATTGCTAGATACAATTGAGTAATATATATAAGATTCAAATTAGCACTTTTTACTACCTATTTTTAAATAAGCATTGTATTCTAATGGCAGTTAGAAAATTCCCAGTTACAAAATTGGCCCCTGGCATTCCTCATAGTTTGGATTCCTTGAGCTAAGTTGGGAAGGTTGGAGGTAAGGGAAAGATAGCTTGTGTTTGAAATCCCTGTGGGTACTAATATCCATGCATCTAAAAACAGAAGATTTGAAATAAATATTGGCATAGTCATTGTAAAGATAAAGAAAGAGAACATGACTTGCTTCAATCCTGCTGTTCTATATAACCACTTGGAATCATTATCTGGGTTTAAAATTTAAAATAGCAATGTGCCTGGGTAGCTCAGTTGCCTAAGCATCCGACTCTTCATCTTAGCTCAGGACTTGATATCAGAATCATGAGTTCAAGCCCCATGTTGGGCTTCGCACAGAGCATGAAGCCTACTTAAAACAAAAGGTAGGGGTGCCTGAGTGGCTCAGTTGATTGAGCATCTGACTTCAGCTGAGGTCATGATCTCACGGTTCGTGGGTTCAAGCCCTGTGTCAGGCTCTGTGCTGAATGCTTGCTCAGAGCCTGGAGGCTGTTTGGTAATTTTACAACATTTTCTAATATCTAAACAACTTTAGTTTTGTGGACAGAAATATATGGACCACTCCTGGTTTCACAAAGACTTGATCTCATAAATGGTTTGGGACAAATACTGAAATGCACGGCTTAGAGCCAGCTGGAACTCCTGAGCAGAAGACAAATAAGTTTTCACTCACATAAATTATCTCTGTTAAATTAAATAATATCTTTATTTTAGTTGGAGTTCTTATTTAATCACAATTAAACTCTATTATTATTCAAATAATGTTATTATTTGAAAGAGCACAACAGACAGGTATAATTTTCCCCCTAAAAATTAAATTAATTTAATTAATAGAATTAATCCATTACAGTTTTCATTTTTTAACGTAATCCTGGTTTCTTTATACATTTTAAAAAATTTTTATTTACTTCTTTTTGTGAGAGAGGCAAAACACAAGTAGGGGAATGGCAGAGAAAGAGAGAGACAGAGAATCCCAAGCAGGCTCCAAGCTGCCAGTGCTGAGCCTGACAGGGGGCTTGAACTCACAAGTTGTGAGATCATGACCTGATCTGAAACCAAGAGTTGGACACTCAACCAACTGAGCCACACAGACTCCCATGTTTCATCATCATCATCATCATCATCATCATCATTAATCTGAGAGAAAGAGGAAGCATGAGCAGGGGAGAAGGGCAAAAGAGAGAGAGAATATCAAGCAGGTTCCGTGCCAACTGGCGGCTCGATCCCACAACCTTGGGATCATGACCTGAGACAAAATCAAGACTTGGATGCTCAACCAATCAACTGTGCCACGCAGACACCTCTCATTACTTTTTTTTAAAATCTGACTGGCATGTTTCTATACTCAAGGATTAATAAAATAAAAATTCACTACTTTTCTGGACATTAGTATTATCATTTTGAAGTCACGATTATTACTGGAAATAATTTTGTTATATAGAGATTTAGGAGTTTAAAAATGATCAGCTTCAGGGGTGCCTGGGTGGCTCAGTCAGTTAAGCAGCAGACTCTTGGTTTTGGCTTGGGTCATGATCTCAGTTTCATGACTACAAGCTCCATGTTGGGCTCTGCATTGACAGTAGTGTGAAGCCTGCTTGGGATTCCCTCTGTCCTTCTCTCTCTGCTCCTTCCCTACTTTTGCTGTCTGTCTCTCAAAATGAATAAATAAAAATAAATAAATAAATAAATAAATAAGAATGTTCAGCTTCAGGTATCAAATGAAATAGGTAGGCCACTGGTCATGTGTGAAGAATTAGCAATAATTCCCTATTGTTATCAATATATAACCAAGTAGCACTTTTTTAAAAATTTTTTAATGTTTTATTTATTTCTAGGAGAGAGAGAGAGAGACAGCGTGAGCAGGGGAGGGTCAGAGAGAGAGGGAGTCACAGACTCTGAAACAGGGTCCAGGCTCTTAGCTGGCAGTCAGCACAGAGCCCGACGCCAGGCTCGAACCTACGAACTGTGAGATCATGACCTAAGCGAAAGTCGGACGCTTAACTGACTAAGCCACCCAGGTGCCCCATATATAACCAAGTAGCACTTTTAAGCCCTAGGTTTTGCAGAACATGATCAGATTCAGAAGGGTGAAGGATATGGGATATTTCTACTGTCTTATTCCCCAAGGTAGTGAAAGAGAAGAAACAAATTTACCAAAGGTTATCAATATGACAATAATAATTGTGGTAGTAACACTGACCACAATAATAATTTACCTAGAAAGCTCTTGCTAATGGGTCTAGCAGAAAATAAATCACAACAGTTTTACAGAATTTTACAACCTTGTTCCATCTAGAAATAAAGGACTGCTCAAAATAGAATGGGAAGACTCTGAGGATTTTGATAAATTGGGAGTGAAGTTGGAGGCTCTGGGCTGCTGCCCCAATACCAGTGTGGGGTGGCCTCACACTCTACTGGCAGCAAGAAGATAATTCTAGGAGGCAAGAATGTTCTTTTTGCTGCCACTTCAAAAATCCCTCAAGGTAGTGAAAAATGAAACACTGACTCAGTTCCTTCCTTGCTTTCTTGAACTGGAGGCAGTAACTCTGGGAAATCCATCTCAGCTTTGTTTAACATTTCTTCCACTTTGTCCGTTTTCTTCCCCTACTTGGGGAGGGCAACAGAGAGAATTCTGGATGGGTTTGAATTGAAAGTTGAGAGAAGGCTTGAGAAGAATGTTTACTTACTGGGTACATTGCAGAGGCTGCTTTTAGACAACAGGTTTGTGCATTGGTAAGTTGAGGACCTACAGTGACCACCAAGCTGAATGCAAATGGACTCATTAAGGGACCTGCCTCAAAATAGCAGCCAGGGGCCTAGCTAATCACTGCGTTATTTACAATAAGGCACAAGTCCTGAGATTACCAAAATAGTGAAAATTTCGAGCTTTCCATACTCCCTCACTCCACCCTGGAACTATAGCCCCTCACCATCCCCTTGCTGCAGACAGTCTCTCCCCCACTTCCTGCCATCTGCTCCTTTGTAGTGCATTCAATAAAATGTCTCTTCTGTTTGGCCTTGGGTACATTCTTTCACAGCCTGCGCTGTGGCCCCCATCCATTCTGCATGCTCCACATAAATTACTTATCCCTCCTTCATTTGAAAAGTAAAAATAAGAGAGGTGATAATAGTTAACATGTATTGAGCAGCTCACTGTATACAGGAGCTGCAGAGCCATTTTTATTCCCGTTTTCCAGAGGAGAAACTGAAGGTAAGTAAACTTGCCCGAGTTTGTCCTAGTGGCACCTTCTTAACCACTCCATATACTTATGGAAGCAGAGATGGTGAGCGGATTCAACACGACAACGCCTGTAAACCCCTAAGATCAATGTTGACGGTGTTGAATCTTACCTGAGCCCTGTGATCCTGGAAAACAGCAGTGGTTAAAGAAATCCCCCCCACCCAGTGTGTTCTCGAAAATGATTTACTATCCTTAGTCCATACTTAAGGCTCATGGGTTCTCCCTTGTTTACTTATGATAAAGTCCAGACACAGACACCCCAAATTCCCCTTCTTGGCCTCATAAATAATTAGCTGAACTGTTTTGTCCCCACTAATCAATCAGAACAAAATACTTGTCAAACAAACTGTGATTAGGATTGTCTCCTTTCCCCATGACCCTGGACTTTTATGCATCTTTGGCCTGAGCTAACATGATTCAGCCCTTAAAATCCTCTCCTGAAAATAGGTTGACCTCAGGGTAGGACTTTCACTCATCTACTATCAGATCAGTCACTCCACCCCTTTATCCCCTTGCCCACTTCAGATTCCTTCCAGCCTGTTTACCCCTTCCATAAAAGAAAACCCATTTTGTCTCCCCCTTGAGAAACTTGCAAAGCTTATTGTTAGAGAATTCTCTCTCCTATTACAAGAGTCCCTTCCTCCCCTACTTCCTGTCTTTCAAATGAAGTCTTCCTTATCTAAGTCTGGATTTGTTTTTTATTTGATGTTACTGGCATATAATAAGCACAGAGTAAACATTAGCTATTATTATCCCCTCGCATCTTCTTCCTTCCTTCTGTGTTAAAACTTTGTCGCTATAGACAGGAAGCAATGGGGAAATTCAGCTTGCTCCTTACACCTGATGGGTGTATATTAATCTTGGTCCCTAAAGGAAATAGATGGTATAATCAAATCTGAATAACTTAAGGGAGACTAGTTTAATAGATGTGGCTGGGGCACCTGGATGGCTCCGTTGGTTGGGTGTCTGACTTCAGCTCAGGACATGATCTCACAGCTTGTGGTTTTGAGCCCTGAGCCCCATATCTGGCTTTATGCTGACAGCTCAGAGCCTGGAGCCTGTTTGTCTTCCTTTTTCTGCCTCTCCCCAACTCACACTCTGTCTCTCTCTCTCAAAAATAAATAAACAACAAAAAAATGGGATGGCTGGTGGAGGGAACCACAAGTGATAGTGGCAATAGAGTTCTCAGCATCTGAAGGTTTTGAGAGGACAAAGAAGGCAGATGTTGCCAGAACCTGAATGGATAGAATCCTGTGGAACAGGCCAATTTGACAGCAGCACGGACTTTCCATTAATGAAATTGATGATTTTGGAGTGATGGGGGTCCGGAGTTAATGACCAAGAAAGAACACTTGGGACATCTTTGGTGCCCAAAGGTGATTTTATTAAAATAGAATCTGTGGGCAGCAAAAGCTGTACTGGGGTTGTAAAGAGTGACTGGTTATATGCTTAGGAAGCTGGGGGAGATAAAGTCAAGAGGAAGTTTTTAAAGGGATTTCCATAATGTAAAGAAGATTTTCAGATTACTGGAGGCCTAGCTATTGTCAAACTAAGGTTGTTTTCCCCTCTAGCAAAACATTATATTAAGACAGTAGGAATTCCTGGAGATTAGGAATTGGGAAGATTCCTATTGGTAAGATTGCCCTTTTCTTGTAATTTTACTAGATATTTGTAAACTGATAGAGACTCTATCAGTTTAACCATTTGTTTTCTGTCCTTTACTTTGTTCTTAGGCAGCCAGGAGTGCCTGAGAAATGTCACACACATCCCACCATGGGGGCGGGGGTAGGGAAGGGGGAGGGGTTGTGGGACATCAGCTTGCCTTATGCTTCCTTATCAGGATGACCCATCCAATTTGGGTAAGGGAACAAAGCTCCATCCTTACTCTTCTCCCTCCCTTAAATCTTCTGTGCCACTCCATTGGCAAAATCCAACAGAAAGCCAGAGTGCACAGGAGCCCTGTTAATGTAATCCACAGAAATAAGGCATCTGGGGAAAAAAGCTGGGTGGGAAAGAGTGGAGATCTATAAGGACAAGTGGAAAACATCCACCACAAAGGGGTTCACAGGCTTCTATGTGTCATAGATGGGATCTTTGGAAACAGACTCTGAGACAAAGAATCCCATGCAGAAGATTTATTAAGGAGGACCCTTAGGAGATACACCTGTAAAAAATGGAGGAAGCAGGACTGGGACGCAGGGAGAAACTGACTAATGATGCGGTTGCAACGTTAAGGCCTCAGCCTATTCTGTGAGGTGCTGTGGATTTGGGAAGGTCCTGCAGAGGGGTCCCCGAACTGAGGACTTGAGGACACCCCTTTGTACCCATGCCATCAGCCAGTCAGGATACAACCTTGGGCTAGGGCTGGGCAGTGCCTGTGACCTAGGAAAATTCCCAGGGAGGGATGCAGGTCTGAACATTCAGTACCTGGAAGGGGTGGGGGGGAGGGTGATCTAAGTGGAGCACTGCCATGTCCACTGCCATATGTAGGGGTGAAGGCAATTGCTGATGAGCCGGCCAAGGACAAGTAAAGTATTGAATACAGAAATGATAAGATACACTGCTGAGTTTTGAGAAAGGTTTAAAAAGAGTGAAATCAGATGCTTAAAGGCATTTGAAAAAATTCAAGCTCTATCCCTTGTATATATATAAATAAAAATAACTCTCTTCATAACATAAAAATACTGTGAATAGAAAACTTCTGAACACAGCAAAATACCCCCCATGTGTCAACCCCAGAGCTAAAATCATGCTTACTGGGGGTGCCTGGGTGGCTCATTCGGTTTAGCAACCCACTCTTGATTTCAGCTCAGTCCACCATCTCACGGTTCATGAGTTTGAGTTCCGCATCAGGGTCCATGCTGATGGTGTGGAGCTGGCTTGAGAGTCTCCCTCTGTGTGTGTCTTTCTCTCTCAAAAGTGAATGAATACACTTAAAATTTTTTTCCACCTATCAAATTAGCAAAGAACAAAATATTTGATAATGTACTTAATTATAGTTATAGTGTGAAGTTACAGTGTGAAGAAACAGACACTGAGACACAGTGGTAGTGGGATAGTGAATGACTACAGTCATCTCTGAGAGACAATCTGGCAACAGTCATTAAAATTAAACACAGGCAAAGGGGTGCCTGGGTGGCCCAGTCGGTTGGGCATCGACTTTGGCTCAGGTCATGATCTCATGGTTCGTGGGTTAGAACCCCACGTCAGGCTCTGTGCTGACAGCTAGCTCAGAGCCTGGAGCCTGTTTCAGATTCTGTGTCCTCTCTCGCTCTGCTCATTCTCTGTCCCTCTCACTCTCTCAAGGATAAATAAACATTAAAAATTTAAAAAAAATAAAATTAAATTAAAAATTATTTAAAAAAGCCAAAAAAACAAAACATGGTTCAAGCCCTGCATCAGGTTCTGTGCTGATAGTGTGGAGACTCCTTGAGATTCTCTCTCTTCCCGTCCCTCTCTCTCTTTGCCCCTCCCCCACTCACTCTCTCATAAAATGAACAAATAAACTTAAAGATAAATATATATGTAAGAAGAAAACATTTCTTATTGCATTTCGTACCTTTGGATGAAGCAGGCTCCAGGCTCTGAGCTCTCAGCACAGAACCCTACGCAGGGCTCAAACTCTCAAGCCGTGAGATCATGACTTGAGCCGAAGTTGGATGCTTAACCGACTGAGCCACACAGGAGCCCCCAAAACTTTTTTGTGAACAGCATCTATATATATAACGATATGTCAGAGATGAATATAGAGATTTACCACCTTCCAGCCCAGAGCTGTGGGCAAAGGAGGAGATGCCTTTTGTGTTTTGTCCAAGAAAATGACTGTCAAAACATTCTCAAATCTACTCAATTTTTTATTTTATGGCACGTATGGCCTCATCTCCCACTGAACTTGGGTAAACAGCAGGATGCACCATTTTTGAGCAGGTTAGCAGGTATACCCGTCTCTCAGTGTTTGCAGAAAGGCACATTTGGGCTGGGGTGTGTCTGAACCTCCCACGGGACTATAGAACCGCAGAAGGACAATGACCTCCATTGTGCTCCTGTTTTATGAGGCAAGCATAATAGTGTCTCCTATGGTTCAGGGAAATATGTGCCTCAGCATAAGCAGACTGAACATAGGTGATAGATGTCCAGAACGTGGGGTCACCACTCCCACCACAAGTGGGAATTGAGTTTGAGGGTAGCCCCTCTCATTGCAAAAAAGGTTTGCCTTACAAACCTGTTCAAACCTGTTCTCTCACCAGGGAATCCTTGCTGCTGGTCTTCGCATGGCTTAATATAGATCCCTAACTATTAGACTTTAAATACCTTCTTTTGATGCCCTTTCAAAATTTAAGGGAGCCAAGAAAAGGTTGTGAGATCAAACAACAATCTCAAGGAGGCCCCTTTTTGATTACTAGAACACAGATCTTTTTACCATAGCAAATCATACAGACATGCCTCTGTATGATTATGATACAGTTTCAACAGCATGTATTGTGGGCTTGGGGGAAGGGGATCTCTATGGACAATTGTTTCCACTATCTAACTTCTGCCAGAAAGAATGGCTCAAGTTTCAGTTGCTGCCCTCTGTGGTCATTCACCAGAATTCAAATAGTCCCATGCAGCAGGTCAAGTTATACAGGTGCCTGGCTGTCTATTTTGCAGCTAATTCACACTGGCAGGCACATCAGGAAATGATGCTGTTCACAATCAGATGTTCCACAGGAACATTACTGGACTTTGTCTATGGCTGAGTGGCAAAATTGATGATACCTGCTCTGAAAAATTTCCACATCAAGCTTATGTACAACAGGCTCTATCCAGGCACTGCTACCAGGAAGGTGAGTCCACACAATTCTGCAGATTCGTGTGTTTCTTTGGGGACCTAAACCAGGTCCTAGAATGGAGGCAAAGGTGTTTCTTGAAGAAAAATTCTGGCTTTGGCTCAGGTATTCTGCAGTCTACTTTCCCTTCAGCCAGCAGGTTTGTGGCAGGGTTTTCTTTCTTTTTTTTCTTTTTTTTTTTTTTATAAATGTTTTATTTATTTCTAGGAGAGAGAGAGAGACAGCATGAGCAGGGGAGGGTCAGAGAGAGAGGGAGACACAGACTCTGAAACAGGCTCCAGGCTCTGAGCTGGCAGTCAGCACAGAGCCCGACGCGGGGCTCGAACCCACGAACCGCGAGATCATGACCCGAGTGAAAGTCGGACGCTTAACCAACTAAGCCACCCAGGCACCCCGTGGGTTTTCAACTTGTTTAATAGAATGTCAGCCTTGCCCCCTGCTTGCTCAATGTACAACATTTGTGTATCTTCCATCAGTCAGCAACATAAGATCCTAACACTACATCCTAGTTGGAGAATAGCCTTGAATTAAAATTTTCTCATTCTTTTCAAAACCTAGACAGAGAAAAGTAACCCATCAAGATTATTTAAGGGACTTGCTATCCATCTACTTTTTGGTAACTGAAGATCTGTCCTTGTTTCACATTAGATTATTGTAAACCTATTTATGCAATATTAACTTAGTCCTTCCTGGAGCCCCCATTACTGAGTTTGTCTTTTAGAGAATGCCAGAACCAGATTTTCTTTAAAACTATTGAAGTTATTGACTAATATGGCCTACAGTATCTCCTTATGTGAAGCATCACATGATGGGTTTATTTTATTTATTTATTTAATACCTTGCCAGCTTTTAAAAAGATGTTTGTTTATTTATTTAGAGAGAGAGACATACACACATAGAGAGTAGGTGAGCTTGAGAGAGGGGCGGAAAGTGAGGGAGAGAGAATCTCAAGCAGGCTTGATGCTTTCAGTGCAGAGCCGATGTGGGGGCTCAATCCCAAGAATGCTGAGATCATGACTTCATCCAGAATCAAGAGTTGGATGTTTAGCCAACTGAATCATCCAGGTACTCCATGATGGGATTATTTTATCTTACGGTTTAGAACCAGGGGGAAAAACTGGTTTCCTCATTTCACATTCTAAGAGCAAAACATTGTATTACTCTTTCTTTTCTGGTTGACATAAATATAGTTAGTAATAATGCATACTTACCATGCTAATCTTTGGGGCCGCAGTATATGCGCCCTCCTTGTTTTTATGGTTTTGGTATTATATTTCTATAGCAATAAATGTGTTATATATTTATCCCATATTGGAAGCTACTGTATGGCCTAAATTTATTTTTAGATAAAATAGGACTATGAATTTATACTATAGAATACTCCCATAAAAATAACACAATGCTCATTAAAAACAGAAATAACAGCACCAACCAAAAACTTATCGACAACAGACTATACCCAAGCAAGAAACAAGATTTTAAAAATAAATAAAATCAGATAAAGAAAGTGCTTTTTATTTGTTTTGTTTTTTCATTCATTAATTCTTAAAAAATTTTTTTCATGTTTGTTTATTTTTGAATGAGAGAGGAGAGAGACAGAGCATCAGCAGGGAAGGGGTAAAAATAGAGGGAGACACAGAATGGGAAGCAGGCTGCAGGCTCTGAGCTATCCGCACAGAGCCTGACACAGGGCTCAAACTCATGAGCAGTGAGATCATGACCTGAGCCGAAGTGGGATGCCAAACCAACTGAGCCACCCAGGCACCCCTTCTTTCATTCATTCTTGAATTCATTTACAATAGCTAAGTATGAGATACATTTGTTGATTCTCTAAAGGCAGTAGTAGACACTGGATATGCCAAATTCCATGCTGGAGGCTGGCATCTGCACCCTTTTGGGAGACCCCAGGAAAGGAAAAGAGTGGAGTGGGGGGACAGAATGGGAGTGAGGAGGGTCACAGGTGTTCTACATTCACTAAACAGACATGCTTATCAATGTAAGCTGCTCTGGTGGATCAGTCTTGACTCTGCCAGGCCTGGTTAAGCAACAATGTAAACTCTGTGAGGGCAAGGATTTTTACCAGACACAAATGAGCTCAGCTCAGGTTTTCTATTGAATGAATGAATGAACGAACGCATGAACAAACCTCCCTGTTGCCATGGTGATCGAAGTGTCCCGAAGCCTGAGTTCTTGCCCTTATCCCCAGGCTTTTCTTGCTGGGAGATGGTAGCCTCACCTCTGGAAACTCTGGTAAGCTACTTCCCAGAGAGTCTGCCTCAGTGGGTTATAGGTCTTAGAAAAGGGACTCTTGTCGTTTCTCCATCCATACTCCATGCCTATAACTATAAAGCTGGTTGTGTTTTTAAATTTCAGTGTGTCTCAAAATTACCTGGAGTGCTTGCTAAAACTCAAGTTGCTGGACTCTATTTCCAGAGTTTCACTAGGTATGGGGTGGGGCTCAAGAATTTGCATTAAAAAAATTTTTTTTTAACCTTTTTTTTTTCAGACAGAGAGAGACAGAGTGCGAGCTAGGGAGGGGCAGAGAGAGGAAGACACAGGATCTGAAACAGGCTCCAGGCTCTGAGCTGTCAGCACAGAACCTGATGCGGGGCTCGAACCCACGAACTGTAAGATCATGACCTGAGCTGAAATTGGACGCTTAACCAACTGAGCCACCCAGGCGCCCCAAGATTTTGCTTTTTTTTTTAATTTTTTAAATGTTTTATTTATTTCTAGGAGAGAGAGAGAGGGCAGAGACCCAGGGCAGCGTGAACAGGGGAGGGTCAGAGAGGGAGTCACAGACTGAAACAGGCTCAGGCTCCGAGCTGGCCGGGCCTCAGCACAGAGCCACGACGCGCGGGGCTCGAGACCACGAACCGCGAGATCATGACCTAAGCGAAAATTAGGACGGCAACCGACTAAGCCACCAAGTAGGGTGCATTTTCTTTTTAAATGTTTTTTTTTTTTTTAAATATTTTTTTATTTATTTCTAGAGGAGAGAGAGAGAGAGAGGGAGAGAGAGTGAGAGCAGGGAGGGTCAGAGAGGGGAGTCACAGACTGAAACAGGCTCCAGGCTCTGAGCTGGCAGTCAGCACAGAGCCCGACGCGGGGCTCGAACCCACGAACCGCGAGATCATGACCTAAGCGAAAGTCGGACGCTTAACCGACTAAGCCACCCAGGCGCCCCAAGATTTTGCATTTCTAACAAGTTCCCAGGTGATACTGATGCTGGTAGTTCAGAGATCACACTTTGAGAACCATGGCTTTAAACCAGGTTTTCTTACCTAATCATCTGCCTATTGTGACCCTTTGGTGGCGTCTGTCCTGAATGCTGTTGGCAAACGTGCAGAATGGTCTCAGGAGTGTGAGGCTGACTAATCTGGTGACTGTGACCTGCATTATCTGCAGCTGGTGGCTGATTGAAAAATGGAGCAATTAAGGATTAAGACATAAATCACAGGAAATTAATATGAAGCACCACTGAGTATAAAACCCATAAAATTGCTAGTATTCCTCTGTTTTGCTTATACACGTGCATCCTGCTTTGCTCTGCTGTTCTCCCCAGCATGGATGTGACCACACCCAGAACAAATAAAAGACTGTCTGTCTCTGCTATCAGAGAATGATAAGGTCATGGGCAGGCAAGAGAATAGAAGTCAATTCAATGAAATAAGATTCTGGGGCTGATGATAAAGAAAAATGCCATTATATTCATTTAATTTTATAAATATCCATACTCTGCTACTGTGGCAGAGTGGAAATCAGAATTTTTTTCTGCCTCTGAAAAGTGGCTTCTTTATGTCCAAATGATTTCTCTCTGAGTCAGACCTTCATATAACTATTTCATATTGATGAAGTTTTGGGGGGTTCGTGGGGTCTGGAGCCAATGGCCAAGAAAGAATTCTTAAAGACATTTTTGGTGCAAAAAGGTGATTTTTATTAAAGCATGGGGACGGGTCCCATGGGCAGGAAGAGCTGTACTGGGGTCATGAAGTGTAACTTGTTATATACCCTTAGGTTGGAAGGGGGTCAGGAATAGATTAAGTCTCTAAGGATTTGGAAGCAAGGTTCCCAGGACCTCAAGAGGCTAGCTTTTGCTAGGGAAACGCTACTTATTACCATTTAATAAAACCTCAGTCATGAGACCCTTCAGATATATATTGGAGAACCATAAGCTTGGAGTATGATTGCAGCATATACTTTGGGGCAGCTGAGATGGGGGAAGTAGACTTACAGGATCCTCAAGGTTGGGATAATGTTAAGCTAAGATTCTGTTTTGCCCCTAGCAAAGTGTCATCATGGAGGCAGCAGAGCTCCCAGAGGGAGGTCACTCTGGAGGTTTCAAGAACTTGTCAGTAGACTCCAAGCAGTAAGGGACTTAAGTTTTTCATTTGCCTTAGTTTCCCGCATCACATGGCAAGCACTTAAACCCCTTTCCTTTGTTCTAGGGTAGCCAGGACTGTCTGAGGAATATCATACATATTCTACCAGTGTGTGTGTGTGCACTCGTGCGTGTGTGCATGCCAGCCTGTATTTTGCCCTCAGCTTGCCCCACGCTCCTTACTCATTGATTTTGATGATATGGCTTCTTAGGATAAAAACCTGAAGCATACTATAAAATAAATATGAATCTGAAATGTAGGCTGATGAGATGGAAACAAGCTGAAATTTCATAATGCCGATTAATAATTCATTTCACTTCTTGGAAATTTATATTTGGATTTCTTTTTATATACCCTTATATAAGTTGATTAGCACCAGGAAAAATGAATTGATATAATGTCTAGAAAATCTGGTAGGACTAATTTGACAAAATTAGTTTGAAAACTTTCTTCCTGTTCTATCCCTTCTATGAGGTCACAAAGTCACTTTTAACATTCCAGCCTTCTCCAAGTCGTTACTTATTCTCTGAGGTTTTCTTTGACTAATCAGAACAAGATGACAAGTTCTTTTCTTTTTTTCATCCTACTAATCTCTGAGTGCTATTTACCTAAATCTGCTCCATCTACAATTCATAATGATTACATTGATGCACATACTTTAGGATGGAATTGATTTAAATAAAATTTATTTAAATTTAAATTACTACCCAGGAATATGGAATGTAATAAGCTTGACTGCAGCTTCCTATCTCTTATTTGATTTAACCATAATATGGTTCTCAACTCATAAATAGGTATAGTTTCATTTTTAGATGCTTACACCATACATTCCAAGTAGTGATTGATTCTGAGAATTTCTCAAACTGTTTTTGCTGTCTAATCAGGAAGAGGAAACATTTGAAACAAATAGATGTAAATTAATTGAAAGGGTTAAACACCTCTGAGTTAACAGTTTTATCATGATTTTATTTGGCATATTTTAAAATATGTTAGCATACTTGAATGCTGACAAAAACTGAGGACTGGTGGATGTGGGGGGGAGGAGGGGTGGGCATGGAGTGAGGGCACTTGTGGGGATGAGCACTGGGTGTTATGTGGAAACTAATTTGACAATAAACCATTTGTAAAAAAAAAAGAATTCTTAGGAGATATTCTGTTGAGCAACAAACTCATAAAATGTGATTATCCAAGAACAAAAAACAAAAAAATTAGGACATAAAAAAGCAAACTACAGGTGCCTGGGTGGCTCAGTCGGTGGAGTAGGAGACTCTGGATCTTGGGGTTACAGGTTCGAGCCCCATGTTGGGTGTACAGATTACTTAAAAACAAAATCTTTAAAAAAAATAAAAAAAATATGTTAGCATATCAACCAAAACAAAAAACAATGTACACTTCTATAAATGTTTTATCTGATTAAAACAGGGCATGCTGAAATTTTTTGAAAGATGCACAAAAATGCTGAAATTAATATGACTTGGAGAACAAATCTTTTACCTTCATCCCTTGACTTTGTGGGCATTTGGTACAGTACAGGGAATTATGCAAACCCATACTTGCAATCACTCTTTTACAGAAATTAACATAGAGAATGAGGCGGGATATCTTGCAGTAGAATCTAATCTTGCTTAGGGAAAAAGAAGAAGAAAAGGCTGCAGTATCAGAGTTTGGGCCCGTTATGCATACAGGATAATGAGCTTGGTAAGTTTAGAAGCTTGGATCTAGCCCAACAAAGAGATGCCAATGTGGCCAAACAGTAATGTGCTATGTGGTCTCCACAGTGCGTCTGGGTCTCTGTACTCATCACCTTATATATAAAGGGCTATTTTGTTTCCTTAGTATATTTCACTGTAACTATACTACCTTTGAACATTATTGTTTTTCCATAGAAGGTAGTGTGTATGTTATGTTATGTTATGTTATGTTATGTTATGTTATGTTATGTTGTTATTGTATTGTGTGTGTGTGTGTGTGTTTCATCTTAATACTCACCCTCAGGCTGCTCAAGAATAATGAGGGTTGTATTTTCAGGGTATTCTGAGAGAAAGACTGAAAAGGGCAGATCTTAGAATACTAAAGCTCATGTTGGGTTGTCTTGGACTATTTCAGACATATAATTCCCATACATTCATTGGACTTGAGAGATTTTTTTTAAGTTTTCTGAGCAAGACATTTTTTTTTAATATTTTTATTTATTTCTAGGAGAGAGAGAGACAGCGCGAGCAGGGGAGGGTCAGAGAGATAGGGAGACACAGACTCTGAAATAGGCTCCAGGCTCTGAGCTGGCAGTCAGCACAGAGCCCGAGGCGGGGCTCGAACCCACGAACCGCGAGATCATGACCCAAGCGAAAGTCGGACACTTAACCGACTAAGCCACCCAGGCGCCCCTGAGCAAGACATTTTTAAGCCATCTCTCAGGGTGGGTTAATTTTACAGAACCAGTCTTGCCTATAAAAACAGCTAACATTAAATGCTTGGTAAGTATTGATTCACAATAGGTCCTTACGACTACCCTGTGAGGCTGATTTTCATTTTTCAGAGGAAGAAGCTGAGGCACAGAAAGGCTAAGTAACTTCTTTCCTTTGTGTCCCCTTCCCCAGTACTAAGTGGTAGACCTGGGACTAGCCCTTTCTCAGTCTGGCTCAAGAGCCTGCACTCTGTGGTGTGTGGGTGCTACTTTGACAAGAGAAAAGCTCATCAGAGTTGGGGCAAATTCTGTTCTGGGTGGCAGATGATTTTATTCTTGAGGATGAATGGTTTTTTGATTCTTTTTAAAAGTAGGTAAACGGGGCACCTGGGTGGCTTAGTTGGTTAAGCGTCCAACTTTTGCTTAGGTCATGATCTCGCGGTTCGTGGGTTCGAGCCCCGCATCGGGCTCTGTGCTGACTGCCAGCTCAGAGCCTGGAGCCTGTTTCGAGTCTGTGACTCCCTCTGACCCTTCCTGCTCACTCTGTCTCTCTCTCTCTCTAGAAATAAATAATAAAAAATAAAATAAAAGTAGGTAAACAGTTTTAGGAAGGGCAGTGGGCATTTTGCTGGGCCCTGCTGAAGGAGATATTCAGCCAGACTATGATTTGCGTGCCACATCTGAGAGCCAGAACCTCCCAGAGCAGGGCAACAAAACCAATAAGGACATGGAACAGCTTCTATATAAAGCAAGAACTGGAAACTAAAGACACTTCCACTTCCTGTCCTCAATGGCCAAACCTGTCAGAGTCAGCAAAAGATATGAGAAGAATGACTGCTCTAGAAGTTGGGAGTTTTGGGATTTTCCCAACAATTCCTTTAATAAGCTATATGGATATGGGCAAGCCTCTTAACATTGCTAGCCTCAGTTTCCTTATCTATAAGATGGATTCTGGGTTTCCGGGGAACAGTTTCTGCACCAAGGCTGTATAGGGTAGTAGTTTGGAGTAATGACTCTGGAACCAGACCACCTGACTCTGTAACTATTTAACTTCTCCGTGACTAGATTCTTCACCTAAGAAACAGGAATATTAGTTTCTATTTCACAGGGTTGATGAGGGTAACAATGGGTTAGTACATATAAGTACAGTGCTTGACACTTGGTAAGCTCTGAATAAATGTTAGCTATTAACTCTATGAGTATCTAGTATAGTGTCAGGATCCAACTTCATACGGTGGAGAATATTTAGAAATGTTATCATCATGGATCCTTTTTGTGGTCTTTCCTAGCTTAAGAGGATCAAAAAATCAGAATCCTTTTGGCAACCCCATTCTGTCCCCACTCCTGTCCAAGCAGGGATTCCTCCCTCCCCACCCCCCATTTTAAGCTGTTGTCTAGGCAGCAGTTCAAGCAAGGGGAGGCAAGAATTGGAGCAAGAGAAGGAAGAAGTGACATTGAGGCCAGATGAAGGGTGTTAGTCCAAGTTGTGTATAAGTCGGGAACCACTTATGTACTAATATGTGTGAGTGAAGCTTGATTCCCTCATGCAAATAATGTGCATGGGCAGCTGGAGGTGTCGCTCTGTCAGGTGGGTCCCACTCTATCCTCTGTCACCAGCTGTGTCACTCCCATCTGCATGCTGCTTTTCTCCATTTCCCACCCACACTGGCCATCACCACTACCTACATGCCCTAATGTCAAGGGAGGTAACCATGTGTCATGGCAGATGGTGCCTGTCTGCTCAGTCTCAGAGAAGAGCTTCATGAGTCCACGATTGCCAGAGCTGGACTCATCCTCTTGAAAAGGGTGAATGAAATGAGATTAGTTTAAAGTTGAAGTTTTATTTATTTATTTATTTACAATTTTTTATTTATTTTTGAGAGAGAGAGACAGACAGAGTGGGAGCATGGGAGGGGCAGAGAGAGAAGGGAAGGAGACACCAAATCTGAAGGAGGCTCCAGGCTCTCTGCTGTCAGCACAGAGCCTGATGCAGGGCTTGAACCCATGAACCATGAGATCATGATCTGAGCCAAAGTCAGACAGTTAACCAACTGAGCCACTCAGGTACCCCTAAAGTTCTTTTATAAAAATCCAATGTTTTAAGACTTTCTGTGAAAAACAAACACAAATCCTGTGAGGTTCCCTTTAAGGTGTACTCAAGTTCAAACATGTCATAATAGACTAAGACTTATAATTTAAACTATGACATACTCCTTAATTTAAAATATATGCTACTTAAAAAATATATATATATGCTACTTAATTCAGAATTTTTTTTTCACAAACTTTGAATTTTAGGAATGAAGGGGACTTTGGAGACCATTCATTTCCATGTCAGCATTTTGTTTAGATGCAGGAACTGATAGGTAATGAGGTAAAGACACATGTCCTTGTTCACAGGGCTAATTAACAGAGCTGGGGAAAAAACAGAATACTCAGTCAAGAATTATTTTCCTTCTGTCACAGAAAACTCCTCCTCTAAAGTAGTTGTTCTTGCATTGCAAAGGGTTCTAGAAGGGGAAGTCAAGTGAAACTAGTAGCTCCAGCAGCTCATGCACAACAGTGGCAAAGACCACAGGGCCTAGGCCCATACCTGCCTGGCTGGAAGCTTGTCTTCTCCACTTCCCAGCGGTGTGATACTGGGCAAGTTCTCTGTGACGTCACAATCAGATATTGTGAAATCACAATTAACCCCTCTGTATAGTCACAATGAATCCGATTGCAAATATTTCGGTGTGTTTGTCAGGTGTCTTGCTCTGTATTGGGAACAGAATCCATATTAGATGCATGTAAATCTGAAACCATTTCTGTGTTTAACTGCTTAATTATTGTTAAATATTATTTCTGAAAGGGTCACTGTGAGTATCTAGAGCAGTTATAGTCAATAGCTTTGCTAAATTGACTAATTGTTTAGGTCTTTCTCAGTTTAAGAGTCTTCAGAAATCAGAATTCTCTTCCTAACCCCATCCTGTGCCCACCTTAGCCCAAGCAGACACTCTCTCGACTCTGTAATCCTGAGGACAGAAACCCGGGTAGTACTTGATCTAAGCCCTATCCCAGTGTCCAGCTCAGTGCCTCAAAAAGAAATGTGTGTGAAAGATTAATGTAGTGGTACCTCTTGAATTTTGATATAAAAATGACTTAGAGATGATTATCTGGCTGGACTGAAGATTAGAGTTTGGATTGAGATTGCATTTGCTATAGGAAATGATGGTGATGAAAGAGATATAGCTAATGTCCCCTCATGCCACCCCTTGAAATTACCAAAGAATGAATATGTGAATGAATGAATGAATGAATGAATATATGAATAAATGAGTGAATGAAGATAAGGCTAAAACTCTCTGTCTCAGTAGACACCACCACTGGGATATAATCTCCAAGTAATGGAGGAGGAATTTCAAAATGAGATCTCAGATGGATTAAACTGGTGTAAACTGAGTATTAATGTATCTTCTTTCCCTGTTGACACCCCTCACCTCTAGAAGTCTGCATTATAATAGTTATACAAGGGATGCATTCAATGCCCTTGTAGGAAACCAAACAAATTGAATACAGCCTTTTCCTGTTAAAAACAAAATTCAACTAAGTAAATTTGAAGATCTAATGGCTTTATTAAAAGATTCATGAATTGAGTACATCCCAGCTAACGAGTAGAAGGGAGCTCCAAGGAATTATACAAAGTGGAAGGTTTGTGGGGTGCCTGGGCAGCTCAGTCAGTTAAGTGTCCAACTCTTGATTTCAATTCAGGTCATGATCTCATGGTTCATGAGATGGGTTCCCCCATCAGGTTCTGTGCTTTCAGAGCTTGGGATTCTTTCTTTCCCTCTCTGTCTGTACCTCTCAAAATAAGTAAACATTAAAAAAGTTCCTTCTTTAAAAAAAAAGTAGGAAGGTGGGGGGGCAAGAAAGTTATTAGTACAAGAAAAGGATTGTTTCAGGCAAGGTGGATTTTCCTTTGTGGGAAAAACAAGGAGTCTTATCATACAGATTACTTCATCTACCCTTGGAGGATGAAGAGGGCCCCTGTGGCCAACTTGTGTGTGATCAGTACATTTCTGAGTGACTGGTATTTCTGGGGGAGGTTGAACTGCAATTAGATTAGGTATTAATTAAGCCCCTGGTTTGTGGACTTAGCCTAACTGACACCATTTTGGGCCTGTGGTGGTCTTTTTAACAGACCTAAGACCTGCAGCCTGGTTTATTTTATTTTTATCTTATTTTATTTTACCATCAAATCCTGGTTGGTTCACAATGTTACATTAGATTCAGGTGTACAATATAGTGATTCAACAAGTCTACGTAGTATGCTATGCTCACCGCAAGTGTAGCTATCGTCTGTTGTAATACCACTGGCTACATTCCCCATGCTGTACCTCTTATCACACTGACTTATTCATTCAATAACTAGAAGTCAGTACCTCCAACTCCCCTTCATCTACTTTGCCCCCCCCCACCCCGTTTGGTAGCCATCAGTTTGCTCTCTGTATTTGTGCCTGTGACCCAGTTTAGAAAACAATGTTCTAGATTGCATATACCTACTGATGAGACTGTCATCACTTTTTCAATATTCTTCACAGTGGTATGAGATTAATGAGATAGCCATTTTACATCTTGTTGTGAAAGAAACTCAATATAAAAGCTATTATTGTCATGATTATAATCCACAATGGTCTGATGAAGTAGTATATTTAGATATCTAAATGTTAATGGAGAGTTTGTGTTAAGTTTTGAATTTATTTGATTGATTCGTTGAATTTTAAATTATTTGGAGTTTTTTAATTGGACTATGAGGTTTTAATTTACATGGGACCAATAATTATATGTCTTCTCTCTGTTGACAGGATCTATCTGTTCCATGTAATCCTTGTCTCTCCTTTTTTTTACATTCATTTTTATTTCTTTCTGGAAACTTGTCTGACTGGTCTTTGCTTCTGAAGACGTCAGGTTATGCAAAAGTCTTGGCATTCTTTGCTTGACGACTGCACAAAGGATTAATTAAGTACAAGGCAAATTCTTGTTAAATATCTTAGTCATATAATTCCAGAGAATTTATTGTACATATTACTCACTAAAGTATTTTTTTTCCTTTTAAAATGACCACAAAAATTACTGAAATAGAAAAATGCTTTGTTCTTTTTCCTTTCTGGAGCTCTTAGTTTTCTGCTTTAGTTTTCATGGCTAGACTTCTAGAAACTTGAAGACAGTTTCTCTCTTGTTATTAGGCCCTTTTGGACAAACCCTGGAGCTGAAATATGGCTTGATATATTTTTGTTGTTTCTGAGCTTATCAACATAATTAATATTATCAAAACTGTTTTTGGGACCCAGCTTAATCCCTCAGCTTCTGTTCCTGATGCTAAGAGGATTTGCTTTGGAGAAATAAATTTTTAAAAGTTGCATGCCAGGCATGATAGCAGCAAGAGCATTCCTTAACCTTCCTGCTTCTGCCAGCATTTGTTTCCATGCATATCTGTCTGCAATGTCACCGAATTCATTATGGTGCCTCCAGTCTAGAGAAAATTGTGAATCCTCTTTTCTGAGTCTTTACAATGACTTCTTCCTATGAAGGAGCCACAAGAACTAGAATATTTAGCCAGAATATTTTGTTGAAATACCCAACTTAAAAATCTTGGGTTCTTGGGGCACCTGAGTGGCTCAGTCAGTTGAATGTCCGACTTCGGCTCAGGTATGATCTTACGGTTCCATGAGTTTGAGTCCTGCATCGGGCTCTGTGTTGTTGCCATGGAGCTTGCTTGGAATCCTCTGATTCCCTCTCTCTGTCCTTCCCCTGCCCACGTGTGTGTGCATGTGCTCTCATTCTCTTTCAAAAATAAATAATAAGGGGCGCCTGTGTGGCTCAGTCGGCTAAGTGTCCGACTTCGGCTCAGGTCATGATCACACAGTTCGTGGGTTCGAGCCCTGTGTCAGGCTCTGTGTTGACAACTAGCTCAGAGCCTGGAGCCTGCTTCTGATTCTGTGTCTTCCTCTCTCTCTACCCTCCCCTGCTCATGCTGCCTTTCTCTCTGTCTCTCTCTCTCAGAAATAAATAAAACATTAAAATAAATAAATAAATAATAATAAAGATTTTTAAAAAAATCTTGAGTTCTTAGGGGTGCCTGGGTGGCTTAGTCGGTTAAGCATCCGGCTTTGGCTCAGGTCATGATCTCATGGTTGGTGGGTTCAAGACGCATGTCAGGCTCTGTGCTGACAGCTCAGAGCCTGGAGCCTGCTTTGGAATCTGTGTCTCCTTCTCTCTCTGCCCGTCCCCTACTCATGCTCTGTCTCTTTCTCAGAAACATTAAATTTTTTTTTTAAAAATCTTGAGTTCTTTAATAAAAACAAATTTCAGCAATGCTGTTTTCATTCCATATGCCTCTTCTCTCTTTTCTTTTCCTTTTTCTTTCCCTTTTTTCTTTTTTTCAGGTTCCTTCAGTAAAAATATTTGCATTCTCCAGTGTGCTGAGATCTTGGACAAACAGGACCTCAAGTGTCAAATGTCCTGTCAGAACTTAGGTTCCATTGATGACAGACTGATAACAGTCAATAGTGCAATAGTGAGTTGCTATTGTTTTACCAAAAGGTGGCATTTCTTTCATCTTTAACATCACCTAAGTTGTTAAGAGACCATAGCTCGGTTCATAACGTTTATTGTATTAATTTGGCTCTTTCCTTAATGTCCCTACATTTCATTTATTTCACTGTCTGCCCTGCTACAAAAGTTCCTGCTTTATCGCTGCCTAACATCCTTTCCTTCACACTCCCTACTCTGGTTTCTAAAGAAAACCTGGAAGAATAAGGACAGAAGTCCATGTAAAGAGACTGCAGGCAAGGAACAAGGAGGAGGGAGAGATTGAGGAGGGCGAACAGCTGGTGAGTGGGGTGGTTGGGCTTGTTGCTGCTCCTGGGCTCCTTTTTCCTCAGCTAACCAACCTGCAGCCAAGACTTGGCCACTGCAACTTCCTTTGGCTCCTGTTCCTGACTTCAAGACCATCCTCAGGGCAGACTGCCTTAGAAGGCAATTGGTTATCGTCCTGCTGGCCCACAGAGCGCTTCTGCCACTGTACCCACCGGCCTGGCATCATAGAAATCTGACAAGCCTGCCTTGCAGAGATATAACAGATCAGCTTCTGTCCTTATTTTCCTTTATTACAGTGGAGAGAGACAGGTCCAGAGGAGGAGGAGGAAGCCGCTGGTGCAGAAGTCGCTCTTTGGAAGGGAGCTTTTGTGAAATTCATTCTGCAGGGAAAACAATCGTGTGGGGGTGTCATTTTCAGTGTGCTGTTGCTGGCAGGATGATTTAAACAGTACTACGTCCCTTATCTGCTGGGGCTTGATTTCCACTCCTGCATAATGCACACGCGGGGTTCTCTGTACTGTGGGTTGCAGAGAGCCCACGGGTACCTGGGGCTGGAGAGCTGCAAGGGTCTCTAATTTTATGAGTCAAACAAAATCTAAGATACTGAAAAATTTTTTATTATTATTTATTTATAAGTTTTTAAACCATTTATTTATTTTGAGGGAGAGAGAGAGGCAAAGAGAGGGAAGGAGAGAGAATCCCCATCAGTCTCCATGTTGTCAGCACAGAGCCTGACTTGGATTCAATCTCACTAACTGTGAGATCACGATCTGAGCCAAAACTGAGAGTCAGATGCTTAAATGACCGAGCCACCCAGGCCCCCAGAATGCATATTTTATAAATCTTGTGTTTTTATTGCTAAAACAATATTAAAGATCAGTTTTAATCATCATTCTATATTTTGGCTATACAAAAACCACTTCTCAACTCTAATTGAATGGGTGAGAACTGGGTGCTCATTAGAATCACCTGGGAATTTTTCAAATTACAGAGGCCCAGGCCTTATTCTAAACCAACTGGCTCTGAATCTGTGGTGGTGGGGCCCAAGCATTTGTATTTTTTTTAATAAATAAAAAACAATTTTTTAAACTTTTATTTATTTATTTATTTATTTATTTATCTATCTATTTATTTATTTATTTATTGAGAGAGCAGGGGAGCACAGAGAGAAAGGGAGACTCAGAATCCGAAGCAGGCTCCAGGCTCGGAGCCTGTCAGCACAGAGCCTGATGCAGGGCTTGAACCCACAAATGATGAGATCATGACCTGAGCCAAAGTCAGATGCTCAACTGACTGAGCCACTCACGTACCCCCAAGCATCTGTATTTTTAATTTAAAAAATTTTTATTTTAAATTTTATTTTTATTTTAAAATAAACTCAGAGGAGTTGAGAACCAACGGTAGAAGATATTATTGGTGCATAACCTGTTTACTCTCTAATCAGTTTAAGAAGTAATCTCTCTCTGGTCACATTTTGCTCCCTAGCCCCAGAGGTAATCACTAGCCTAAATTTGGTGTGTATTGTTGCTATCCAAATATTTAAACTTTTACCACATGGGTATGTATGTTTGCAACTCCAAATAGTACATAGTATGGCATATATGTGCTTTAAAAACTTTGTATACATGGAATTATGTCATATATCTTTCTGAAATATTTTTTGCTCAAGATTTATTCATGTTGATACATGTGGTTTTAGTTCATTTTCATTGCTATAGAGTATTCAATTGTATAAATTTAAAAAATTGTTTTTGTTGTGAGCCAGTGAGTATGGCATTTTAACAGAATTATTTCTATTTTGGGGGGTATTTTCTCACAGTTTTGTCTTCAAGCACACGTTTTTGTTTTTTGTTTCTTTTTTTAAGTTTTAGAGAAAGAGAGAATGTATGATTGGGAGGGAAGGGCAGAGGGAGAAAGAGAGAGTGAATCTCAAAAGCCAACTCAGGGCTCAGACCCATGACCCTGAGATCATGACCTGAGCCTAAATCAAGAGACAGAAGATCAACCAACTGAGCCACCCAGGCACCCCAAACATATGTGTGTGTGTGGTTTTTAAAAAATATTTATTTTTGACACAGAGATATTATGTGTATGAATACATGCATGAGCAGGTGTCAGGCAGAGAGAGAGGACACAGAGTATCTTGGCATTGACAGCACAGAGCCTGACGTGGGGCTTGAACACATGAACTGTAAGAGGACGACCTGAGCCCATGTCAGACACCTACCCAATTGAACTACCCAGGTGCCCATAGCATACATGTTTTAATAACGATAATTTACATTATAACTCAATTTTGGGTTTTCTTTTTCCATTTAATATCATATAATAAACTTCTTTCCATGTTTTCATAGGTCATAATGATTATTTAATTAACTGCATAGTTTTCCTTCGTGTCTATTCATCATAATTAATCTAACTATACCCCTAATTTTTACCCCTAATATATTTTTGTAGGATGGAGCTGGTAATGTTATAAGATTTGCAGATATGCAGCTTACTTGATTTGTTGAATTCTTTCCCTAGAATAGTTTTCCAGGAGTCGGATTATTGAATCAAAGCCTCTGAAAAATTTTATGATTCTTGATACATTTTAGAACACTGGTTTCTAAGCACAGTTTTATCATCTCTGGGTTAGTGCTGAATAGTTTTGTTTCATAGGAGAATATAATATTAGGAGTGCTTCTTTCGGAGAAGCCATACTCTTGGTTCTAAACCCTTAGAACAAATTGAACATTGAAAAAAGTAGACTAGTACGCAAAGCTCAATGGAAAAGCAAATACATAAGAGATAGCAAATTCACTGGATAATAAATTAACTCCACATGTGATTTCATAATAGTAATTGAAAATCCCATACTTATGTTGCTGAATCTCTTTACTAAACTTCAGTCTTGGGGCACCTGGGTGGCTTAGTCAGTTAAGTGACCGATTTTGGCTTAGGTCATGATCTCACGGTTCGTGGGTTCGAGCCCTGCATTGGGGTCTGTGCTGACAGCTCAGAGCCTGAAGCCTGCTTCTGATTCTGTGTCTCCCTCTCTCTGTGGCCCTTCCCCACTCATGCTCTGTCTCTCTTAAGAATAAATAAAAAACATTAAAACAAAATAAACCTCAGTCTCCTCAGCTGTAAAATGAGGTTATGATAGAAATAATACTAGCAGTGAGTAGAACAACAACATTTTTGCAGTTTTATCACATGCTAGGCGTTGTTCTAAATGTTTTACATATACTAGCATTTAATTGGCTTAACAACCCTATCATGTAGGCGTGATTATTATTATTTCTATTTTGTATTTGAGGAGCCAAGGCACAGAGAAGTTAAATGACTTTTCTACTGTCACATAGCTAGTACATGGCAGAGTCAGAATTCTAACTCAGAAAGTCTGGCTCCAGAGTTGATGCTCATAATCACTAAATAAATGAGATAGTTTATATAAAATACCTACTTCAGTGCTTGGCATCTAGTAAGTACTCAATAAAAGCTTGATATTATAGTAACGTATTTTTAAAAATCATTTGAAGGAGTATAGGGAGTGAGTGAATTGATTAAAAAGCTCTAGAAAACAGTCAATGGAAATTTCAGCAAGGCAAATTTTCACTCAACAGCTAGGCATGAACAATGAGAGGCTGAATGTCCACTTGTCAAGAATGCTGTAGAAGAAATTTCTGTATCACATGAGTGGGTGCACTGGCTGAACTCTAAAGCAGTTTCCAGCCACAGGATTCTATGATTCTGGGCCAGAATCTTATGTTCTTCTCCCACACGCTAAAGCTCACTTGTTTTCTTTAATATCAGTTTCAGTTTATGAACCTTATTGATGTTATTTTCATTGTAATTATCTGAATCATTCACCAACAAGAGCGTGGCTTTGTAGTTTGTGTAAGCCTTTGGCAGTCTCTTATGTTGTAATGTTTGATGTGTTACAATACCTGAACTCATAATGATGGGTGTTGGGGAAACCAACATATAAACATGTCAGTTTCCTTGGTGGTCAGCCTTCCTATACAGGCACCTGTAGGGCTACTGTCACTTGGCTAAATATCATTTAGAGTCTGTCATCTTTATCAAGAGAATGTACAGGCCCATGAAATGGGGCTTTAAATGTTTACATTGAAAAATTATGGGACTATGATTTTGGATGTCAGTTGATGCCGCATTTATAATAACACAGTTTGCAAGTGATTCAGGAGAGAACCAGTGATTTCCGGGTGGGCAGGAGAATTGCTCCCCTGATGGAAGTAATAATTTTGCTCAAGCCACAGGGAATCCACACCTGACCTTATGATTTGTTCTCTCTTTGGATTTTAGCCTATGCAATTATTTTGTCTATATACCATTACATCTGAAGCAGTCTGTCAGGATAATGCACAATTTTGTATATGAGATTCATGTCATTTCTCCAAAAACAGTCATTTAAAGGGAACAGTTAATTCCACTACAAAGATGATATGGAATCCATAGCAAGTATACCAGATTGGCCCAGAGATTCAGGTCTTAGAAAACAATTTCTTATTGGCTATATATTATTATCTTTGTTCTAATGTTTTAGATTGTACTGAATGTGTAGTTACTATGGAGATAGATGAAAATGGGCATAGTTTTGAGTATCAAATTGTCAACAAATTTTTTATATAAAAATAGGATGTAGAGTGAGAAGGAAGGCAGACAAAGGCTTTCAAAAACAGTTATGAGATTTAATCTGTGATAGAGGAGGGAACGAAAAAGAAGAGAGCAGATAGATAAGACTTTAGACAATACGTTCTTCAAAATCTTAAGGTAAAACAATTGCAATGATCATTTTTGAATCATCATTGAAACACACAATTTGCCTTATAAGGAAAACAATCTCTTGTTATTTAGTGGGATTTGACTGTGCTCAACATTTGTAATAATTCTAAAATTAAAAAGCTACAGGTTAACTTCATAAAAACAACTCATGTACTTATACATACGAGTACCATTGACCTTTGAACAATGCAAGGATAGGATTAAGGGTGCTAATCCCCTCAACCAAGAGCCTGAAAATCCATATATAATTTTTGACTCCTCAAAAACTTTATTAGTAGCCCAGGGCTGCCTGGAAGCCTTACTGATAACAAAAACAGTCAATTGACACATATTTTGTATGTTATATTTACTATATACTGTATTCTTACAATATAGTAAGCTAGGGAAAAGAAAATGTTATTAAGAAAATCACATGAAAGAGAAACTACATTTACTACCCTGTATTTATAGAAAAAAAATTCACCTGTAAGTGGACCTGTGCAGTTCAAACCTGTGTTGTTCAAGGAACACCTGTATTTATATTCTGTATTTAACTTGGAAACATTGTAACTCAAATGAGAACAATTTTAAAATGCCATTTTATTTTGAGTAAGCTAAGGTCAGCTTTGTAATCTGACCAACTAATAAGCAATTATGAGCATACATTTGGGGCATCTTGCTTTAGGGAACTCTAAAGACAGTAGCAAGCTGTCTGGCAGTAATTATAAGTGTCATTATCCTTGTGTTATTCATTCTGAATCCAATAGGATGAGGTGGTGTGTCTAGTCAGCCTTCAACATGAATTGGAACCCTTAAGACTTGAATGACAGCAGTGGGCAGTCAGAGTCGGTGCTGTTGTGGAATGTAAGCAGAATTTCTAAAAGGAACACGTGTTACTTACATACATAACATAAATATTGAAAGATTGGCTTAGGCTAAAAATACTCCAGGTTAGCTGTAGGACTGAATAGTAAAAGAATCAGTTCCTATTGTAGACTTTTGAAAACATAAAAATTCTGTTGATCATATCTATTTAAAATGAAAGTCAGTTTTTTAAAATGTTTTCTTTATTTTTGAGAGAGAGAGAGAGAGCACAAGCAGGGGAGGGGTAGAGACAGAGGGGAACAGAGGATCCAAAGCAGGCTCTGTGCTGAGAGGCTGACAGCAGCAAGTCTGATGCAGAATTCGAACTCATGAGCTAGGTGATCACTACCTGAGCCCAACTTGGATGTTCAACTGACTGAGCCACCCAGGTGCCCCCAACTTTTGATTCAAAAAAAACAGTGGGGAGTTGACAAGAAAAGTTTGTCCAAGAAATGACAAACATTTATTACAGCCAAGTACAAATCTCAATTTAGAATTTGCTTTTTTTTTTATATATTTTTTTAAATTTTTTTTAAAATTTATTTCTAGGAGAGAGAGAGAGAGAGAGACAGCGTGAGCAGGGGAGGGTCAGAGAGAGAGGGAGTCACAGACTGAAACAGGCTCCAGGCTCCAAGCTGGCAGTCAGCACAGAGCCCGACGCGGGGCCGAACCCACGAACCGCGAGATCATGACCTAAGTGAAAGTCGGACGCTTAACCGACTAAGCCACCCAGGCGCCCCTAGAATTTGCTCTTAAGCAAATTATACTTTGACAGTATCTTGGTATATTTTAGAGAATGCATGATTATAAACATGAAATTTGAAAATATTTTTGACATATTTTATTTTGTGTAATATTTTGAAAAGAGTATCCTGAGCCAGATGACCTATTTGTCATTTATAAAACAAGGCAAAGAAATTGAATTTAGAAATTTCTTGTAGGTTAGTTGAACAAATAAAACTTTCCTATAGATCTAGAGGTTGACCTTGGTGTTCCTGCCCATGGTAAGGCCTCGAAGAGGGTCAAGGCAGACAATTTGAAAAAAAAAAAAAGGCATCTCTCCTCTCTGCTGAGAAAGGAAGCATAGAGTGATTGGAGCAGCTTGGATTTATGCTTCTTGAACAGGTATTTCTCTGCCTCGGACACCCTCTGTTGTGGGATAACTCTGCCAGAGGGTTACTCAAGAGAATTTTTTTTTTTTTTTAGGTAGGATTCATGCCTAGTATGGAACCCAGTTCAGGTCCTGAACTCACGACCTTGAGATCAAGACCTGAGCACAGATCAAGAGTCAGATGCTCAAACAACCCAGATGCCCTGAAAATTCCTTTCTTTTCTTTTTTAAATACAGAGAAGGCTGCTGAATAATATGTCGAGTATGGCATGGAAAACTTGGTATTCTTCTGTTGAGTGCTGTGAGTCATGGCTGCAGATGAGGCATGTGAGATCAATGGCCTGCCTGCTGAGATTGGAGCAGTAGTGAGAGGAAATCTGCTCGGTGCCATTTGTGGGCAAAACGGCCTCCTCGTCAGCCTCCTTTTTTCTCCTGCCGTGTCCTTCTAGTCATTCCGACTTGGAGGCTCCTTTTTTTTCTTTCTTCTTAACTTTATTTATGTATTTTGAAAGAGAGACAGAGTGCATGAGCAAGGGAGAGGCAGAGAGGGAGAGAGAATCCCAAGCAGACTCTGCATTGCAAGTGCAGAGCCTGTCGTGGGGTTCAATCCCATGACCCTGGGCCGAAATCAAGAGTTGGACACTCAACCGACTGAGCCACTTAGGCACCCCAGCTTGGAGGCTGCTTATGCCCTTGCGTGGAAGGACAAGTGTCTCCTCTGCTCACTTTGCTAAGGCGGCATGAATTCCTCTTAGGAGTTGGCCCTTCCAAAGAGCAGGGAGCCCCTGAATCAAATGCTCCTGTGACTCTGCAGAGCAGCTTGGAATCTTACTAGTCTAATCCACCAGCAATGATTCTGGCACAAATCAAGGGATTTAGAACTGGAAGGGACTTTAAAGACTTAACAAATCCAATCGTTATCATTTTACATGTGAAGAACCAGGACCATGTGAGAGCCACAGAGCTACTTAGTGCCAGAGAAATGGGACAAGAACTCAGTATCTCTAGCTGATTCTTGTAAATGGAAGAGCATGGCATTAATTCAGGAGATCTGTGACTTCTGCCTCCAGGCCCGTGCTCATTCCTACGTGTAGTTACTAAGCGATGGTGGTAAGAAACATAATTTTAGAAGGGGTGATTTGGGGCTCCATATTTAAAGAAACGAATTGTCATGAGTCTGTCATGTGCAAACAGAGTGCCAAACAATTATCTTAACACTGTTTTATAAAACAATTGGAAGCCCCACAGCTCTTCCTTATTGGGATGTGTCCTTAACTGAACTCTTGGAGATGAATACTTCATCTTCTAACCCTCTGAGTGTCTCACGCACATAGTGAAAAGGCTAAGCTTGAAATCCTGAATTCTCGGGCTCATATTTAGAGATGACTCCTTTTCTACTAGGTATTCTTTATCTGAGCCTTAAGACTAGACAGCTAGGTGGGTCTTCATTTATTGGGAAGACCTAATGTCATCCCTTCCAGGCATTCTGCCCAGCTTGCAAAGTGGAAGTCCTTGAAATTTTTTCTCTCACTTGGCCTGATATGTCTTGTGTAGTTATGTAAATTTACACAAAGCAAAAAATGTTCAGGAAGCAGAAACAGACAGACAAAAACACTTCATTTATTAGCATCCTGGAAGCCAATTGCATTGCTTTAGTCCTGCCCTCCATAAACATAGTAGTTGCCCCTTATCTGCAGTTTTGCTTTCTGTGGTTTTAGTTTCCCTCCATTAAGTGCGGTCTGGGAGCAGATGATCCTTCTGATGAATCATCATGAGGTCAAGAGCAGACTAATGCTACATCACAGTGCCTACGACATTCACTTCACTGTCATGTTAACACAAGGGCACTTTACCGTCTCATACCATCACAAAAAGAAAGGGTAAGTGAAGTCAGCCAAGATATTTTGAGAGAGAGACAGAAAGACCACGTTCAAATAACATTCATAATAGAATATTGTTATACTTTATAATCAATTATTGTCGTTAATCTCTAGATTTATAAATTAAACGTTATTATAGGTATGTATGTATGAGAAAACAATAGTATGGGTGCCTGGGTGGCTCAGTAGGTTAAGCGACTGACTTCAGCTCAGGTCACAATCACACGGTTTGGTTTGAGAGTTGGAGTCCCACTTCCGGCTCTGTGCTGACCGCATGGAGCTGGGACCCTGCTCACATTCTGTGTCTCCCTCTCTCTGCCTGTCCTCCACTTGCCCTCTGTCTCTCTCAAAAATAAATAAATATTCAAAGAAGAGAGAGAGAGAGAGAGAGAGGGAGAGAGAAACAGTACATATATAAAGTTTGGTACTATCTACAGTGTTAGCCATCCACTGGGAGGTCTTGGAACATATCCCTGTAGATACTGGGGGCCTATGGTACATAGAAGAACAGAATGCAGATATTGGCTCTCTGAAAGCTTTAAAGCAAGTGAATTTTTACAAAATTGTATACCTGCTATGTGCCAGGTTTTTTCTTTTTTCCTTTTTTCTTGGCAGCCCTGAAAAGGGCCTTTATTTACAGAAAAATGGATGATGAGGCTTTAGCCCCCAAAGCTAAAGAGGGTGCAGCCCTGGTGCTTGGGTGCGTAGACCATGTCCATGGCTGTGACTCTCTGACGCTTGGCATGCTCTGTGTAGGTGATGGTGTCTGGGATCACCTACTCCACGAACACCTTGAACATTCTGCAGGTCTCCTCATAGATGAGGTCAGAGATGCCCTTGATGCCACCAAGCTGGGCCAGCTGCCTGATGGCAGGCTTGGTGATTCCCTGTATGTTGTCACACATCACCTTGTGATGGTGCTTGGTGCTCCCCATGCCCAGGCCCTTCCCGCCCTTGCCGCCATCAGACATAACTGCCTACATGTGCTGTGCGAGTAGGTTACAGTGGTTGGGGTTTTCTTTTTTTCATATGTTATTTCATTCAAGAAGATGCTTTATTGTCCTTCTGGCTGTTGTCTGTCATAAAAACTTGTTTTTGGGAAAGGATTTGATGTTGGTTATATTTTAGTTAATGCATTTATTTACCCAGTAAATATTTTTTGAGCAATTGCTATGTACCAGACACTATGCTAGGTGCTAGGATGCAATAGAGAGAAAAAATTAGACAAATCCATGCCTTTTGGTCTTAGTCTAGTGAGGGGCAGAATCTAATGACACAAATAAATGTAAAATAACTTGCCGAGCACTGGGAAGGAGAGGTACAAAGTGCTAGGAGATGAGGGGAGGGGGATTTGACCTGATCATAAAAGGTAAGGAAGGCTTCCTTATAAAATGATGCTTCAGCAGAAATGTGAAGGAGTTATCAAAGAGTGAAGAGTGATTCCAGTCAAGGAAACAGTATATGCAAAGGCTCTGTAATAATGGAGGATCAAGGGGCATAATATGCATTAAAATTTTTCTTTTGGGGAATCTGGGTGACTTGGTTGGTTGAGCTTCCAGCTCTTAATTTTTGCTCAGGTCATGATCACAAGGTTGTGGGATCGAGCCCCACGTCAGTCTCTGTGCTCACTATGCAGCCTGCTTCGGATTCTCTTTCCCTCCCTCTGTTCTTCTCCCCTGCTTGTTCACACTCATTCTCTCAAATTAAAAAAAATTTTTTTGTTTTGCTTTTGCTGTAATGTGGTGAATAGGTTTGACTGGGGTTAAAAGGGATACTGGTTAGACTGGTAAGGTTGTTAAAACAGACAAAGCTTGGAGCACCTGGGTGGCTCCATGAGTTGAGCATCTGACTTCAGCTCAGGTCATGATCTCACAGCTCATGAGTTCGAGCCACGCATTGGGCTCTGCTATGGATCCTCTGTCCCTCCCCTCTCTCTGCCCTCCCTCATGTGTACTCTCTGTTTATTTTATAAAAATAAATAAACATTAATAAAATAGACAAAGCTTGGCTTAAGAAGGTGGAGAAGATGGAGGAAAACATAATTTTGACAGAACTGGGGGATAGTTTGGACATGAAGGTGAGAGGGAAGGAGGTATCATGGATGACTTCTGGCTTTCAGGCTTGTTCAGCTGAATGTCTAGTTCATTGAGGTGGGAGCCAGGGAAGGAAACCAGGTTAGGAGAATTGGTGAATGTGGGGAGTGATGAAAGCATGACTTCATTAGGCTTGAACATTGAGAATCCCAAGAGGCCGAGGTAAGCTGCCGGTTGTATAATCAAGTTTGATGCCTGAGGAGACAGAGGCTTGGGCTGAGATATAAACTTGTGAGTCATTTCTGTGTGGACATTGAGTAGAGAGGGGAGCACATGGAAAAAGACTGTTTTAGAGTAGATTTAAGTTAATGCTTTACTTTCCTCTGAAGATGGGTCTTTTTTTTTCTCCCAAAGTTGATTTATTTTGAGAAAGAGAGAGAGGGCAAGTGCACTCACATGCAAGCAGGAGAGGACCAGACAGAGAATCCCAAGCAGGCTTGATCCTGGGGGTTTGACATGGGGCTCGATCCTATGAACCAAGAGATCATGACCCAGTCTGAAATCAAGAGCAGGAAGCAAATGGACTGAGTCACTCAGGTGCACCAAATGTCTTTGATTCTTGATCAAAGTCTTACAAGTTTTAGAGCAAATGGACAAACTTAGGAATTGGGCAGAAATATCCCTAAAATTATGCCACACAGGTGGACCTTGCTGAGCTTGTTGAAAGTTAACAGAAAGACATAAAAGACATTTATAAATCTTTAAGGAAAACAAGTTTTTAGCTGTCTGCTTGATGGGCAGATGGTACATATGGAGAGAAGGTCAGGTAAAGTGCCTAGAAATATAAAGCACATTAAATTCTGTGTTGGCAAATAAAGTGATTAAAATTATCACAGATGTCCTTTCAATCTAAAAGTAGTTTGAAGGGGTTGGTGTGTGTGTGTGTGTGTGTGTGTGTGTGTGTGAAGAATGAATTAATCTAGAAATTAAATTAATTTAGAACATACCTACTGGTTTTTAGTTCTTGCACCCAAGAAAATACTATGAAACTTTTAAAAAAAGATGAAAGATAATGTGGATAACCTAGATGTATACTTTCATAGAAGGAATCCTGTTATATGTTATTAGGTTAAAAAAACATGTTACAAAACATTACTGAGGTATAATCTATGTATCACATTATTTTAATTTATAAACAACATATGAGAAAAACCAAGAGATATTCCTATTTTAAAATTATAGGTTGAACATTTTTCATTTTTAAATATTCTTTAAAAACATAGTTTTTATTTGCTACATACTGTCATTGTATGAGCGTCCAACAATTTATTGACCCATTCCTTTGTTTTCCCGATATCTCATTGTTATAAAATCACACACACACACACACACACACACACACACACACACACACACAGAGTATAGGTTCCTAGAACTACTGAGTCAAGCTGTTTGAGTTTCTTGTCAAATTGCTCTTCAGAGAAGCTGTCATGATTTTTCAAAATTTACAAATTTTGAAATTTTGTAATTTTGAAATTTTGAAACAAAATTTTGTAATTTTGAAACAAAATTTTGTAATTTTGAAATTTTGAAACAAAATTTACAAAAATGTAGTCTCATTGTACTTAAAATAATTTAAAATGCCTTTTTTTAATTGAAATTTTAATTTTTTTAAATTTGAGAGAGAGAACAAGGGGAGGGGCAGAGAGAGAAGAGAGAGAATCCCAAGCAGGCTCTGTGCTGTCAGCGTGAGCCCAATGTGGGGTTTGATCTCACAGCTGTAAAATCAGGGCATGATTTCACAAGAGTCAGGGGTTTAACCTATGAAGCCACCCAGGCACCCCCAATTTAAAATAAAGTTTTTTTATTGTTTTAATTTTTTTTTTGAGACGGAAAGCAAGCAAGGAAGGGGAAGAGAGAGAGGGAAAGAGAGAATCCCAAGCAGGCTCTGCAGCATTAGCACAGAGCCTGACTCAGGGCTTGAACTTATGAACCATAAGATCACAGCCTGAGCTGAAGTCTTCATCTTAATCAAATGAGCCACCCAGGCACACCAACTTTTTTTTAATTTTAGAGAGAGTGCATGTGTGCAAGTGGAGGACAGGGACAGAGGCAGAAAGAGAGAGAGAATCTCAGGTAGGCTGCAGGCTCCGTGCTCAGCTCAGAGTCTGACTTGGGGCTCCATTCCATGACCCTGGGATGATGACCTGAGCTGAAACAAGAGTCAGACGCTCAACCACCTGAGCCACCCAGGCGCCCTTAAAATACCTTTTCAAAGTTAATAGGAGAAATAGTATTTCAATATCGTTTGTGTTTGTGTCAGTTGTGTTACCAGTAAGATTCGAGGTTTTTGATGTGTATCAGCCACTTATATTTTTTACTTGAATAATTTAAATTTCTTTTTTTGAATAATTCTTAACTTTTACCTATTTTTCTATTGTTATATTTTGGAAATTAATAGACTTAAGGCATTTTTATATTTATAGAAAAATTGAGCTAAAAGTCCTGAGATTTCCTATCTACCACTTCTATCTACTGTCTCCTCAGTTGTGTTAGTATGATGAGCCAATATTGATATATTATTATTAAGTAAAGGTTATAGTGGGTTCACTCTTTGTTTTACATCCTATGGGTTTTGACAAACGTATGGCGTGTATCTACCATTACAGTATCATACAGAAGAGTTTTACTGCCCTAAAAAAATCTGTGTTCATCTATTCAGCCCTCCTTCCCCCATCATTTCTGGCAACCAGTCATCTTTTTATGGTCACAACAGTTTTGTCTTTTCCATGATGTCACATAGTTGGAATCATACAGCATATAGTCTTTTCAGGCTGGCTTCTTCTACTTAGTGATATGCATTTAAGTTTCCTCTGTTTCGTTTCATGGCTTGGGAACTCCTTTTTAAATAATATTCATTCAACTGAAAGGATATTCCATGGTTTATTTATTCACCTATTGAAGAACATCGTGGTTGTTTCCAAGTTTTGGCAATTATGAATAAACCTGCTATAAACAATCGAGTGCTTGTGTGGGCATAATTTTCAACTAATTTGGGTAAATACCAAGGACTGTCATTGCTGGATCATATGGTTAAGAGTTTGCTTAGCTTTCTAGAAACTGTTAAACTGTCTTCCAAAGTGGCTGCACCATTTTGCATTCCCATCAGAAATAAATGAGAATTGTAGCTTATACAACTTTTTAAAAACCTGTTTATAGAGATAACAATAAAAAAATCTATGCATAAACTATTTGTCTGTGAAGGAGAACCATTTGTTTGTTGCACATGGAGTAGAGTGTCTCTCCTTTCCACCAGCTTATTGATGATATGTTAACTCTCATTTTCAGTAGATAATTTTACTTCAATGTGAGGATCTGCCTATAGTTAAATTCCTCCAGAATTCTTTTTGATATTGGATGCTTTGGATTTTTTATTGTAATAGTAATTAAGAATCATTTTCTGGGGCTCCTCGTCTGGCTTAATTAGCTATGCATCCGAGTCTTGATATCTGCTCAGGTCATGCTCTCGAGGTCATGAGATCTAGTTGGGCTTCCCACCGACCATGGTACCTGCTTAGGATTCTCTCTTTCCTTTCTCTGCCCCTCCCCTACTCATGCTTTTTCTCTCTCTCTCTCAGAATAAATAAATAAACATCTTTTTTAAAAAGGAATTATTGGGGTGGCTGGGTGGTACAGTTGGTTGTCAGTCTTCAGCTCAGGTCATAGTCTTGCGGTTTGTGAGTTCAAGCCCCACGTGGGGCTCTCTGCTGTCAGCACAGATCCTGCTTCAGATCGCCAATCTCCCTCTCTCTCTGCCCCTCCTTGCTCTCTGTCTCTCTCAAAAAAGAAACATCAAAAAAAATTAATTTCTAAGTTTTAGTAAATTCATATGCTGCACTAACAACATGGCTAAGAACACATCAACATTTTGCTATTTTGTTACACAGTAGTAAAATATTTCACTAGTCAATTTTATAAGTAGATGCAATTAACTTCAGTGTATAAGACAACCACGAAGACTTTGGGTCATTTTTACATTCACAAAAAATATTTTGTTACCATGATTTTCATATTTTTTTAAAATTTTTTTAATGTTTTTTAAATTTATTTCTAGGAGAGAGAGAGAGAGACAGTGTAAGCCAGGGGAGGGTCAGAGAGAGAGGGAGCCACAGACAGAGAGGGAGAAACAGGCTCCAGGCTCTGAGCTGGCAGTCAGCACAGAGCCTGACGCGGGGCTCGAACCCACGAACCGTGAGATCATGACCCAAGCGAAAGTCGGACGCTTAACCGACTAAGCCACCCAGGTGCCCCACCATGATTTTCATATTTCTTATCTAAACATTCCAAAGAAACAGAATGAGACCTTTAATATTATCAGGGTAGGGCTCCTCTGTCCCCTCCTCGCTCCTGCATTTGAAAACTCCCATATCCTGCAGAAATGAATTCATTTAATCATAGACTCCCCTAAGCCACAAGGACTCTCAAGGTGCTTTTTCGTTCAGTCGTAAGTCTGACCCGCTTTAGGTCACACCTGACACAGGATGCTTGTCCTAATCTTCCACAATTTCAGATATCCCGGTCTCCTGAAACAAAAAGTTTCATGAGTTTTTCCTTCTTCAATACATTCTTCATTAGGTCAAAATAATCTTACCTGGAGTTAAAAAATCATTTCTTTGCGGGCTTTTTTTTTTTTTCAAAAGCATCCATGACCATTTTTCTTAAAAGTTGTCAAGAGAAGAGAGCTTAAATGTTCTTACCATAACAAGGAAAAAGGAAAAAGTGGTAATTATGTGACGTAAAGGTGGTGCTAATTAACTTTATTGTGGGAAACATTTTGCAATATATACCTGTATCAAATGATCACATTGTACACCTTGAACTTACACAATGTTCCACGTCACTTATATCTCAATAAAGATGGAAAAAATGTAAATCTCTTAGTACATAAAGATAGGTTCCCTCTACCCGATACCCCAGCTTTTGTGTCATTATTCCTAAATATGCCTTCTGTTTTATTTCTGGCATTTTGTCTTGTTCTTAAACATACATACAATATACCAGAAGGAATGATTCATTTTTACCTGGGGCTACTGAACAAGTTTTTATTTAGGAGGTGAGTTTTAGGACTTAAAGGATTTTAAGAGGAAGAAAGGGTTGCAAAAAGAGAATTCCAACTAGTGTAAACCAAGGATGTGAGCATGACAGAACATGTCATGTTTGGGAAGCCTTGGTCTCCTTTTGTGGCTAAAACACAGTGTATTTATAAGAAGATGTGGGGGGGAAGTTATGCTGGAACCAGACAATGAAAGTCCTCAGACTACTCTTGGAAAGTGGATTTTAGCTATGGGCAAAGACTAGGACACAACTATGTTTAAAAGCGAATTCTGGAGGTCTACACAATCTGGAGGGCATTTTGGAATGGGAGAGCATCGAGGCAGGGAAACAATTAAAAACCTATTTCTGTCATCCGAGTGGAAATACCTAAGGGCTTGAAATGAGGTAGTTGCTTTGGGATTGAGAAGGGAGACTTTTGAAGGATGAACTGACAGGTGATAATGCCTAAATAATTGTTTCCAGAATTCTGGCATGGTCAAGGGGTTGGTTGTATGCCAGTTCATTTGTTCTTTCTTTCTTTCTTTCTTTCTTTCCTTTCTTTTCTTTTTTAATATTTATTTATTTTTGAGGGGGGGAGGGGCAGAGAGGGGGAGCGGACATAGGACCCAAACCAGGCTCTGCACTGACAGCAGCCTGATGCGGGGCTTGAACTCTGTACCCACGAGATTATGACCTGAGCCTAAATCAAGAGTAAGACACTTAGCCGAATGAGTTAGCCAGGTGCCCCTTATTTATGTTATTATTTTATTTCCATGCTTTCTCTTCCTGAAGTGTCCTCTCCCGTTCAATTTTCACTATTCATCTTTCAAAACAGTTGGAATTGTTTTCTCTTTGAAACTTTCCCTCCCTATCCCACACAGAGAATTGACTTCTCCCTCCTTTAGGATCCACTATACCCCAGCAAGGTTGACATTTTACTGCACTTACTTAATATTTGTCTCCTTTTCCTAGATACTAATCTCTTACAGGAAGGAGCGATCATGAATTTTTACTTCTGTAGCTTCACTACCTAGAATAGTGCCTGACACATAGTTGCAATGGGAAAAACATTTGTTCAATGAATGAATGAAATGGCAGATACGGGAGATTTTCCAGTCTCATGTCTTTACTGGCTTCCATACACTATGGGTCACTGAAAAAGGGAAATGGCTCTATGTCTATAAAATGGGATGATAGTACTAACCTCACATCATCTGTGTGAGATTGAAATAGTGGAATGAAAGCTTTTAGGGAATTATAATACAACTAAAACTCTTTATATTATGGGAAAATTGCTGCTTCCACCCATAAGGGTGCATCCAGATGTGAAAACTGGTTTTATCTGCGACTTGCCTGCAAGAAATCTAGAATGTTCAGGATGATTTGGGAAGAAGGTATCCTGAGGGCTAAGACAGACTTCACATAAAAAGAGGAAAGTTTCCTTAGGAGCATGTGCTTAGCATTTTTGGAAGTTTGGTTAATTCCAGAAGATCTCATACCATAATTTCTAGGGATAAATCTGCAAAGCCCATAGGTGGGAGGAGTACCTGTTGACAGAGGCTCTGCCCACAGCTAGACTTAGGTGCTGGTCCAAGATGTGGAGTCATGGACTTGCATCGTGTGAACCCAAGTCCCCAGCCCAGTACTGTGAAGAACTGACTGTCACCTAAGCACTGGACTGTTGGGTCCTGACAGATGCCCTCTTGCTCTGGTGATTTCACCTCCTCAGCTCCTATCTGTAACTGAAGTGAAAATGTGTGGTTCACACTTTGAGCCAACCACCTTGATCCTCTGCTATTCTGCCATTGCCATTTGGAAGCCGAGAGGCTGTTTTGTCTCCAGTTCTACTTTGCACTGAGTATTCACCGAGTACTTAATTTACTATTAAGCAGAGACCAGAAGGGAGAAACAGATTTTAAAACATTTAAAAGTATTTAAGTGCCAAAGTGCTTTTCTAAGGATAAAACTAATAACAGAATGTTGGTTTCCATCCAAGGGTTTCTGGAAGACAAAAGCAATTCTTTAGAATGCATCTTGATTGAACCTGGGGGGTATGGTGGATGGGGACATTGGATCGAAGTTGGAGGCGGGAGCAGGCTCTGTGTAAAATTGACTGTGGCCTCAGAATTTAAAATGAAATCATGTGTGTCGAGGTACCCTCCCCCCACTGTGTCAACCACACTACTCTTTTACGAAGAGTAGTTATAGATCTGAACTGTAATTTCAGGCACATTTTTATTTTTATTTTATTTTATTTTTTAAATATTTTTATTTATTTATTTCTAGGAGAGAGAGAGACAGAGAGAAAGAGCGTGAGCAGGGGAGGGTCAGAGAGAGAGGGAGTCACAGACTGAAACAGGCTCCAGGCTCCGAGCTGGCAGTCAGCACAGAGCCCGACGCGGGGCTCGAACCCACGGACCGCGAGATCATGACCTAAGCGAAAGTCGGACGCTTAACCGACTAAGCCACCCAGGCGCCCCTATTTCAGGCACATTTTTAGTTCAAACACTTAAAAAAAAAAATCCCAGTTCTATTAATGCCATGATGGATGTTTTTGCTAACACACAGAGCCAAGTTTTTAAAAAAACTTAAGTAGGCCCTATAAAAATTAGAAAGAATTAATTACCTGCTTCCCTCAATTCCCTGCCTTTTAAAAATTAAGTATTCTAAGAAGACGTATGTGAGTGGCTAGCACATAAACATTGGTTGCTCTTTTCTATGCTCTCATATTTCTGCGTTCCTTCCTCCTTTTTTAAAAATAGTATATTGCATTTAACTGCATGTTTCCATATCCATCTCCCTCATTAAACTTGAGCTCATCTGGGACAGGACCAAGTCTCAACCGGTCTCAGGCCCCTCAGTGCCTATGTTATGAGTGCAGCTAGGGAAGAGATGTTTTTCAAAAACTATCTGTTGAACAAATGAAACATCATTTTTAGCTCTAGGCCTTTGTTATGCTCTCGGCCTAATTAAATACTTTTTACTTCATCACAAGTGCTGGCTCTTAATCCGATCAAAGGATGATCAAGTTCATTTTTAATGAAAGAAGTACAAATAAAACTATACAGAGGTGCCGCATTGTCATCTGGTCATCCTTGTACACGTGGTATATGCAGTATTAACACTTTGTTAGTTGTCCATACTAACAGTGTTTCTAGGGAAGGCCTTTGGCCATATCTATCAAAATTAGAGGTGAACATACTTTTTGACCCAGAAGTTCCACTTCTAGGAATTTGTCTGGAAGATATTCTTTCACAGGAGACAATGACACTTATAAGAACATTGACTATGGAGAGTGAGGCAGCTTTGTATATACTGATAGGGGGATGAATGCTAAAATCTGTTAAGTTAAAAAAAAAGATATGATTCAAGGGGCTCCTGGGTGGCTCAGTCGGTCTGACTTTGGCTCAGGTCATGATCTCACAGTTCACAAGTTAGAGCCCGGCCTTGGGCTCTGTCCTGACACCTCAGAGCCTGGAGTCTGCTTCGGATTCTGTGTCTCCCTCTCTCTCTCCCCTTCCGCCACTCATGCTCTGTCTCTCTCTTATGCTCAAAAATAAATAAACATTTAAAAAATTAAAAAAAAAAAACAAGATTCAAGACAGCAAGCACCATGTGCTACCATATATTATATGATAATGAGATGCCTCGGTATATTTGTATGTATATGCATTGCTCTCTCTGCATGGCCTTACCAACACTAGTGGTACGGTTACCTGTGGTTTAGGGGAACCAGTTGGATCAATAACAGGGAGCTATGGTTTTTGTCACTTGCAACACAAAAAGTCCCATTTTGCCCACTTTTTAAACCCTTTGCCATTTTCCTATCACTGTTAGGATTAAGCTCAAAATCCTTCTCAAGGCCTATAGGGTGCCTCAGAGACAGAACTCCCACCTACTCCCCCGTCTCATCTTTAGCCTCTCTCCCTCCTTGCTTGGTCTTCTTTCAGTGTCTCAAAACCATTTGCTTTCCCATCTCATGGTCTTTGCAGATGCTGTTCCTTTGCTTGGGAAGCTCCTTCCCTTCACCCTCCCCTGCCTAATTCCTAGTTGTCCCTGAGGTAACAATGCTGAGGCCACTTCATCAAAGCGACCTTTGCTACCTCCACAGGCTAGTGTAGTCTCCTGATAGATGCTCCCATGACAACCCAAACTTCCCTCTCTTTACCAAACATGACAACTAGAAATGATACATTATTTGCTTGAAGTCTGCTTTCATCGCTAAGTCACAAGCTGCTGTGTATTGTGGTTCCCTTTCTATATGTACCAAGCACAAAGCAGGTGCTTCTAAACCCTTGTGAAGGGAAGAAATGAAGGGTGGAAGCAAGGGAGGAATGAAGGAGGCAGTATGGGAGGAAGTAGGGAAGGCAGCCAGGTCAGGGAGAGGTGAGGGAAGAAAGGAAGAAACTACCAAGACATTAAAGGCCATTGTGGAGAGCTACCCTCATGTATGTTCTTCATTAGTAAGTAGCTGACAGGCTGAGTATTCTCAGATTTATTTGAAAATTACAATGTTTACTCCGTGACCTTAAAATTCATATTTTATAAAATGGAGTATTTTGATTTACTGTTTAGGGAAAAGGAATTTATCACCACTGATGGACATTTGTTTTACGTTGGCCTAGAAATCCTGTTATTCTGAATATTTCCTTTTTTGCCACTGAGGGGCAGTAGTAACCTTTTTTCACACAAAAGGTTAGGATTTCTATTTTTTATGAGTGGGAAGATGTTTCCATATGTACACGTTAGGCTATTTTAAACACTCCACATATTTTTATACTGATGCTGCTGTTTAAGTATGAATCAGATGAGGTTTTGGTTGTATTGAGAATGAGATCAAGCCTCCTCCCCAGCCTCCAAGGCCTGAATGAGCTCTAGTCACACTGGTCCTCTCACACCAAGGCCATCCTCCTTCAAAGCCTTGTCACTACTGCTTTCTCCATGGAGTGCTTTCCTCATTTAGGTCCCTGCAACTCAGGAGGGCTTTCCAGATCCTTCCATAGAAAGTAGCTTTCCCAGGGGCCACAACAGTTTTATGAGTCCTGAGGCTTATACAATTTGAGAACAACAACAACAAAAAATACAAAATTATTAGTATAAATATGCATACAAAAGTGAACATTTATTTAGAATTAGAAAAGAGGGGTACCTGGGTGACTCAGTCAGTTGGATGTCCAACTCTTGATTTTGGCCCAGGTTAAGACCTCAGGGTCGTAGGATCAAGCCCCATGTTGGGCTCTGTGCTGAGTTTGGAGCCGGCTTAAGACTCTCTCTCTCTCTCTCTCTCCCCCCCCCACCCTTCCCTTGCTCATGCACATGCGCACTCTCTGTCAAAAATAAAATAAATCAATAAACTAATTTTTAAAAAATGACTAAGGGGGCGCCTGGGTGGCTTTTCGCTTAGGTCATGATCTCTCAGTTCGTGGGTTCGAGACCCGCGTCAGGCTCTGTGCTGACTGCCGGCTCAGAGCCTGGAGCCTATTTCAGTCTGTGACTCTCTCTCTCTGACCCTCCCCTGCTCACGCTGTTTCTCTCTCTCTCTCTCTCTCTCTCTCCCCTAGAAATAAATAAATAAATAAATAAATAAATAAATAAATAAAATAAAAAATGACTAAAAAAAGAAGCCATAACAAAGGACAAATACCCCAACTGACACATACCCCAACCATTAGAAAAGCCAGAAAAAGAACATATATTTTTATTAAGGAACTGCCTGACATAAAATTGTTTTACGATGAAATTTTGGCTACATATTCTTCAGTCACCTTTTCATGTGACATCGATGGTGTCACACATCTTTCTATACAGTGAATACAAGGATAATTCAGTCTTTGGAATAGTATCAATAATTAAAATGTGTTTTTATGATTGAGAGTTTAGAAAAGTTTCTTCAGTTTCACTACTCACTATTGGTAATGTCATGTAAATTTTTAAGATTGTTGTCAAAATTTGAGAAATCTCTTTTAGGTTTTTTTTCACATATGGGCCCTAAGACTTTAGGATGTTCCAGGTGTTTTGTTTTGGATGGGGGGTGGTGTGTAGCATAATGTCCACATGAGGCCCTCTACTCCAGTGGCTACCATTCCTCCAGAGGCTCAGAAGGAACCTGTGTAGATGAGGAGCTCCATCAGGTTCATGGTCAGGGGCCCCCTCTCTGTCCACTTCCCAATTACTTGTTATCACTTCACTTGGTTTTCTTTGCTTTAAAAACTTTTTTTTAAATGTTTGTTTATTTTTGAGAGAGAGAGACAGAGTGTGGGGTAGGGAGGGACGGGAAGAAAGAGGGAGACACAGAATCTGAAGTAGGCTCCAGGCTCTGAGCTGTCAGCACAGAGCCTGTCATGGGGGTCAAACTCACGAACTCTAAGATCATGACCTGAGCCGAAGTCAGACACTCAACCAACTGAACCACCCAGGTCTCCATGGGTTTCATTGTCCTCAGCACTTTACACAATCCAAAATCATGTTAATTAGGCATGTGCCTGGTTACAGATGGCCTTCCTCCGCTGTAGAGTAAGCTGGCAAGGAAGAGAGCCCTGAACAGTATGGTTCCAGCTGAGCTCCCAAAGCCTCCCACAGGCTTGGACTAAGGAGAGGGGTTCAATCATTTGTTGAATGAATGAGTGAATGAATTAACATGGGATTTAATATCAATCTCTAAAATTTGTCCTTAGAATTTATGCATGTTGATTTTTCTTAAGAGCCATTTTAAGGAAACTTAATTGCATATCAAGTGTTATGAGCACTAATGAGGCTAATTGGATAGTTTTCTGAAATGGCAGTTTTTACTTGATATCATCACGATGTGTTCATTTCTTTGACTACAAGTTTTGAAACAGTAAAGCCACAGGGCGTCTGGGTGGCTCAGTCAGCTAAGCATCCGACTTTGGTTCAGGTAATGACGTCACAGTCTGTGAGGTGGAGCCCTGCGTTGGGCTCTGTGTGTCAGCCTGGAGCCCTTTAGCCTGCCTCAGGTTCTGTGTCTCCTTCTCTCTCTTCTCTCTCTCTCTCTCCCCACTTGTGGTCTCCCTTTCTCTCTCTCACAAATAAACATTAAAAAAGTTATTAAACAATAAAACCACAGATTCTATAGTGTTTGTATGGGGCTCAGATATTTGATAGGGCAGCATTCAAAGGTTCTTGCTCCATTAGCCCACCAAGTAATTCAAAAACAAAACAAAATAATTGACACCAATACACGTTTTAAAGTTATTAATGTTTAAAATAATAAATTTAAATATTTTGCAAAGGATGTAATTTCTGACAGTGTAAATTGACACTTCAATTGTATTAATTAGAAGCAAAATAACAAATTGATTTGATTCCTGCTTTCATTCATTTTAAAAATACATTAATGAGCTCTTCTTTCACAGCAGAAAATGTAGTGTTCATTTTTCTCCCCTAAATCTGTATTTTCATTCCACTCCTTTCAATGTCATTTTTAAAAAAATGTTTTTAAATGTTTATCTATTTTTGAGAGAGAGAGAGAGAGACAGAGCGTGAGTGGGGAGGGGCAGAGAAAAAGAAGGAGACACAGAATCTGAAGCAGGGGCTGTCAGCACAGAGCCCCATGCGGGGCTCAAACTCACAAATCATGAGAACATGATCTCAGTTGAAGTTGACGCTTAAGTGAGCCACCCAGGTGCCTCAGTGTCAAATATTTTTATGCCTGTAAGTCTTCTGTGAATAGACCCATCGAACTTTTTTACAACAAAAATATGTATATACATTTAAATCTAAATTTTTAAGGTTTTGTGATCATAGGCTCAAGTACTAAAAAATTTTTGAATTGAGTTATTATAAGCATTATTAATATGTAGATTAAAATATAAATATACAAAAATTATGATATGTAATTATGAAAAGTAAAATTTTTTTAGCAATGCATTTCTTTTTTTTTTAACTTATTTATTTTGAGAGAGACAGAGACAGCGTGAGTGGGAGAGGGGCAGAGAGGAGGAGAGAATCTCAAGCAGGCTCCATCAACGCTGCCAACCCAGAGCCCAGTGCAGGGCTTGAATCCACAGAGCCCCGATATTATGACCTGACCCGAGAACAAGAGCCAGATGCTTAACCTACTGATCCAGCCAGGCATCCCACAGTGCCTTTCTTAATCAGATGATTGGAACTAATTTTTCTATAAGTTTATGTATCCATGTTTGAATATTATTTATTGCTAGAATTACACAGAGTTTAGCATAGATTCTATGCCTATTTGTTGTTTAATAGTTGTAAGTTCTGAGAAAACTTACTACAGAAATAAGCAGATGGGAAAGAATGTTTTGTCATAGCACTATTACTCAGTTTTCCGAGCTTGCAAGTTTTACAGTAACATATCATCAGTAATTATTATTAATGCACTCTCAGCCAATATGTCCTGCTTTTATATTGATAGCGAAGAATGAGGAACTTACCTGACAAGCAAAAAGATTATTTAGTCAGCCATTAAAGTCCTCAGCACCAGGGTTTAGGAATCTCTCTGTGTTTGGTGCCTCAGGGGTTTTCACATCTTTGGACAATCTTGGGTTTGACAATGAAATACCATACATGGCTTTGAGATGAGTGAAAGGTGTGCTTTTTAAAAATTTTGATGGTGGGGAGTAATTACTAAAATAAAAATGGTAAGGAGAATCCACAAACACCTGGACCATAAGTGTGTTTCCAGGCAGATTAATGGCAGGAAACAGTCCTTTCAAATTGAGGTTGAGAATCTGAAATTGATGTCCTTTAAATAACCTCTGTCTGTGTACCCAAGTGGAAAATGCCAGAGTCACATTGCAGTTGGAAGACCATGCGTTCTGACCATATTTCAGAACCACGTGTTTCCCTACCACACACCTTCCCTAGTCCTTCACTCGTGTAGCAATTTCTGTTTTCTTTAAAAAGAAAAAAAATGCTCTGGGAGCCTGGGTGGCTCAGTAAGTGTTCAACTTCGGCTCAGGTCATGATCTCATAGTTAATGGGTTTGAGCCCCGTGTCGGGCTCTGTGCTGACAGCTAGGAGCCTGGAGCCTGCTTTGGATTCTGTCTCTCCCTCTCTCTCTTAAGATAAATAAACATTAAAAAAATTTTCTTAAATGTTCTATTATAATTAGCTTGTAAAGCTCCAGCAACTGCACTCAAGACTAAAATATGAATAAGCTGCATAAGGAAAAGAGCCCTAGGCTCTGGAAGTATAGTGTGTCAACTTCTAGAATCTGCAACTCACTCTTAGGAAATATGATTTATATAGGAGCATCACACTTGATGACTTGATGACCTTTGGATCAAGGGTGACCAACTATTTATATACATATATATATATATATATTTTTTTTTTCTCTGAGAGAGAGACAGCATGAGCAGGGAAAGGTCAGAGAGAGAGGGAGAGAGAGAGAGGGAGACACGGAATCTGAAAAATGCTCCAAGCTCTGAGCTAGCTGTCAGCACAGAGCCCGATGAGGGGCTCAAACCCATGAACCGTGAGATCATGACCTGAGCCGAAGTCGGACACTTAACCAACTGAGCCACCCAGGTGCCCCAAGGGTGACCAACAATACTTAAAAGCAATTGATAAGATGATGATTGCTTATAGTCACATCCACCAGGGTGAAATACTCTTTTAGAAAAATAAGCTAAAATTAAAGTACGAATCCAGTATTCAGTGATTCAGTTTCAATTCACCAAGCAAATATTTAAGAGTCTCTCATGTGCCAAGAATGTACTGGTTGCTAAAGATTTTGAAATTAGTTCTTAGACTAATTAGCTTCTGGCGGAAAGGCATGCACAGGGTGACTAAGAGCAGCCGACGCTGGGGCCACCTCTGCTTTAACTCGGCTTCATTTTTTAGGGTTAGTTGGCTTCAGGCAAGTCCCAGATTCCTTTTCTGAAAAATGGAAATAATAACATGTAGTTCATAGTATTACTGTAGGGCTCAAGAAGATAGTTCTGTAATAAACACTCTGAAAGTGGTAGTTACTATTATCAGCACTGTATTTATTGCTTCCTCCTCCCTGGCACCTGGCGTGGTATCTGCACATGGAGGGAGACTCAATAAATGCTACTGAGTCAACAAATAAATGGGCAAATAACAAATAACAAGTATTTTTATATGCCACTCTATTTGTAAACAAAGGAATTACATTGTGGGCAAAACAGGTTATTAACAAATGTCCAGTTTTATTTACAATATTCATTCATTCTACTCTAATGCCAAATAACATATTTATTTCTCCCTTCTATTCAATGAAATCATAGATTTACTTTCAGTAAGCATTCTGTGTTTTCAAACATTCTCCCATCATTTTTTTTTTTTAGCAGAATCTGGGCGGATGAAAATTATTAAAGGCTTTTATTTTTAAAAAATTTATTTATTTTGAGAGAGAGAGAGAGCGCGTGAGTGAGCATGAGTGGAGGAGGGGCAGAGAGAGAGAGGGAGACAAAGAATCCCAAGCAGGCTCCACACTTAGCCGAGAGCCTGACGCGGGGCTCAAACTCACCAACTCTGAGATCATGACCTAAGTGGAAATCAAGAGTCGGATGCTTAACCTAAGTGGAAATCAAGAGTCGGATGCTTAACCAACTGAGCCACCCAGCATCCCTCTTTTAAAATGGTACAAAATAGTTCCAGGAAATCCAAACGTTTCCTAGAGCTATCTGAACCTGGTGGTAAAACCATTTCTCATTTTTTAGGATTCCCAGGCAGAAATGGGGAACCAATGCCATAGAGCCCTGGTGAGGTGAGAGTTTAAGGGACCATGGAGGACATATTATTGTAGAGTGTTTCTCTTGTGCCAGTTTGGGTGCTGCTCTGGTGGTACTAAGGGGCAATTCTTCCCCTTTTCGAGGTGAAAAGCCTAAATTCAAGGCCTCCAGCGTCTTTCCCAAGAATCCCTTTCTGTTTGCTCCCCTCCCCCGCCTTTACTTTCACTGCTCTGCTTATCCCATCCAGGAACAACCCCTGCAATACACTGGAGGGAAGGCTGGGTATGTGTGCCTTGTGAAGCACATTGTGGGGCTCCCCACGTATAATCAGTGCTCCAATATTGATTATTTGAACAAGCTCTTTATATTGACTTGGATCCTGTTTCTTGCTCTTAATCATTAAAAAAGTATTGGGGGGGGTGCTGGGGTAGTTCAGTCGGCTGAGTGTCTGACTCTTGCTCAGGTCATGTTCTCACCGTCAGTGAGTTCGAGCCCCACGTCGGGCTCTGCTGATAGCTCAGAGCCTGGAGCCTGCTTCAGAGTCTGTGCCTCCCTCTCTCCTTTTGCCCCTCCTGTGCTTGTGCTCTCTCTCTCTCTCTCTCTCTCTCAAAAATAGGTAAACATTAAAAAATGGATATTGGGTTATTAAAATTCAGAAACATAAATAAAGCCTGGGAACTAGTGAGCAGGCTTTTAATTGATCACTCTACCGGGTCCATTAATCCAGTCCTGAGCGTACTGGAGGAAATATATTTTAAAGTTTCCCCTAATATAAATAAATTTATTTCTAACTATCCTTCCTTTCAAATACAAAACAAATTTCGAAGTATTCTCTAGGTTATGTTAGTACTTTCGGTGATGGTGGTACTCTCCGTCTCTTGTCCTGTTTGAAAACTACTGAATTGTGCAAGCAGTTGAAGAGAATTAGGAATGTGTTTTGTTCTCTTTCCTAGCTCTGTTTTTCATTCTCTGCACGCCCACTCCTGCCCACGAATCCAAGGCTGCAGTCTTTCTCTCTAAAACATATTTGTGCTTGCAATGTACCCACTGGTTAATTTACACAGCTCTGATTCATCCTGACAGTCATAGGCTTCTGACAGGTGAGTACCTCCGGGCAGTCACCTGGAGACACTTTTCTGTACTAATACATATGTTTCATGACGGAACTATGTATCACCCTCATTTTCCAGGTATAAGATATGACAGAGTTCCGGTTTCTTATCCGATACTCTGTTTATATTTTTTTCATGTCTGTATAAGATGTTTGTATTTTTTTCATGTTTCCTCTTATTTTTATTTTATTTTTTTTAGATTTTTATTTATTTCTAGGAGAGAGAGAGAAAGACAGCGTGAGCAGGGGAGGGTCAGAGAGAGGGAGTCACAGACTGAAACAGGCTCCAGGCTCTGAGCTGGCAGTCAGCACAGAGCCCTATGCGGGGCTCGAGCCCACGAACCGCGAGATCATGACCTAAGCGAAAGTCGGACGCTCAACCAACTAAGCCACCCAGGCGCCCCTCATGTTTCTTCTTAGGCGTGTCTCAGCAATCATTTTTAGTTTTTCTGATCTTATCAATGATCCTCCAGATATTTCATTGTCCCTGTGGTTTCTTTCCCTTCTCGTTTGTAACACAATACTTTGTTGTTCTGGTAATGTATTAGTCGAAGATGATTTCTGCTGGGCCATGTAAATAAATAATGAACAATGAAACCTGCAGGGAAAAATGGCAACATTACAGGAGAAAACTGTAACTAACAAGGAATAAGCTGGCTGAAGGCCTGGTTTGGGGCTGGCTCTATTTAGGCAGGTGGAGTGTATCTTTCAGCTTCTCTTACTCTGTTGCTTCCTCATTCTTTCTTCCCTACCTGCAGTGTCCCTTGACCTCTCAGAAGCTTTGAATTCTCATGTTTCCCAGTTTCCAGGCAGGAAGAGAAGCCATCCATGGAGGACAAACTTTGGGGCGTCTGCTATGCATACCATATCTCCACCTGTTTTTAAATGCCTCCCTCATTTACAGGGAGGCTACCTGGTAGCCATTACTCTATCTGGTGACTCGCCCCCAGCCATTATTGATTGGACCAGGACAAAAACGTATTATTCAAACTGGCGATCAGTTTGATAATAAAAAATGAGTCATTGAGGGGCACCTGGGTAGCTCAGTCGGTTAAGCATCCGACTTCGGCTCAGGTCATGATCTCACAGTTTGAGGGTTCGAGCCCCGTGTTGGGTTCTGTGCTGACAGCTAGCTCAGAGCCTGGAGCCTGTTTCAGATTCTGTGTCTCCCTCTCTCTCTGACCCTTCCCTGCTCAGGCGGTCTCTCTCTCTCTCTCTCAGAAATAAATTTAAAAAAAAAAAAACATTAAAAAATTAGAAAAAAAAAAAACTTCAAGTTTGGTCCAAAGCTCTTACCTCCTTTTCGGCACACAAAAGGCTCATGGTCCCACTGACTTATGTGTGATCTTGTGGTTTTGTGCATATGAGTGATAGGGGAGTGTGCACTCTTCTCTCACAAAAGTCTTTTTCCATGATTGACCCCTCTAGCATGGGGAGAAGGAAGAGGGAACAAGAAAAGATGTCTCCTGAGGCAAAATACTCTGCACTTCTACTGGAGTTCCTTATCTCTAAGAGGCATTCCCCAGCAAGCATCTTGAGGTAAATCGGCAAGACCAGGGTTCAGCAGCCACATGATCCGGGCCTGAGAGGTAAAGCTTCTCTTTCTTTCAGATTCCCACCCACTTGGAGTGGTTCCCTGTAGCTCCCCTCCCTCAGCTTTGGCGAGGGGGCCAATCCACAGACCTGGGTTTCTTATCAATCCTTGCCTTTCTCCCCAAGAGGAAAACTCTTTAGACCTTTTCATTATAGAACCTGGCAAAGCAGTCTAGTGTCTCTGGTCCCTGAGAGTATGGGAGTCTCTAGTTAGCAACTGCTCCTTTATTTCAGCTCTGAGGATTTCCTAACTTTTCTTTTATATATATATATATATATTTCTAGGAGAGAGAGAGACAGCGTGAGCAGGGGAGGGTCAGAGAGAGAGGGAGACACAGACTCCGAAATAGGCTCCAGGCTCTGAGCTGGCAGTCAGCACAGAGCCCGAAGCGGGGCTTGAACCCACGAACCGCAAGATCATGACCTAAGCGAAAGTCGGACGCTTAACCGACTAAGCCACCCAGGCGCCCCCTAAATTTTTTAATACAGCAGTGATCACTGCACCCTTCTGCTAACTAGAGGGGCGGGACTGGCTCTCCAGCAGAGGTTCACAACTGTACTGCTGCTGTAGCTCAAGGGGGTTTTTGTTACTTACAACCAGCATCTCAGCTATTATGCCATCAAATAAATTAATTCTGTCTTTGAACTTTTCAAAATGTTTATTTTTGAGAGAGAGAGACAGAGTGCAAGCAGGGGAGGGACAGACAGAGAGGGAGAGACAGACCCTGAAGCAGGCTCCAGCAGTGCTGACAGTTCAGAGCCTGACACAGGGCTCCAACCCACGAATCATGAGATCATGACCTGAGCCGAAGTTTAACCGACTAAACCTCCCAGGTCCCCCATCAAATAAATTAATTCCTATTCATCTATGTATAACTTTTCCCAATGGTATGCATTTGGTAAGATTGTTGTCTACAGAAGTCAATGTGTGTCGCAGAGGAATGACTCTTTCTTGAAACTTCCAATCCCACCATGTTAGTGCCTTATGTGAGACTCACCCTCCAGAGAAAGCTGACAGTTTTGCGGTTTTTCCTCCAGTAGAAGTTGGCAGCTTCCATGCAGGAATAGAGAAAGCGTGCAGTGGGGTTGCTCCAAGGCTGGGCTTTTCAGGGAGCACAGTGATAAAGAAGAGAATGAGGAGGTGAAGGTGGCCGGTGGGGAGCTGTTAAAGCGATAACCGCTTTAGTGAGGCCCAGGGTGTAGAGCATTAAGTGGTTCCCCATCTCTCCTGTCAATGGAATCAGCTACGGAGCCTTTGAAAGCTTTGCGTGTTGAGTCTCTTCCCCAGGGCATCTGATGTCACTGAGACAACTTAGTCATCCTGAGTGATCCCAATATAATGAAGGTTACAAAACACCAGTGTATGTAAGAAAAAGAAATGAAGGTAAATAGGCCCTGGCAGAAAAGGGAAGGAGAGGTCATGACTGAGTGAGACCTGGATTCAGAAGGGAGGCGTCTCTAAGGGTGGGATGTTGGGATTGATGGTAATGATGAGTTTCTGGTGTGGCTCAGAGTGGCGGGCTTCCTTGAAGCGGGAGGAGGTGAAGGAGCTGATGAGGTGAGGCTGCAGGCTGGGTCACCTTCCTGGGTGGTTATCATTTTCTGGGGGACTGACTGGAGGCTGCGGTTGCAGAGAGAGCATGTGAGGAGAGGTTCACGCTCTTGCTGACTATGGTGGAGGGATGGGGGGAGGGGGAGATTGAAAAAGACAGGGATGGGGGGAAGATGGCTGTTTGGATGACATGAGCTGCAAAGGAGAAGAGGCTTTTTGGGGTGGGGAAGTCATGTTTTGGGGAGGCTGGGTGGCTCATTAGCTAAGCGTCCAACTTTGGCTCAGGTCATGATCTCACGGTTTAGGGGTTTGAGCCCCCCATCAATTCTCTGCTGTTAGCACAGAGCCCGCCTCAGATCCTATATCTCCCTCTTTCTCTGTTCCTCCCCCCTTCTTGTGCACACACAATCTCTCTCTCTCAAAAATAAACTTTTAAAAACAACCCTAATTTCTTTGGAAAAAAAAAAAGTAAGAAAGAGAGAAAGTGCTGGTTGGAAATTGCCGTGGGGAGTTTAGAGGAGCTGTAACTACACACTTCCCTGCAGGCAGTTTAGGAGAAGGTTGGTGTGTAGGAAAACTCAGCATCCCCCTGGGAGCTGTGAGTCACTCTTTTTCTGTGTGTCTCCACTAGTCACACAAAACACGTCACTTCTGCTGACCAGATTGGTGGTCATGGGGAGGGGTTCCCTCACACCAAACAGTTCTCAGTGACACCAGCTGGGTGGCCTACAACTTTAACTCACTCTGAAGGTATTTAGTGTCAGGTCACACAAGATAAGAGGCTCGGTCCTACAAGACTTCACACCCCACTTCCTTCTGTCAGATGCTAATAGCAAGTTCAAATTGTCACCTGTGCTTCTGACCCACGGGGTATAAATCAGAGGTAGCCACCACCCCCTCCTCAGGTTCAATTAATTTGCTAGAGTGGCTCATGGAACTCAGGGAAACACTTGTGTTTACCACTTTGCCCAAGGATATGATAAAAGATCCAAATGAACAGCCAGATGAAGAAAAATATAGGGCAAGGTGTGGGAGGGTCTTAAGAGTATGAGTTTCTGTTCACATGGAGTTGGGGTGTGTCACCCTCCTGGTGGATGTGTTCATCCACCTCTAAGCTCTCTGAACCCTGTGCCATTGGGGTTTTATGGAGGCTTCATTGTGTAGGCATAGGTCAGTTATGAACTCCATTTCCAGCCCCTTTCTCTAGGGTGGAGGATGGGTGATGGGGCTTAAAATTTCCAGATTCTAATCAAGGCTTTGTCTTTCTGGTGATCAGCCCCCATCCAGGAGCCCACCTCAAGAGAACCAAAGAGGGGCACCTGGGTGACTCGGTGGGTAAAGCAGCCATCTCGATTTTGGCTCAGGTTGATCTCACAGTTTGTGGGTTTGAGCCCCACATTGGGGCTCTCTTCCTCTTTCCCTCAAGGAACAAATGATGTTACTAGTGCCCTTATCAGTTAGGAAAGTCCAAAGTTTTAGGAGTTGTGCACCAGAAGCTGGGGGCAGAGACCAGGATATGTTTTCCATGATCTCACAGTAGGAAATAGGCAGTTGCCGTAGGACAGAGCTGCAGTCCGAAACTTCTTAGCTTTTAACAGCATCACCAAGGATACTCCATGGAGAAAGGATCTGAGGAATCAGAGAGACTGCTGGAGACACCTGTGTGATGGCTTGATGCAGGGAGTGGATGAAGGAAGGAAGGGAGAGGTGGTTAGATTTTGGATAGATGGTATTTTGAGTAGATCTGACAGATTTTGTTGATGGATTGAAAGTTGATGTGAGAGAAAGAGAGCAGTGAAGGATGACTCCAAGATCTTGGCTTGAGCAACTGGAAGATTGGAGCTGCCATATACTAAGATGGAAGATACTGTGGCAGGGCCAAGTTTAGGTGAACAAAAAAGAGCAGGACCTGTCCCGATGGTTAAGTGGGGCTGCTCTTAGGGTGTGGAGGGTTCTGGGAAATATTTTTCTGGGACACCTGTCAATATAAGTAATTTGATTTAAACAGTGTTTTTTGTTTAAAATATATTTAAAAATTCATGAGCTTGGGGTGCCTTGGTGGCTCACTCAGTCAAGCATCTCACCCTTGATTTTGGCTCAGGTCATGATCTCTTGGTTCATGAAATTAAGCCCCACGTGGACAGCGTGGAACCTGCTTGGGATTCTCTCCCTCCTTCCCGTTCTCTCTGCCCCTCCCCCACTTGCACATGGGCTCCCTCTCAAAATAACTTAAAATAAAACTTAAAGAAAATTAAATAAAAATTCATGAACTTATGTGCGGTGTGGTGATCTGCCATGTGATTGAAAATAGTGGGTGGGAAAGGGGCACTTCTGTATTTGATCCTTGTCCAACTAGTGTATGTCACAATTACCACCATCTCTCCCTGTTAAGGAACAGGAGCCATCTCTTCTTGTTCATTTTTGTCAGATGTGCTACCTTTCATATCTTCCATCAGGAGAAAAAGATAGCATGCTATTATTATTCTCATTACCATGCCATGGTTCTTTGGAAACTCTTTGTATTGAAACAATACAGATCTTTCGTTTGCAGTTGTCTAATGCCATTTACTAATGCTGATTGCATTAGTCTTCTTGATGCCACATCGCCCACGGTGCAGCCTAGGGATACTGGCTTCCGTGACTCTCAGAGATGACTACTGTGCTTTGTACATGACCACAAGTGCATGTCTTACCCAGCATATGTGGGAACGTGTGAATAATAATTCATTTTATGCTAAATTTACTGCTGGGAATTTGAAAGTGCAAATGAGGAGGAGTATATCTTCCAACCATGTTGTTAGGGTGTAAACTGCCTTCCCCAAATGTGATTGCTTTCAGTGTTGACTGTGTTGCTGCCTTTAACACACATGCATCAGTAGTCGGAGCTGGAAGAGAAGTTCCATTCACTCAAGGAATGCCCATCCCTTGTCTGGCATGACTTAATACTAATCTGGGAGACTAGGATAGCACCATATTCATAAGAGGCCAGAGGACATTGATGGAAATAGGCTGTTGAGACTGTGGAATAATTTCTGGAAAAGCCTCAGAGGATGAGGCATGGCCACCCCTCTTGGAGGCCTGACATATGTGGCAGAGCCTGTGGAGGGGTGTAGAGGGGTGGGGGTGTTGGGCATGGGAAGTAGCAGTATCTGGGGAAGGATGCACAGGGTGGTGAACAGCCATTGCCTCTTCTGCTGTTCTTGGCTGCTGTGGACTGTGGGTGGTGCTGAGGTGGGAACCCCAAAAGATGAGAGCCAACGTGGAGCTCCTGTAGGCTGCTCAAGTCAGTGGCTGGCAACGATCTTTGATGGCCCAGAGCCCTGAACTTGTCCTTTGTCTGATACAAGTCATACAAAACCAGTGTTGGCACTGTGCTGGCAGCCCATCTCACTTCATTCTGGGACATTAACACTGCATCTGCCCCTGGGAGCATCTTCTCCCCAGGTGCCGCTGCTGGAACTGGGGCCAAAAAGAGTCCCAGGCCTCATGAGGGACTTGGGTGCTCCAAGAGTGGGATGGAAGTGGGGGGCATGGGAAGGGGGTACAGAGGAACATGGGGCACCCAGAAGGGAAGAAACAGGGACCAGTCCCATCCAGGCTTGGGGCACCCCTCCTGGATGGCTCAGCTGGCCCTGACCAGTCTTGGTCACTACAGAGGGACTTAAAAGTTTGGGGGGAGGGCATCTCTGGTGACCAGGTCCAGGTCTGGGAAACTCTTCCTGGACAGCCATGGGTAGGGGCTCAGGGTTCAAGGCCCAGGGCCCAGGTGAGGGACTGCCTTGCGTCTAATGGTCAGACTGATGTCAAATACGTGTTCTTGGTAATGGTCCCATCTGGATATCGAAATCTAGGAGCCATCAAGCTTCTAAAAATGGCTTTATGGAAGGAAAAGGTTCTGAGGCTTCTAGCTCCCAAACTCTACCACTTGATTATAAAACATGAGAAGCCAGTTCTCTCCCTTCTTAGGTAGATGAAAAACTCTACGCAAGAATTATTGACTTAATGGTTTCTAGAACTTCCATAGCTTATGGAAACCTACAAAGAACTCTGAGTCCTGAAAACAGAAGCAGTTCATACTATGAAAAACCACAGACCCGAATGTCCCTAGGAAGCAGCACCTCTGGGAAGGAATGACATTCTTCATGTCCCAGTGCCTGACCGAGTCTAGGCTAATAACATTTTCCCTGCCCTCTGAACAGTGTTACTTGTTTCATTCTGCTGTCTGCGTAGCCAGGGGAATAATTAATGAACAGTTAAGTCTGCTGGAAGCATACCACCAAGTGGCACTCAGTAAATATTTGTTCTCAGTGATGAGGCTGTTCCCTATCTATACGATCAAATGAGAAAAATAAAAATGTGGGGTTTTTCTTAGCGAGGTGTGAGACGTTTGACATCTTATTGATGACAAAATTGAAGGTCAGAGGAGCGAGGTGATTTATCCAAGGGTGCACAGTGTGATAGGGGCAAAGCAAGCCTTGTACCCCCAGTTCCTGATTCCAAATTTATTCATTGCTTTTTCTGCTACATTGAACTACTGTTTTGGGGAGATGGCTGAATTCCACTAAGCAAATTCACATGGTGAGACATTAACCTTTCCAAAGAACAGTAAAATCTCATTAAGTCAGAATAATTGGAAGAATGGCCAGGACGAATTGGGGAAAAGTTTGAACTATTTTCAGAAATTTTCAGCTTTTTCCTTTCAAGGCCATGTAGTAAATTGGAGCGAATAACCACCAAATGGGGCCAAAGAGAGGTCTCACTGAACCTGTGTGAAGGAGCAAACAGGAATAATTTATAAATGGTACATCAACAGTTTGCATGTAAGTGATGACTACCAAAAATATTATAGGCATTTGAGGAAACAAATTTTGGTTAAAAACAAGCTAAATGTTTCCCTTGAAATCTCCTTGCAAAAATTTACATAGGGACTTTCACAAATATGTCAAACCACATGTTAAAATTATTGCACCTTTGATTTAGTGGCATGTAAATTAACCTGTTTGGTTTTGCTGTGCTCATACTTGCGTTATTTCCATAGCTCACAGCAGCAAGAATGATGACATCTGTCTCTCACTTTCCATCCCCTTGATCTTCCCTCTATCCAAGGCCCACAGAATGCCTCCAGCTGCCCTGAGCCTGAACATTCTCTGTCTATTCCTTTCCCTGACCACACTCCCCCCAGTTTTCACCAAATGACCCTCCCCTTCCTGCCACCGTCTGTGAGAAGGCCTCACATTTGGCCACCTTTCAGGTTTTTTGTTCAAGCACTAACATGAAGTTGTTCTTGAAGATGTTCAGAAATGCCGGGCCTTGCTTTCTCTAATTCTGTTGTGGAGCAGAACTGTTAGGCATACTATTCCTGAAGCAGTTGGTAAGCCCCTTCTCTTTTTCTCTCTTCACATTGACTTCTTCCTCCTTTAATGGGTAAGAATTAGGGTTGTCTACCTGGCAGGCAGCACACGGAAGACTCCACGCTGTGCAAGGGATTGCTACTGACTTACGGGCGGCTATTTGGAAAACAGTCTGTGTAATGATCTCAGCCAAGCTATGTGCAAGTTGGGAAAAAGAAAGATATCGGGGGAAAATGGACACACACACATATATAAGGCTTTCTGTGCTGGGTGAGTTGTCCTGGATGAGATTCAAAGATCCAGGTATCTTAGGAAAAAACTGACCGAAACAAAAACCATGGCTACAGATACTTCTGCCATTTCATGTTAGTTTATTCTGATGAAATCACTTCACTTCAAAGCAAACTAGAGCTCCTCAGGCCTTCCCCGCTAGTGACCTGCTGCCCTCCTCCGGAGAAGTTGGAAATTGCAGCTTTTGGTTCCTTCCTGTCCATTTCTGTCTCCTTACCCAAAGTCACTTGGCTGCAGTGTAAAGAAGCATGGGGCCGTAAACTGCAAACCATATATTCAGTGAGTTTACATTACATTGGGTAATGGAAGGATCTTTATTTCTGGGCTGGAGGATGAAGTCTTTAATTTTGTGAATTGTATGTCCCGGTTCCACTCTCCTCCCACCAATCCAAGCTAAAACCGTCTTTCTTGGCAGGCTGGGACTAGCAAGAAGTCCTTTCTGACTTGGCATCCTACCTTAGGTATCTTATCCTTAAAAGGGAAAGTCTAGACTCCTGAGCTTTACAGTCCCTCTGGCTGATTCCATAAAAGTACCATTACCAGTGAAAAATGTCTATTTAATAACTTGAAGAAACTCCTAGGTATTAAACAAGCCTTCCTTTTAATGAGCAAGATTTCTAGAAATAAATGAATTAGACTTGGTGCAAGGGTTGAATTTAAAAAAATTGTTTTCAGTATAGGAAATATGCCGCTAGGAGGCAGTGTTGGCATATAGTTTTATTCAAACATATCCAATATAGTCCCTTTTGAGGAAAATAATTTTTAAACCAAAGGCTATAAGAATGATTAGAAATTAAAATGTTTTGTGTGGCAACAAAGTTCTGCAAAGAGTGTTAAAGGGTCATGTATCTTATACAATAATAGAACAGTAAGTTGGATAAAAGTTTCTATCATCTGTGAGTGAAGTAAGAAATACTGATCCTGATTTGTGAGAAATGGTAGGTAGCAACTTGGTTAAAAAAAGAAAAAATGACATTCACTCTTCTTTTATTTCACCTCAGCCACATGCAGCCTCTGAAAGCTGTACTCCTTTGGCTTTATTTCTATGCACTGGAAGATGAGGATAGATTACTAATTATCTTAGTAAGAAATTTCTGGAAATTTTTTCCTCTTAAATACTGCTGCCTTCTCCTTTAAAGCTCAGATAGTTGTGAAGTAGGAAGGTTGTTATTTTTTTAAATAGATGAATAAACCGATGCATGGAAATTTCATGTAAAACTTAAGCAAATTAGAGAGTAAAAATAGAATGAAATACAACCATTGTAGTCTCACTGCTCTTCTTTTTTAATAGCTGAAGAAATTACAATTGCAGAACACCCCAAGAATGGGCAGAAAGCAGCATGAACTTTTCATACATTGAGAGTAGCCCTGCTTATGCTAATATTTTGCATCTTCAGGTGTGAGGTCTTACGGCAGAGTAAATGACAGTAAAAATGTCATCATTCTCAATCTAGGAAACTTGGATAGAATTTGGAGAATCACTATTTTTTCTTTATTATATGTAAATTTTTTTAATATTTAGTTTTGAGAGACACAGAGAGAGACATAGTACCAGTAGGGGAGGGGCAGAGAGAGGGAGAGACACACAATCTGAAGCAGGCTCCAGGCTCTGAGCTGTTGGCACAGAGACTGACACGGAGCTCAAACCCATGAACCAAGAGATCATGACCTGAGCCAAAGTCCGATGCTCAACCGACTGAACCATCTAGGTGCCCCTATTAGACTTTTTTTTAATGCTACTAAGGTAACAACAGGCTCACTGTTCCTCAGCCTTACTAAAGGCATTTAGGTGGATCCATTTTTGTGCAGAATGGAGAAAATCTAGCTACTGATGCCTCCTTTCCCCTCCCCCATGGGTCTATACATTTTTTTAGCAGTAGAAATGGGTCAGGAAAGAGGGAGAACAACTCTGGAACTCTGAGAGCAGGATTCTGGTCTTTTGATACTTATTGATCAAGTCCCATATGACTGATTTTTTTAGGAACAAACTTAACGAAATGGCTAAGTCCCCATATCTGAAGTGTTTCATAACTGTTTTTCAAACTGTGGGTCAGACCCCACTAATGGGTCATAAAATCAGTTTGAAGGGTCTCAACCAGCAGGTTTTATCATTGAGACAGGATGGAGAGGAATAGAATAGAAAATGCCAAAATGGATCTCACATTTTATTTCAGCAGTTATATGGTATGTGTTTTACTGGATTATTATATAACTTTTGATTTTTGTTAAGGGTCATGTTCAAAAGGACTTGGAAGTCACTTCCCTCTGGCACTTTATCTGTCTCTGCCATGACAGCTGCTGTCTCATACTCCTTACCAGCCTGCAAACTTCTTGAAGTAGGAACAAATATAGGAATAACTTTTCCTTGGCCACAGTAATTTCCCTAACACCCTATACGTGGTCTGAGGGAAACTGTTTAAGATGTACTTCTTACTTATTTTGCTTCTAAGTAAATTTCTAAAGTATACTTTTAAAATAGTCAAGTGTTATTTGTAGTTCTGTGTCGTTCAGCTCCTACCAATTTTATGTGTGAGCCTGGCGTTAACATAAGCATTGCTTCTAAACCATCTTTTCCTGATTTGGGAGAACGGTGGCCTGAGCATAAAAGTCACTAAAGATGGTTTGCACTGAGGCTACTGTGCAGATTTGAACTTCTGTTTTTCAAAGAGCTCTCTGAGCTGCTGCTCAGTGGTGGCTTCTTTCTGCTGCATCAGCTCAGCTGTTCCTTTGGTCACTCCCCAGGCATCGGGCTTTGACATGGAAGGGTTGTATGGCCTGCCAGAGGCTATCTGAAGATTCTCCCAGTATTCCTTCCTGGCCCTGGGGGAACAAGACACACAACATTAGACCCCTGACTGAGCGTCCTTGTCTGTGTCACTGAGCTAGAATATACCTCCACAGAGCTGTCTTTGGGCTCTTGACGTGTCTGGGTGGCTCAGTCGGTTAAGCATCTGACTTTTAATTTCTGCTCAGGTCATGATCTCACCGTTGTGAGACTGAGCCCCATGTGGGGCTCTACCCCCCTCCCCCCAGCATGGAGCCTGCTTGGGATCCTCCATCCCTCCCTCTCTCTCACTCCTTTTTCTCTTCCCCTCTCCCCCCACCACCTCCTTCCCTCCACCCTACCCTGTTCATGCTCTCTCTCAAAATAAATCAATAGAAATTTAAAAAACAAAAAAGAAATTCTTCATTCACCCTCCTCTGCCTTTTTGCCCTCCTGGGCCATTAGCTTAGACTGCATAGCATCTGTGCATATTTCATACTTGAACTTGATAAACCAATCTGAACTCACCTATTTATCTCTCTGCCTACCAGACTGTTAGCTCCTTGGGGACAAGGACTGTGCCTTGTTCCTGCTACCTCAGTGTCCACACCCGTGTCACACAGTTGTATACAATCAATGTCAGATGAACAGACTGAAACTGTTTCTTCTGCTTGGTGTTCACCCCCACACCCTTCTTTATCTCGTGGCTAGTTAGCCCTTCAAAATACAGCCTCCAAAATGCTGTCCTCTAAAATATCTTTATATTTGGCAGAGATAGCCATTCTCTTCTCTTGTTACTTTTTAAATCTGTGCCTCTACCAAAGCAGATACTGCAGTATAATACATTGGCTTTCTTACCCATTTTCCCCAGTACACTGAGATTCTCTAGCCAGCTTTTCATGTATATTTTCCCAGTGCCTTGCACATTGCCTGATGTAAAATTTGTTTGTTTACTGTTCATCTCTCCCACTGCGATGTAAACTCTCGGGGCAGAGACCCATCTTATTCACCACTATATTCCCAACTCCAAGAATTGTGGTTGGCACCGAACAGACACTCAATTAATATTTGTTACATTTAATTTAAACTTAAATCTTTTTATTTAAAAACATTTTTAATTTTATTTATTTTGAGAGAGCATGCAGTGAGCAAGAGAGGGCATAGAGAGAAGCAGAGAGAGACTCCCAAGCAGACTCCATGCATTTAGCATGCTTTTAGCCCCATGCAGAGCTCAATGAGGGGCTCGAACTCACGAACTGTGAGATCATGACCTGAGCTGAAACCAAGAGTCAGATGCCCAACAGACTGAGTCACCCAGGCGCCCCAATTTACACTTCAATCTTAACAACCAATTGATTAAATGTTGTTCAGTGTCCACCACATGGTACTAGCCCAGAGCATGAAATCCCACTTCATTGCAATTTATATTATTTATATTCTAAAGCCAGAAATCACTACAGAAGGCTATTTTATAAACGTCTCTGTGAAAGAATTTAAGGAGGATAACTGATTATTTATCACCACACAGCACATTATCTATACTCTTTGTTATAATCTCACTTGGATATACTCATAATCTAAATGAGTTTGGTTTGGCAAATGCAGGTTAAAGGTTCTTACCTGGCTCTAATCCAGGGTTTGGTGTGCATGTCCAAACCACTTCCCCAGCTGCCGTGCTTTTCTGACGCTGGTGGCAAAAATCCCCTTTCTGGGGCCAGCTCCTCTGCAATCGCCCTGATGTGGTAGGGCTCAAATCCACAGCACCCGCCAATGTACCTGACCCCCAGCCTGTAGGCCTCTCTGGCGTATTTTTGAATATCCCATCTGGTTGCAACTCTGGGCTCTAGTCCTGTAATAATAGAGTGAATTCTTTTTTAAAAATTTATTCAAATTAAACAGCTATAATAAGCATGTTATTTTCAAGAACTGAATTAAGAAAGTTGTCAACATTCACTTATTAATTTTTTAAAATTATGAGCTAATTTGTGTTTATATGTCCAGTTTTATTTATTTATTTTTTTAAATGTTGTATTTATTTCTGAGAGAGAGAGAGAGAGAGGTAGTGTGAGCAAGGGAAGGTCAGAGAGAGAGGGAGACACAGAATCCGAAGATAGGCTCCAGGCTCTGAGCTAGCTGTCAGCACAGAGCCCAACACAGGGCTCAAACCCATGAACTGTGAGATCATGACCTGAGCTGAAGTCAGACGCTCAACTGACTGAGCCACCCAGGCACCCCTATATGTCCAGTTTTAAATGCTGTGATAACCAACCTTCAAGATCGTTCCCAATGATCCCTGCCCTCTGATGCTTTTACCCTTGTGTAGTCCCCTCTCATACTGTTACCAGGTTGGTCTGAGAGACCAATAGCATATATCAGAAGGCATGGTTAGTGATTTCTGAGACTAACTCTACAAGGCATTATGGTTTCTTTCTTTATTTTAAATATATATTTTTTACATTTATTTATTTTTGAGAGACAAAGACTCACAGAGCACAAATGGGGGAGGGGCAGAGAAAGAAGAGACACAGAATCAGAAGCAGGCTCCAGGCTCTGAGCTGTCAGCACAGAGCCCAATGTGGGGCTCAAATTCACAAGCCAAGAGAGCATGACCTGAGCCGAAGTTGGATGCCCAGCTGACTTAGCCACCCAGGTGCCCCGGCATTATGGTTTCTGCCTCAATTTCTCTTGTTCTCTTTGAGCAGCTGCCATGTTGTGAGAAGACTCAGGCATCACAGTGGGAAGGCCAATAATCAAAGGAACTGAGACCTCTAGTTCTTCTCAATAGAATGACAAGAAACTAACACCTATTCCTAACAGCCAACTTAGAGAGGTTGGAAGTAGATTCCCTAGCTCTCATCAGGCCTTCAAGATGACTACAAACCTGACCAATATCTGGGCTGCAACCTCATAAGGGATGCCCAACAAAACTATCCAGCTAGGCTGCTCCCAAATTCATGACCCACAGAAACTCTGAGATATAATAACTGTTGTTTAAAGGCACTAAATTTTGCATAATTTTTTCTATGGCAATAACACAGATGCTTTGCCTTTCTTCAGCCATGGTTCTTCTAGATGGATTATTTTATAATACCTTACTTCTCTGAGGGTCCCTATAAAATACAGTATCTAAAAACCTTAGAATGGAGTAAGAAGCTGGCCAAACTGGCCCTGCTGGCTGGATTTTCAGGTAGACACACCCTGCTTTCCACACATGCTGGATCCCTTTCCTTAGACTGCATGTATTCCCTCCCTGCCTCTGCTAAGCCTCTTCTTTCAAAGTTGTTATACAGTAACCTAGTGATGGTATCTTCTCCTTGCCCCCAAGACTCTGGAGTATCTTAACCGACTGAGCTACCCAGGCGCCCCTAAGACTCTGGAGTATCTGAGCAACACTCAAAACAGGGGAAAAGGATCTTGGACATAAACTGGTCTAACTTTTTAATTTTTCTGATGAGAAAATTAAGATCTAGAGCTAGGCGGCGTGGCTAAGTTTACATAAGTTGGCGACAGAGCTGGAACTCGAACCACTGTCTTTGCTGATGTCACCCTTTTCACCAACCTACAGATGAAAGGTTCAGAGATCTTTTTTGCTTGCTGGTTCCATCTTTTCCTTCTACTGTGGTCTAATCTCAAAGGGTTTTTGGTTTCATGGAGAGACACTGGGGGCAAGAAATGTGATATATACGCCATTTCTTTACGATGATAAAGCTCTATGGCTGTAGATTTGGAATTTGTCAAACATTAAGACATTGAGATAATTTATGAAATGTCTGTCTTACCAAAGGGGAATTCTGGCAGATCAATGAATCCCTGCTTGTTGCAGTCTGGAGTGTGGTAGGCCAAGGGCTGACTCATCAGGTGGGCTTTCAGTCCAGCAGCCTCCAAGCCTTCTTTCATGAGCTTCACTGTCTGCAAACTAATTGTGGGGTCAAAATGGCAGTTCACACCAACGATGGAAGCTCCTGCAAGTAGGAAGAACAACTGAGCTTTAGGGATTCACCAGATAACCAGTGGCCTCAACTCTCCTCACTTAATCAAGGAGCTTTTATTTGAAACAGTGAACTACAAGTACAGCCTTTGAGTCTTGCTTCCTTGCAAACCTATTTTACCTTTAGGTGGTGATGATTATAACAGGCAGCAAGGGCTTTCTGTGAAAAGTATTTTGAAGAATCTGTTATAACTGAAGTGTCATTTATGCACACTTGGCTTCTTTCCAAAAAATAATTATTATAGTTTTTTTTTTTTTTAACTACAACTTTTAGGAGTCAACTTTTCAACCTCAACACAAAAATTTTTTAACACTCCCAGCTGCCAAATTGCACCTGTGGTACCATACCACTCACTTGAGGACCAATGTTCCTTTTCATCAGGCCAATTAAAAAATATCACTGATCCAGATTCTGGGAGCAGCTAAGCTGATGCCACAAGCCATGGCATCCAGTGCTCAGCAGCAAGCATCTCAGCTGTCTTCACGGGGCTGGGTCTGCAGTTGGCTCCTTCATACTTGCTCCAGTTCTCCCTCCTGTTACTCCTCTGGGTCTTTTTTCTCGTTCAAGGCACCAATGACCTCGATCTTGGAAATCCAGCTGTTGCTCCTCTGTTGTCATCTGATGCAGTGTCTCGGCAGCATCAGTCTAGTGGGCAATCCTCTACTTCATCAACATTCCCCTTCTCTTGGCTTCCCATGTTCTCTCAGCATTGCTTCTACCTCACTGGCTGCTCTCTTTGGCATTAGGTGCCGACCCCCTCAAGGTTGACGTTAGGTGCCGACCCCCTCAAGGCTGACGTTAGGTGCCGACCCCCTCAAGGCTGAACCTTTCAATCCCGCAGTGTCACTGGGCCCCAGTGAGCCATGTTCTCTTCTCCTACACTTCCTTTCCAGTCCCAGGGCTTTCAGTATGATCTATATCCAGAACTCTCCCAATCTCTCTCTCTAACCCTGACCTCAACTTTGGGTCCCAGACTTAAATATTCAACAGTTTGCTTAACATCTTCACTTGGATCTTGACTACCTTTTTGTTTCCTCTCCTCCTTCTCCTCCTTTTTCTTCATTGGTTTTTGCTTTTGTTTTTTGGATGTTCTGCTGCCAGAGTTTTTCTTTACTTGCTTGACTTCATTACACTAATGAATTAATCATGTGTTGCTTACCTATTGGATGTCTATTAGGTATAAGGGTCCTTTAAAGGGATTATAGAGAATTATAATATAGGACATGGTCCCTGACACCATGGGTTTCATAAGGGTTGACACAAAGGGCTTCCTAAGGTTTGTTCCATGATAACAAGGCTCTGTGATCAATTGTGAGTAGGCAGCTGTTTACTATATCTCCTTTTTGGAGACTGCCAATATACACAAATACATCAAAGGCTCTGAGAAATTCTGTGTATTGTTCCAGTTTTAGTTTATGTGCTGCCTAAGTGAGTACTAAGGCTCTGAGTAAATAGACCTGCTTGACTTGGTTTATCACAATACTTGCTACATATATTTCATGACAGAACCCTAATAATGTTCTCACAGATTAGAAAATGCTGACTGAGGATACTCCAAATCAATGGTATAAGTAGAAAGTGTTATAGTTGCTGAGAGGAGGGAGTGTTTCCTTGGGGTAGAGATGGTGATGTACGGAGATGTGGAGGTAGAATTTGAGCTAACATTGGAAGATGGACTGGAGTTACCAGGCTGATATTAATTAAGGACCTATTTTGTGGCAGACACTGTGCTAGGCACAGGGCACTCGGTGCTAAGCAGACACAGTCTCTGCTTTTTGGGATCTTATAGTCTAGTGAGTCAGATGTTAAAGAGATAAACAAATGAAGTAAGTGGCAAGTGCTACAAAGGATATAAATAGGGTACAGTGATGTCAAACACTGTGGCCACCTACCTCGGATGGAATGGTGAAGGGAGAATTAGATGCAGGCCAGGAATCTCTGCCACTTAACAATGGGAGTCATGGAAGCCTCTTCGGATCTTTTTGAAACAAGTTAACTTGCTTATCATCCCTTCCCCCCTCCATTTTTATATTTCCAAAAAAAAAAATTAGGATTATATAGCTTCATTCCTAAATCTAAATAATTGTCATTGTTAATGACAAGTATGCAGTGACTTTTGTGAAATATCAGGAGTTGGATAAAAATCAGAAGTGGAACAGCCAAATACAGTCTCTCTGTTCCCCAAGTGAGTAGGACTCTTGCACGACACTGAGCTGTGCCTTGCATTTAAAGTGAGGCAGCTTTGAAAACAATCTGTCACTTTTTCCTAATTGAAATGAAACCTGATATTAGGAATGGAAATTACTGAAAGAGATAAATTTAGCATTTCATACCAAATTATTTTAAGTTCATTATACCAATTACAAAAAGCGAAGCAAATAAGAAATTTATGAACATGGAAAAAACTCTGGCCAAGAAGGCAACTGACTTAAAAGTTATTGTTTAAAGGCCTCAGCTTAGGTTTAAAATAAAACACATTTTTCTAATGCTCCTTCTGGTTGACTGAAATTCTTCTCATTTCTAGGTATTAAACCATCAGTGTAGGTCTAGTGGCCCCTTTGAAAAGGCTGGTATGTGTGCTTTTTACTTTAGTTTACTTTTTTCTCTTTTGGACTCAATAATATTATCAGTACTCCTAGGGGAGCAAATTTTTGGTTTTCCTTTTAGCAAAAGTAGTATGTAGAGGTCATAGATGGACCTACATTACATATGTAATTTTATTAGTTATTTTTTGAGAGAGAGAGAGCATGTGGGCATGAACGCCAGTGTGGGAGAGGGGCGGGGAGAGAGGGAGGCAGGGGATCCGAAGCAGCTTTGCGCTCACAGCACAGAGCCCCATGCGGGGCTCAAACCCACAAACCATGAGATCATGACCTGAGCAGAAGTAGGACAATTAACCAACTGGGCCACCCAGGTGTCCCTGTATGTAATTTTAAAAGAGTCACTAATGACAAACTGGTCAAAATCCATCATCACCTGCTTTAACGAGGCGCACTGCACATTCGCCAGGGCTCACGCCGTGCAAGTCTCCCTCTGGGCCGATGCACATGGTCGCTGCCACAGGTTTCCCAGATGATTTCAAGGCTTCCACTGCCCACACAGCCTCTTCCACATGTTCAAAATACTGAAAGAAGATCAGATTAAGGTACTTTTTATCTTGTTTCTCCCCAATTAGAAAGCATATTTTATTGCTTAATAATTATCACTAGATGAATAGTCTTCGCGTTTTGAGTGTGACCCATTAGCATTTTTTAAATGGAATTGAAGGGTCATTACCGTGAATTGCAGTCAAAAGGTTTGAAGAACACTTTATTAAATTAATTGAATCAAATTCAGTAGAAAGCTTAAATTGGAAAAAGACGTTAAAACTAAATATTACTAGCCACGATTGGAACCTAATCTCACATGCTCCCCATGAAAACCAAAGATGGAGAAAATATACTAAGCATCCATGTCTCCTCTTTGGCGATATCTTTGTTTACCTCTGCAATCAAGAAGTCCACGTTCTTCTTCATAAAGACCTCTAACTGTTGGTGAAATACTTTTTTAACTTCAGTTTCACTCTTGCAACTAAGGTACGAAGGCGTCTGACTCACACCTCCTGCCACCAAAGCATCCCCCTCATCAGCCACTTGCCGGGCAATGTCACAAGCAGCTTCATTGACTTTCTGCCCCTAAAGTGGGTGAATACATGACAGGTCAACATTTTCATGTGAAATTGAAACCAAATTATTATTCAAATGTCCACATCTCAGTTGTATGTTACAATAGAGATTTTATTCTAGAAAATGACAGGGAAAGAATAGTTCGCTTTACCAAGTTGAGCAGTTTGCAGAAACAATAATAGTAGTAATGAAAACAGTAAATCTCATGATAGTATGTAGGATATTACATACCAGTGATCTTTGAGAGGGTAAAAATCTTTACATAAAAGGACCTGGTATCTTCCAATGCTTAAGCTGCACTTAGAAAAATACCTAGCAAATAGTGATGATGATGATGATGATAATGATGATTTAAGATCAACAAGAATAAAATTTTAAATGATGACAGAATTCATGACTTTTTGTCATTATGCATTTTCTTAACAGATAATCACAAGGTATGTTCTAATTACCTTAAGCATTAAATATTGACACTTGTCTTCACTAAACTCCAGTGCTGTAAGTCACATAGTCTCATGGAATTTTGGAACTTCTTTTTCATTTTAGAGATCAAGAAGTTGTTGCTTTGATGGCATAGTTGAAGGGTTTGCTCAACATGACAAGGTTGATTATAGCTGAGCCAGGAAGATTTCAGGGTCGCTGCCCCCTTGTGCCATTGACCTTTCCCCTACACTGTGCCACATTAAAAGACTTTAATGATATAAGAATTTGTAAGGATACCCTCTCAGCACCTTAGGAGACTGAGACAATCATTTGTTAACTTCTTTGATCTGCTTATTAAATGCCTTTCGGTCTCCAGCTAAAACCTAAAAGAGTTGTTCACACATATCTCATTTCTGTATTATCAAAAAACCCTGAAGAAACTCAACATTTTTCTCTTTGAGAACTTTGGTGATGACAGGTGTGTTTACTATGCCCTTCTAAGAATGCCATGTGTGGTTTTACTCACAGATATTTTCTCTGCAACATAGTTTCCCCTGTTCTCCAGCTTGTCTTCACTTGCATAAAAGGTGAAGGTTTGCATGACATTGGATCCAGCCCTGAGGAACTCTCGATGAAGCTGGCGGACTGGGAGATTGAATGAGGAAAGGTATTAATTACTATTGGTTTACAGCCTGTGATGTTTTCTAAAGACTATCAGATAAACAGATGTGAGAACACCTGCTTACATTTCTGGTTGCTTGGCATTGGTGCATGCATGCTGGAGGCTACTGAGAGGTAGATCTGGTGTCTCCTGTTAAGAAGAGGAGATTATTTCTGCCATGCACACTGGGGTGAAGGGAAGAGGGAGGTTCCACAGGGGGGAATCATTTCAGCATTTTTGCTGGGCAGAGAAGATGGGGAAAGGCATTCCCTACAGAGGGAAGGGTCTGAACAAAAAGGAGGCAGGAGTAGGCTTGGCATTCAGGGTGCAGTGAGTAGTCTGAAGCAGGTGGAGTCGAGGCTGTATTGGAGAAGTAGTAGGAGGGGAAGCTGGAGAGGTGGGCTGGCTGACAGAGTACAAATGGCCTAGCACATCATCCTAAGGAGCCAGGGCTTCAGACCACAGGTTTGGAGAAACCTGTTTTCCACTAGCAGTTTGTAAGCAATTGAATGATGTTATTAGTTCAGTGTTTTTGAAAGATAATTCTGGTAGTAGAGTGGAATAAGAATTGGAGCAAGGTTCCCAAGCATAAGTCTGTGGATGAATGCCAAATGGAAAATCTTTTACAGACTAAAGAAAATATGATAGGGCTTTCCCCCCATATGATCAAATAAAGTCAATTTAAGGAATTACCTTTGCTTTAAATAGTATTTCTGAACTCTGGCTCCCCATTAGACAGCCTGTAAGCTTTTTAAAAATAATGGATGCTAGGGCCAAATCCACAAATACTCTATTTTAATTGGTGTGGGGCAGGGCATAGATTTTTTAAGTTTCTCCAACTGATTTTTATCTGCAGTTTTGTTGAGAGCCACCAAAATGCTGTACTTTATTTTGGGAAATAAAGACTGGGACTGGGAAAATGTTCTATTTTATTTTTATTTTTTATTTTTTTATGAAGCTGGTATTTTTATTTTATTTTATTTTACATTTATTTTTGAGAGAGAGAGAGAGAGAGAAAGAGAGAGAGCTCATAGCGGTGGGGAGGGGAGGTGAGGGCAGAGAGAGGGAAGGAGAATGAATGATCTGAAGCAGGCTCAGATGTCAGCATTGACAGCAATAAGCTGTCATGGGGCCCAAACTCAAGAACCATGAACCAGGAGATCATGACCTGAGCTGAAGTTGGACACTCAACTGACTGAGCCACCCAGGTGCACTAAAATGCTCTTTTTATAAAATGATAGTGAGACTTAGCAGGTGTTCGTTTTTGTCAGGAGAATTAACTGGGCAAAGTAAGAAGTCAGCAATCCTGAGTCAGCCTCTGAAATTTATTTTGACATTTCAGAGGGCTTTAAAAGTCAAAGGTCTCAGAGCAACTACATTAGAGGCTAGGAAATTAATAGGACACTGGAGTTCCTAGCCCTTTATGGAAGAGCAGTCTGGTGTCTTTGCATGCTAGCTACCTAGTAGAGAGCAGAGAACATAGGAAGCTCAGTTTTGTTGTTTAGTGAGCAAATATGTGAAGCAAAAAACTTTTGAATTTCAGAAAATGGGTTTCTAAGCCTGAAAACTCTTGTGCTGAGTAGAAACTTAGAAGCATGCCTAAGTGAGGAAGCTTCAAACTTGTTTTTGTTTTTTAAAGTTTTATTCATTTTGAGAGCAAGAGAATCCAAAGTAGGCTCCATGATTTTAGTGCAGAATCTGATGGGTGGGGCTCCATGCACAGCCTGAACCCGCAAACTGTGAGAGCATGACCTGAGCTGAAACCAGGAGTTGGAGAGTTAACTGACTGAACCACCCAGGTGCCCCTAAAACTTGTTTTAATGAGCAAAAGGAAGCAATTAACAACACTTTATACACATTCCCCATTTATCGATCAAACACAGAGCTGCTGTGGTTGGAGCAGGGTGAAGGGCCTATAGATGAGGTTTCCTATACACTTGGATGAAATGGCTTGTAATTGGGAAGTCTACCCAGGAGGTCTTTGGATTTCCAGAGACTCGGTTAAAAAACCCTGGGATAGGGGCGCCTGGGTGGCTTAGTCGGTTAGGCATCCGACTTTTCGCTTGGGTCATGATCTCGCGGATCGTGGGTTCGAGCCCCGCGTGGGGCTCTGTGCTGGCTGCCAGCTCAGAGCCTGGAGCCTGTTTCAGTCTGTGACTCCCTCTCTCTGACCCTCCCCTGCTCAGGCTGTCTCTCTCTCTCTCCTAGAAATAAATAAAACATTAAAAAAAAAACAAACCCTGGGATAGTGGGCAAATTGTGTATATGTATATTTTACACTGTGTTTTATACCCTTTTATTAGATTTTTCCAGAAGGCAGTGACCCAACTCCTTGCTCTTAATCAATAGGATATTCTTCCATGCTTCTTAAAGCTGCAGAGCTTCTCAGAAACGTAACCCAACTTAGACTCATCTGGGAACAATTAATATGAATTCAGATTTCCTAGGCCCCTCCAGATCCAGCAAACCTTAATTCTTTGCTGAACTCTGTACTAATTTCCCTGGGTATTAGAACCACATCTTTTGGCAGAGACTATGATAGGAGAATTAGTCCACTTAAATAAGACAAAAATACTCAAGAAACAGATGGCCAAGAGATAAACATGGTGTTTCTGCACTAATAAAAGTAAAATCATTATCAGAGCAGTTTCTCTGCTTGAGCTTCTCTAATGCATAACTTTTAAAAAAATGTGACATAAAATCGAAGCTTGTGGTTTAAAATATTTTTAAATGTTTGTTTATTTTTGAGAAAGACAGAGTGTAAGTGGGGGAGGAGCAAAGAGAGAGGGAGACACAGAATCTGAAGCAGGCTCTATGTTCTGGGCTGTCAACGCGGAGCCCAACGTGTGACTCAAACTCATTATAAGATCATGACCTGAGCCAAAATCAATGCTTAACCAACTGAGCCACTCAGGTGTCCCTCAAAACTTGTGGTTTCAACAGTCTTATTTACATGACAGAGTTTGCACAAAGGTAGCTTACCATTAATATCAGTTTGGCTCAAGAAATATTTCATTGAATTTAATGAATTTAATGCAGCAAGCTGACCTTAAGAAACAAACCATAGAGAGATGCCTGGGTGGGTCATTTGGTTAAGTGTCTGACTTCTTCAGCTCAGGTCATGATCTCATGGTTTGTGGGTTTGAGCCCCGCTATGGGCTCTGTGCTGACAGCTTAGAGCCTGAAACCTGCTTCAGATTCTGTGTCTTCCTCTTTCTCTGCCCTTCCCCTGCTTATACTGTCTTCTCTCTCTCTCTAAAATAAATAAATATTAAAAGAAAAAAGAAAACAAACCATAGATATTTTTTAAGTCCTCATTCTTGAATCTTAATTATCCCATTGTGTTCCTTAAAACCCTTTAATGGCAATGTTTCCCAGAGCATAGTCCACCTTGCTATTGCTTGGGAACAATTATAAATAGGCAGGTTCTTGGACCCACTCACAGACCTAATAAATCCAAATCTCTAAGTGGAGGCTAGGAATCTATCATTTTTAATTAACTGCTGGTACAATGAAAATTTGAGGACTACTACTGTTTTAGCTTCCCAAGCCTACTGAATTCCTCCCTTCTTCCTTTCCTTTCCTTTCCTTTCCTTTCCTTTCCTTTCCTTTCCTTTCCTTTCCTTTCCATTCCTTCCAGGGTAGAACACAGTATAATTTCTACATTTATTTGGAAATATGAAAGTTGTGTATATTTGCTGGGCTTAACAGTGTGACTATAGCTCTCTTACTTTGAATACTGTTTCAGTATAGTTTGATTTGAACACAAATTTCTGTACTTCTCTAGCAGAAATAGATGACTACAACCAAGATATTATCAGGAGAACAAACAATGAATTTAATAATAGTTAACATTTGTAGTGTTTAACATGCATCAGGCACTATTTTAAAGACTTTACATATAACTTATTTAATGCTCATAATTTTTGAAGTAGATGTCAGTATTATCTCAGTTTTATAGGAGAGGAATCTGAGTCCCAGAGAAGCTAGGTAATTTCCTCAAGTCCACACAGCCTAGTGGCTATCAGAATTTGATTCAATTAGTCTGAATCCAGAGTCTGTATGTTTAATTATAAAACTGTACTGTCTCTCAGTTTATGTGCTTTGTTAGTTTCTATCCCTTATCACTGAGTTCACTGAAATATGCTCTTCAATAACAGTAAAGACAACTGTTCAAGCTGTATAATATTCACAAGAATTTCCTCCAGTTTCCTCTGAAAGAGGCTGCTTCTTTCACAATGTTGGCTACTGATGGCTGTCAGCTGAGACCTTCTCTAGGAAGTGCCCTAAGCCAAAGGGAGCTTCCTTGCCCAGGGCTAAGACCTCTCCTGTTAGAGGAGAGGGTTGATAGTTTGCATGCAATGCTTGGTTTATTGGTAAGGAGAGAACAAAGATCCAGCTCCCTGATCTCAATTTGGGACTACTCTGAAGGGCCTGTCCAACTCCAGAGCTTCCTGAGGAATGGCCAAAGCCTCTGTTACAACTGCATCACAGTGTAATTCCTCCCTCTGCCCAATTCCACTTCCCTCACTCCCTTAGCAGTGTTATTTCATAAATTCACTCTTCATTAATACTCCTGAGCACACATCTCCACTTCTGGCCAGCTAGTAATGAGTACCCACCTCATCCTGGGTGACAAAGTTCCCAGCATGCTCTAGGAGTACAATTGTTTAAAAACTTTCCCCTGTGGTGAACTACAATGAGATGCCCTTGGAAGGGAATGTACTGGCAGGGGCAGTATCCCAGATGTTTGAGAGATTCAGGAGAAGTAGTAATTATAAGGACTTTAGAATTGGATGGCCAATGTTGGGTATCACCAACATATTGGAGAAAGACAATGAAAGGTTAAGGGTGATTCATCATCACCAGTTTAAGGTAAAATATCAAAGTCTGAAGATCTCCTGGGTGGCATATAAAGAAGCTCATCTCTTGTAGCTAGAGAGCAGAAAAAGCTGAAGATCTGGCCCAGGACCAAGTTATATAGGGAGCAGAGAGTCACAGAGGTTGAATTCTCAACCAGGCAAGACTTCTATCACTAAAGTTAGGGTCTGATTAGGAAGAAATGGGACCCTGAGATTGGGATGAAGACATATGAGTGGATTTGCTCATGAACCTTAAAATCCCAAATTTCCCCCTGAACTTTCTGGGCCTGCAGAAGTGAGCCATTTCTCCTCTTTAAAGATTAATGTTTGGGGTGCCTGAGTGCCTCAGCTGGTTAAGCGTTTGACTCTTGATTTTGGCTCAGGTCATGATTTTATGGTTTGGAAGATAAAGCCCCACACTGGCTCTGTGCTGACAGTGTGGAGCCTTCTTGGGATTCCTTCTTGGGATTCCTCAAACGCACACACACACACTCTCTCTCAAAGTAATGAAATAAACATTAAAAAAAAAACCCACAAAGATGAATGCTTCCTACTTGCTTTAGGTTGATGCAGAAGCCTTATAAGACAGTATCATCTCCCTCATGTTCCATCCCAACTCCCCTCTTAGCATCTTCCCATAGAAGATCTGTGGTCAAAAAGGGTAAGATGAGAGAATAAGGTACATAGGTATGGGTGCAGGGCAGGTAGATAGTTGAAATTAAATAGGCTGGGGCTAGTATATAATGCATTTAACTAGTTGGCAAATGTACAACAGAGGAGGGCTTATCTACCAGACAGTGAGTGATACTGTACCATGGAACTTAAAGCAGGTAGGGAAGGAGGAAGAACACGTTGGGAGAGAATGGATAATAAACGCTAACATGGAAGAGATGAAGGACTGAGAATTTTGGTGAGGTTGAGGAGTGGTAGAATTAGAGTCTGCAAAAAGATAGAAAGAAGCAAGTGGTTAGAGAGTGGGGACCTTGTTCACTGGAGATGAGGAAGAGATCAAGGCACTAAGAGGAAGAGTTCTAGACAGATCATCTGCATGGACACTGAAATTACTCAAGAGGTGAGGGAGGGGAGGGCAGAGAAGAAGGCAGTGAGCCAGGTTCTAGACTCACCTAGAGGGAGGGGCAGGAACCAAGAGGCAAATACAGGTGACAGCAACAGGGAGGGCCACTGTGATCATCCTCCACATGAATCTGTACTTATATACCTATCACAGTGCCCAGCCAGCAATAATAAATGTTGGAAAATGTGCCACGAATGTCTGTGCTTGATGGCATGCTCCGAGACTGGTCTATGTCACACCCTTTTATGAGAACTTAGAATAGAGCTATATGCACCAACCTGCTTCTGGGTGCTCCACGGCCGCCTCGGGGGTCCAGGGGCCTGCCTTCACATAGCCCCTCTTCTCCAGTGCAAAGACAAACCCTCCATCTCCAATCACAACTTCTCCAGAATTCAAACGTTCAAGAATGCCCTAAAATTATAGATGGGGGTGGGGGAGGAGGAAGGGAGTTACTTGAGTTATTTTTAAGACGATTTTCTATTTTTAATACTTTCCCTATCATATTCTTGAGAAGTGTGATTTCTTTAGGATTCTCAGAAAGTACATGTGTTTATAAATTCAGGACTATAAGTCAAACAACCAGAGTACTCGTATAATGAAAATACGAAACTGTGTGTATACATGTGCTGGGGTTGAGGGTCTTTCAGAACACAGTAAGAGTTTTGAAGAACGTGGTGGGAAAGTGTTACCTTTGAAGACATATCTACAGAAGGATTCAATGAAAATGTTTTCTTGTAAAGCCTCAAATGCATTCTTAATCACGCGTTATTAAAATGGTGAAAGTTAGTCTTATTCTAACAGTCCCAACAGTTGGCCTGGCCCCATCTGTCTCTCGGTCAATCCCTGGGGCCTCTGTCAGCCAGAGGGCAAGGTACTTTGACACCCAAGGGTCACGTATATCGCCTCCTCCCTCCAGCCCAACCATCTGCAGTCCGCAGTCCCGCTGTCAGTCTCTTCCTCCACCCGTCTATCCATCCACACCACTCCCCCTTCCACTTCCCAAACTAGACCAGGGCTGACAGTCTGGACTGGAGCACTCATCCCAACTAGGAAAGAGATACGCTTAATCAGGTGCTGGAATTGCTGGGTTTAGGTTTTTCAATCTTTTTAACAGCCCTTACTCCACATCTTACAGTCTCTGTGCCCATATTTTCCCGAGGCTTGAATGGTACGTTTTGTTGTGATCGCAGAAACCAAACTGGGGGTGCAAACTTGACATGGCCCACCCAATGCGTGCGCCCCGGGGCTGCGGCGGGACCCGCACAGTGCGCCCAAAAACCCGGCAGGTAGGCGGCCCCGGGATCCCGCTGCACCCCTCGAGGCGCGGGCTGCAAGCGGTCTGGGAGCCGCGGGCGCGCGCCTCCCTGGTCTGCCCACGCAGGGCGCCGAGGGGCGGGCCCCGCGGCACTGAAGCTGACGCGGAGTCACGGCCGGAACGGGGGCATTACCAGGGTCCCCCTAGTCCCACCGCTGGGGAGGAGAAAAGTTGTGCCTGTATGGCTAGGAGCCGCACCTAGGGGAGTGCTCTGGTGTTAGGTGCGGGACTCAAAATTGGGAGTCTTGGAGTGCTGGGGGTGTCCTGGAGTCCCGGGTCACTTAGATCTAGGGCGCGCTCTGCATATGGGCGGGAGTGTTGGGGGGCGCCCAGAGGCACCTTGGGGTCCTGCCCGAGAAATTCTGAGAGCACCTTCTGGTCATAGCTGTACTCCGGGAACCCCTCTGCACTTCCTGACGCTGGGACACGGGGGGCCGAGGGGGGAGGGTCGAGACTCAAAGCCACCGCTGGGATGGAGTGCGCCCTCGGGTCCCCTGGAGACTCACCCTCTTGGTCTTTTTGCCGCCAACGGGTGCCATTTTCGAGGTGTCCGGTGGATAGTAGGCACGGAAGCTGCCAGACGAGGGGAGCTTTACTCCGCGCAAAGCCCGGAGCTGCCCCACCGACGCAGCCAGGCTCTTTATATCCTGTCCTGGGCGCGGGGTGGGTTTCCCCAGCCTTGGCGCATCCAACGCGGGCCTTGCACGGGGAACACGCCCCCCTCTCCCCCAGCTTTTTTACTGAGGCCCGCGGCTAGCTGGGAACTTGCCCTGTGGAGGAGAGGATCGAGATTGTTCTCTCAAACAGGTGAACAAACAGACAAGTAAAATAAGAAAATAACGGGGTTGCCGCTCGCTCAGGTTTCCACACTACCTCTGCCCAGTACCTTCCCCCCCCACCCCAGCCCCCCGACTCCCCCTTCCTCACGTCGAGGAGTTCTGACCCTGCTTTATCTCTCTCTTGTGTGGGACCATGCACCATTACCCACTTAAGTCACCAGAGGAGGCCCCTAAGAATTCTATTCATGCACAAATATTTGTCAAAGGCCAGGATACAAGGTTATTGAAGGGAGGAGGTGATGCCCTGGGAAGAATTTGCCTGAGGTGTGATCTAGGTGAAATGTATCCAGGGGTTATGTAACAGAATACAAGCACAGCATTTACTGAGCGTCTAATACTAACTCTGAATTACTGGGTATGTTCAAAATGAACTTTTGCCTTACATCCAAACACGCCATGCAGTTTCTAATAACACAGTAATTTTCTAGTAAGAATATCTTTCCAATATATAATCAGGACAGACTTTTAACATCTCTATATACTAGTGGAAATATACCTTGGACATTTCAAAATACAGTTCGAAAACTATGTGTAAAGACATATAGGCATTAGAAGAACTGGAAAGAAATAGAAATGTTAACAGTAGTTATCTGATGATGGTGGAATTAGGACTTGCTTTTATTTTATTTTTTGCTGTATTTTCCAAAATATCTTTAAAATGAGAACACATAGATTTTAAAATAATAAAAACATTACTTTAACAAATGTACAACACGACAGTAAATATCCTGGAGAACAGAGTTAAAAATCCTGAAACAGAGTTCAGAACCTTTTATCCAAGTAAAAGCACATAAGGGAATTTTGTATGTGGAACAGGAACTTTCATTTCAACAAATGCAAAGAAGGAAATTATTGCAGTGAATGATGAGTTAATAGAAATTTAGTTTTTAAAATAATGTGCACTCAAGATACAGTTGAGAAAGTAGAAAAGTCCTTTTTCTTGTGATAATTATCGAGTTTAATATGGGAAAAAATGTAAGGATGATGGATGCATATACTGTAATTTAAATAATCGAATGTTTCAGTTGCCCAACAAGAATGAGGAGTGAAGGAATGTTAGCCTTCCCAGGGTTTACATTTTCGACTGTTAAAGCATTGTAGTGTCTGAGAAGCTAATAGTTTAGTTAATGAATTAACTACTTACAGTTGTACCCTGATGAGTATGGGAGAAATGAACAGGTTCAGAGTGAGTTGGCCGTGGCTGCAGGGAGTAGCTGTAGTGGCGGGTACCAGGCGATAGGGGGCGATATCGGGGCTCTGACAGTAAAAGCTGAAGCGGACTTCATCAATTTCACACTGTTCCAAATTTAGCAAAATTTAGGAAAGATTTTTAAACCATTAGCATTTAATTTAAAAATGAATTGCGAATTTTTAGTAGATCACGGAGATACATTGCAAAATTTTAAGGTCTTTCCCCAGCTGCTGTTGCCAGTACAAGTCCTTCCTGGAGGTAACCACTATTCCCTATTCTTCCAGAGCAACTCTATGGATATTGAAGTATAGACATGTATAGCTGACAATTTGTGTTTAAATGTAGGACATTTTAGTTATTTAAACAGTTGTCCACTTCTCCCTATTCCAAAATGATTTATGGGCAGTTGTTGAAATATTTTTGTTTTTTCCACAGCTTCTCAGTTTGTTATCCTACTTCCCCACCCCCATCCCAATTAGGGTCATTAAAAAGAATTCATTCACCTACTATTTCCACAATAGATAATAATATCCACAGTTCACTGGGTGTTTACTGTGTGCCAGGTAATATGTTAGATCTTTTACGTGCACAGTATCATTTATTCACAACTCTGTGAGGTGGGCACCTCCACTTTGCATTCAAGAATCATGAAGTTAGGAAGTAGAGAGGTTATCAGTATGACTTCTAAAGTTCCTTTGCCCCATTCCCAAAGGACTAAGTCCGTTTGGTTACCACCTGGGGTGTGAGTTCTGTAATAACTGTTCTTGGGAGGTTGCCCATGTCCTTTGTTCCCTGCCAGAGCAATGAGATGATGAAGGTCATAATACTGAAGACTTTGGCCTTTTACAGAACTCATATGGTGTTAAAAATAAATCTTGAAGGGTAGAAGGAGGGATAGAGCTGAAGATCCACCCTCCTCTGTTTTATAACTTTCAAAGAGTGGCTGTCTTTCTGTCTTCTGCTGGTGCTTTGCTTTACTTATAACTCCATTTATTCATTTAATAGACCTTTACATGTTTCGTTCACACAGTGTTTCAAACACCGTGCTTGCTGCTGGAGGTATAGGATATCTCCTCCTTTTTTTCCAAGTGGGATAGAAACCATCTCATGTAAGAATTAAAATGTCTCCTTTTTCGATCCATAGATGGGAAAACATTAGGACTTGTCATGTTCCATTCAATTGGGATTGTCTTTAAAACAAAATGGGCTTTTCGTAGATCTTTTTAGACTAAAAATATTGCATTTAGCCTTTAAAACTCTGAAGATATGTCATCTTTTAACACCATGTAGAACACTGTTTACCAACTGGTGACATGGAAATGGAGCCAACCTCTGTGTTTCCTTTGGCAAGGCCCGTGTTTTTAGAAAATGGAAACTTCTTTATATAGAGCCTTCCTGTTTGCCAATCAGCCCAACATCAGGTGTCCTATGGTCTTCTTGTTCACATAGGTACCTTATCTGGAAGGCATTTGAATTTTCAACTCTTGCTGTAAGTAGAAGGTATATTTGGGGTTATTAAAGGCATATAAGACGTCCTTTGGTTTGGACTCTCCCAAATAGCCCCAAATTGAAGATTTTATTTTCATTTATATTTTTTTATTACTATTAACCCCAGCTATTTTCTGTTGCCACTGCCCAGGATCAAAATAAAGGGATGATGGTGGCGGTGGGCTTTTCATCTACAATCCTCCTCCCCAGTGCCCAGACTTTCCCCATTTTGTTGTTTCTGGTAGCACTTTATTCTCTCTGTCCATGGACATGGCCACACACAACACACCAGGCATACCAAATCCCCTCACACCATTATCCCTTTTTTAAGAGCCTGGGTTTATTCATATGTAAAATTCAAGTTGAAACTAGGTGACTTTTCACTTTTTGTTTTTGTTTTTGTTTTCAATTGGCTTGGCATAAACTTCGCTTGGCATAAACTAGAGCATAAAATAGCCTCTTCCCCGGGGTGCACACTCTGCCTTCCCCTTGTGGTCACCAAGAATTCCTTTAGGTTGGCTCGGAGAGTGCATCTGGCTCTTGTTCATGCCTCCAACTGTAGCCCATTCCTACTTTCTGGAGATACAGCAGAGTAGCTCTATTTTGTTTTTTTCTTAGACTGTTCAGGACTTCCTTCCACCACAAGTACAAATGTTTGTCTCCGAGCTCGCGAATCTGCCGGTTTGTACAGAGTCTCCTGGTTTCCACGGGAGAGTCCTCCAGCCAATGTTCCTCTCAACTCTGGACACACCCAGGTTCCCACACTATTCTTCCAGCATGGCTTTCCCATCTGAAGTTTTCCTTCTAGCTCTGAAATTTTTCTTTCTTCTCTCTCTCTCTTTCTTTTTAATGTTTGTTTATTTTTAAGAGAGAGAGAGAGAAAGAGTGCAGGGGTGCAGTGGGGTGAGGTAGGGGAGGGGCACAAATAGAGAGGGGACAGAGGATCCAAAGCCACCCAGGCTCCCCTCTCTCTTCTCTTAAGCTTTTCCTTTAACACTTTCTTCTGCAGTCATGTGCCTTTAAAACAAACAAACAAACAAACAAAGAAACAAACCCAAACCTCAATAACTCTAACTTTATGGGCACTTACAATATGGAGTTAGCTGTGCTATGTGCCTCAGAGGCATTATGTAACTAACCTTCACAATAACGCTAGGAGATTTTGCCATCCCCACTTTACTGATGACAGTATTAAGACATATAGATTAAATGGTAACTTTCTAAAGATCCTGTCAGTAGTAAGCGTGGAGTTGGGAGGAGGATTTTAGACCAGGCAGAATGAAGCCAAAGATCAAACTCTCCAGAGCTACTCTATACTTCGTTTTTGGTAAAATATTCTTCTAAAAATCTTCCCAACTCTTTATAACCTCATCCATTCATGGCTTCCCTGTCCCCACCGCCTAACAGCACACACTCACTTGACCCAACACAGAGGTTCCTTCTCTTGGTCAGGAGAAGTTTAGATTCACTGGATGTATAATTTGTTACCAACAGCAAACAGTCTGCCCTGTGCAGGTCGTCACCCACAGATTAACCATGACTTTAGGATTGTGTCTGACCCCTGGGTTGTCTAGTCACTTGGAAAATTTATTATTTTCAATGGGTATCAGAGAAGAAAAGCCATGATTTCCTGGAGTGGTCTGTGAAACCTTGGTTTCTCTCATCTTTGTGAGCTGCTGAAAGATGAACTAAGATATCCATTGTCTCTTTGAATGGGAAAAGGTGGAGTAAAGGCTACAGATCCCCTTTTTCTGAAGGGGCCGACACATAATGTCTGTGTAGCACATCAACTCCAGCATGTAGCTCCTGATTTCAATCCTGTGTCCTGGTTTAGAACCTTTGGGGGATATCACAGCACATTGCTGGTTGTGTGGTATGAGAAGGGGAAAAGGGAGAGATAGAGACATATAGGAAAGATTAGTGGAGGCTTGGGAATGATCTGGTTGTGGTGTATGAGATGAGGCATCCAGCCCAGGGAAGGGTAGATGTGAGCAATGCACTGAGGAGCTTATGCTTGCTGGGAAAGTCACTACTAATTTGGAACCCAAGGTGTCATCTCTCGCTTTTTTTCCTCACAGAAAATCTTGCTGTTTTCTCATTTCTTTGTCCTGTTGGCCTGCACATAATTGTTGTACCAGTCAGCTGAATCTAAAAAGGATTTAGTGAGGGCTTTTAGCTTGGTGATGATCTTTGTCCATGTAAAGCATTTCTTTGGAGTGGGCTAGTACTTGGCTTGACTTTAGTCACTTTAAGGTTATTACCAGTATACATGCCTTATTTGATTTAGAATAATAACAACATATTTCTTTTTTCTTTTCTTTTTTTAAAAGACTTTAAAATTAGTTTATTTTAAATCTACTTCTATTTATTATTATTATATTTTTAATGTTTATTTTCCAGAGGGGGGATAGAGAGAGAAAAAGAGAGAGAGAAGAGAGAGAGAGTGTGCGAGCAGTGAAGAGGCAGAGAGAGAAAGAGAGGGAGACAAAGAATCTGAAACAGGCTCCAGGCTCTGAGCCAGCTGTCAGCACAGAGACTGATGCGGGGCTCGAAACTACCAACCATGAGATCATGACTTGAGCCAGTCAGACATTCAACCGGCTGAGTTACCCAGAGGCCCCAAAGTTTATTTATTTAGGCTTGGGGGTGGCGGGGAGAGAGACAGAGAGACAGAGAGAGAGAGAGAGAATGAATCCCAAGCAGGCTCCACACTGTCAGCACAGAGCCTAACACAAGACTCAAACCCATGATCATAGGATCACGACCCTAGCCAAAATCAAGAGTTGGATGCTCAACTCACAGAGCCACCCAGGTGCCCCAATAACATATTTCTAAGTAGCAAAACTAGCATCATCCACCAGCTTCTGAACCTCAAGAATACAGGAATATATGTATTTTTCAACTTAACACAACATACAATAAGAACCCCAAAGAGTAAAAAAGGGGATACATAAAATATAAGTTTCTTTCTAACTCCCATTTCTCCAGTTTCAACCTTTTTTGTACTTATAACTTACTGAGCTTAAAGAATTAAAGAAATATATATATACATATATATATACCTATATGATACTTCAAGAAACCAGCTTCCAATGAAGTATACATGCACCAGAAAAGCTGCAATAAAAATATGAGTTGCTGGGGCAGATGAAGAGCACCTGGAAGTATAAACTGGTACAACTGTTTAGAAAATATTAGTAGTATCTTTTAGAGCTGCACATATCTACATCAAGCAATTCCACTCCTGGTTGGTGTGGAAGTTTTTCTCAAAAAGCACTTACAAGATTGTTCATAGTAATCCATTCATAAATGGACCAAACGGAAAAGCACCCCAACACTCATCAGCAATAGAATCAATCAATGAAGTGTGACGTAGATACACAACGGAGTGCTACGTGCAGTGCGAGCAAATCCACTTATAACTACTTGCAGAGACATGTATGAATCTCACAAATGGTGCCTAGTAAGAGAAGCCAGACAGGAAAAGGCAATACTATGAGATTAAATTTATATAATGTACAAAACCAGTCAAAACCAAGCTATCCTCTTAGAAGTCGCAGTATTGATTGCTTGCGGGGGAGGGGAGAATGCCAAGAAGGAAATGAGGTTGGGATACTTTTGGGATGCTGGCAATGGTCTATTTTTTTATCTTAGTGCTATGTACCTAAGTGTGCTCAGGTTATGAAATTTACTAAGTTGTACCTTTACGACATACATACTGTTATTAGTATGTATCTTACACTCTAATAAAAAATTAAAAACAAAGAAAATTGACATAAAACAGCTTCTTGGACTTTTATATATCCTACAAAAAGCCCAGTAAACTAAATAAACTAAAAAAATCTAAAATAAGCCAGTCTAGGGGTGTCCAAGTGGTTCAGTTGGTTAAGCATCTGACTTCATTTCAGTTCAGGTCCTGATCTCATGGGTCGTGAGATGGAGCTCCGAGTCCCAAGCCCTGAGCCGGTCTCTGTGCTGATATTGTGGAGACTATTTGGGATTCTCTCTCTCTTTCTCTCTGTCTCTCTGTCTCTCTCTCCCTCTCAAAATAAATAAACTTTAAAATAAGCCAATCTAAATTTTGAATACAGCCATTTTACTGGTGGTAGGAAATGATTCAGGAGGACAGAATTAACTATGATTGTTTTCTTATTATAAAAGTAATCCACTTTGAAAAACAAATTCAGTACTTAATATATACATATGGTACCCAAAATTCAAAAGGTCATTAATTGTAAATGAGATTAACTCTACCAGGATGATCTAGGATAAACAATAAAAAGAAAAAATTAAAACCCTATTTCAGGGTGTCAGTTTTATTTTATTTTTAAATGACTGTTAGATCAGCATTGCATAATGTGTAAGAAAGATCCATTTCTTAAAAGTTAATTTCGCTTTAATTAATGAGTTAATTAAAATAGATAAGATGTTCACTTGATCCAAAATTAAAAAATTAAAAAAGGGCATCCTGTCCTTCAGGCACCTGATTCCTGCAGTCAACCAATGTTTTAGTTCTTTTGGGTCTATTCAGAAATATTTCATGCACATACAACAAATATGTATAAACATTTTTTGCCCCCTCTTTAACCAACCAGTAGAGTGCTGTCACCATCTTGCTTGCTTTTCTTATTAACAACATATCTTCTCAATCATTTCACATTAATAGACAAGGAGTCTCTTCTTTTCTTAATGGGTGAATAATATTTTGTTGTATAATATGGCAGGATTTATTTCACCTGTCCATATTGATGAGTAATAAAATTATTTCCATGCTTTGCTACTTTGAACTGAAATGAACAGTTTTCTACCTACGTAATTTCATACATTTGCATAAATATCTACCTAGTGAACCTAGAAGACTAGTTAACTTTGCATCATCAATATTCATTTGCTTTCTCTACTTAAACATTTCAGTTTTGAACTTAAAACAATCGAAAGTGAGGTTTAGAGTTATAAGGGTTTTCAAGCAGAGGAGATTGATTAACCCATGCACTCCTTCATTTCTTCAGCAAAGAATTATTGAGTCCTACTTTGTTCTCCCCGGTGAACAAAAGAGACACGTTTTCTGCTGTCCTGGTGTTTACATTGCTGGTGTGTGTATATGGTGGAGTGTGGGTAGGTAGAGGAGACAGATGGCACACGAAATGAATACATTATCTATATGTCAGGAGAGGTTAAGTAATGCTCTGGAGAAAAATAAAGTAGTGATGGGGAATAGGTCAGGAAGGATGTTGCAGGAAAGAAAGGAAGGAAGGGAGCAAGGAAAGGAAAAAATGGAGCGCCTGGTGGCCTAGTCGGTTAAACATCTCATTCTTGATTTTGGCTCAGGTCATGATCTCACCATCATGGAATCCAGCTCTGCATTGGGCTCCATACTGGGCATGAAATCTGCTTGACATGCTTTCTTTCCCTCTGCCACTTTTTCTGCTTGTGTGCTCTTGCTCGCGCTCTCTCTCTCAAAAAGGAAGGGTGTTGCCACTTTCAATAGGGTCAGTGGGCCCTTGTAAGGATTTGGCATTTGCCCTATATGAGCTGGGGGCCGTTGGAGGATTTTCCCCATCATTATGTTTTTTCTTTCTTCTTTAAAAATAGGGTTTTTGTTTTGAAATAGTTTCAGATTTGCAGAAAAGTTGCAGGGGCACCTGGGTGACTCAGTCAGTTGAGTATCTGACTCTTGACTTCACCTCAGGTCATGATCTCAAGGTCATGAGATTAAGCCCCATGAGCTCCGCACTGAGCATGGAGACTGCTTAAGATTTTCTCCCTCCCTCCCAGTCCCTCTGTGTCTCCCTCTCTCCTTCTGCCCCTCTCCCTCCCTTGTGCTCTCTCTCTCTCTCAAAAATAATTAAAAAAGAATTTTTTAACACTCTATTTATTTTTAAGAGATAGAGAGAGACAGAGCATGAACTGGGGAGGGGCAGAGAGAGAGGGAGACAGAAACTGAAGCAGGCTCCAGGCTCTGAACTGTCAGCACAGAGCCCAACACAGGGCTCGAGCCCATGAATTGTGAGATCATGACCTGAGCTAAAGTCAGACACTTAACCGATTGAGACATCCAGGTGCCCCTCTAAAATAAAATTTTTAAAAATTATTTTTAAGATGTTGTAAAGATAACAAAGATAGTTTATCTTCTTATCCTAATCATCAAGGTCCTAATACGACCACAGAACTCTATAACTTAGCTACTAGGATTTCTAAAAGCAGACTGCTTTACCCAGCTTCAGTTTATCCTGATGTTATTATCTTATATTACTATGGTGCTTTTCTTGAAACTGAGGAACCAACAGTGGTATACTCTTATTAACTAAACTCCAGACTTGAAAACGTTTTCACCAATTTTTCCATTAATGTCCTTTTCCTGTCCCAGAAACCAATCCAGGATGCCTCATGGCATTTTGTTCTTTTTTTTTTTTTTTGTAATGGTATCTCTTTCTCTGCCTGACTTATTTCACTCAGCATAATACCCTCTAGTTCCATCCACATTGCTGCAAAGGCATGATTTCATTCCTTCTCATTGCCATGTAGTATTCCTTTGTATAGATAAACCACATCTTCTAAATCCATTCATCAGTTGATGGACATTTAGGCTCTTTCCATAATTTGGCTATTGTTGAAAGCACTGCTATACACATTGGGCTACATGTGCCCCTATGCATCAGCCTTCCAGGGATACAGAAGTTCTAAATGATGATACTTTTGTACTTGTTATTATCTTTCACTTGTTCAACAATTATTAATGGAAAGTCTACTATCTATTTCTAGGTGTAATAGACACCTAGAGGTTGCTAGCTCTTCTGTAGCACCTACTAATAATTATTAGATGAAAACATAGCACAGTGCCTGGCTCTCAATAAATATTGGTTAAATCAGCCAGAAGAAAATTTGGCAGCAAGTGACTGACAAAGGAATGGCCACTCTTGTCCAGTGACCTTGGCAGGAGCTCCAGAACTTCTCCTCTACTCCTCTCAAGGTCATCACTTTGAATTTCTGTTCTTCCCTTCCTTTTCCTTCAAATAGCTGCTTTTTAAGACCACCCCTTCACTTTCATCACATGTTGGGTCAGATGGTTCTGGAATTGGTTTGTTACGCTGCCGAAAGCAAAACGCCCTGAAGAAGTTACATCCTGAAACTGCATCACTCATCCAGTCTTAATTTCTTCTGAAATAAAGTGAATCTTAGCTTGCTTCTTCGCTTTGAATCTCTAATAATCTTCCCCTGGGGGTGACAGAGGAGTTATTCTTTTTTTTTTTTCATTCCTAGAGAGTGAGTATAAGCTGGGGAGGGGTGGAGATAGAGGGAAATGGAGGATCTGAAGCAGGCTCTGCGCTGACAGCACAGAGTCTGATGTGGGGCTCAAACCCAAGAACCATGAGATCATGACCTGAGCTGAAGTTGGATGCTTAACCGACTAAGCTACTCAGGTGCCCCCCACCCCCAGATTAAGTTTTAAAGAGCTGGGTGTTGGGGTGCCTAGGTGGCTCAGTCAGTTAAGTGTCTGGCTTTGGCTCAGGTCATGATCTCATGGTCGGTGGGTTCAGCCCTGTGTCAGCTCGGACCCTGGAGCCTGCTTCGGATTCTGAGTCTCCCTCTCCCTGCTGGGTGTCTCTGTCCCACTTGGACTCTGTCTCTCTCTCTCAAAAAGAAATAAACATTAAAAAACAATTTAAAGAGCTGGGTTCTTGTTTTGGGGTGAGAGCTGAAACTGGCTGCGTTCTGTTGTTCTTCCACCTGCAATGGGCTTCTTGTCCTTATATTGTTGGGATCCCAATCACATTCTCAAGTAGGAGAATGTATTTCAAGTCTCAAAGTATTTATAAATTTATAAACATACTTTAGAACACAACAACGAACTACTTATATATATTTTTTTAAATGGTAAGCCATAAAATATTAAAGAAATTAATATAAAATGAAGATCATAATGATTTTTTTAAACTATTTTATTTATTTATTTATTTATTTATTTATTTATTTTTTGGGAGAGATAGAGACAGCATGAGCAGGGTAGGGCCAGAGAGAGAGAGAGACACAGAATCTGAAACAGCCTCCAGGCTCTGAACTAGCTGTCAGCACAGAGCCCGACGCGGGGCTCGAACCCACAAACCGCGAGATCATGACCTGAGCCGAAGTCGGACGCTTAACCGACTGAGCCACCCAGGCGCCCCAATAATGATTTTTTTTTCAAGTTTGAGAGAGAGATAGGAGCAAGCTGGGGACGGGCAGATAGAGAGATAGAGAGAGAAAGAGACTATCCTAAGCAGGCTTCTCACTGTCAGCTCAGGGCCTGGTGCAGGGCTTGAACTCATGGACTGTGAGATCATGACCTGAGCTGAAACCAAGAGTTGGATGCTTAACTGACTGAGCCTCCGAGGTGCCTCGATCATAACGTTTTTAATTGGGTTTCCTGAGATATGGTTTTGGTTTCAGATAGGTTTTCTGGGACGTGACTTGAGGCAGCCTGAGTGAAGATGATGGGGAAGGGGCAGGGTCCCTGAGCGGTGCCCTAGAAAGGTTGCTAGCTCTTCTGTAGCACCTCCCAATAATCATCCCGACTGTCTGTTGTATGTGTCTGTGTGAAAGACAGGATGCTGACGCATGAATTGACTGGACCTGTTCCACACTGATTGAGGGTTGCTTTGTGGATGTTAACTCCCTTACAGATTTGGTTGTTTGCCTATGGGAAGAGAGGTTCCATTTGCACAGGTGAGGGCCCTGGGCCATAGCAGGATGACCGGGACAGCACTAGAGGAGGATGCTGTTGGTGACAGTTGTGTCTGAGCTGCAGGTGAATTTCTGTCAAAGGTGTGGAGGGAATGGGACCCAGGGTACCGGAGCCTCCTGAACTACTTCTGTGATGAACTGAGGACACAGAATGGTAGGCACTGCTATGACTTGAAATTCTGGTCTGGGCTCCTTAGAGTATCAAATGGGGGAACTAGTTCTGGGTCCTTATTACAATTAACTTCTTGTACAAGCCCCCAGATCTGATTCCATAACAACTCTGTGAGCTCACAATAGCTATTCCAGGAGGATATTATTCTCCTGACTCTTTTTCCCAATATTTATTTATTTATTTATTTATTTGTTTATTTATTTATTTATTTATTTATTTATTTATTTATTTTTGAGAGACAGACACAGAGAGAGAGGGAGACACAGAATCTGAAGCAGTCTCCAGGCTCTGAGCTGTCAGCACAGAGCCCAGGGGAAGGCTCATACCCACAAACCATGAGATCATGACTTGAGCCAAAGTCAGATGCTTAACTAGCTGAGCCACCCAGGAGCCCCTCTCCTGACTCTTTGTAAAAAATCGTGGTTAGATATACATAGCACAAAATTTGCCATTTTAACCATTTCCATGTGTGCAGTTCAGTGGCATGAAGTACATTCACATTATTGTGTAGACATTATCACCCTTCATTTCTAGATCTTTAGTTTTCCCAAACTGAAACTCAATACCCATTAAACAAGAACTCCCTGTTCTGCCCTCCCCCCTTTCCTGGCAGCCACCACTCTATTTCCTGTTTCTATGAATTTGACTACTCTGGGCTCCTCGTACAAGCGGAATCGTAAGTATTGACTGGTCCTTTTATGCCTCACTAATTTCATGTAGCATAATGTCTTCAAGGTTCATTCATGCTGGAGCATGTGTCAGGATTTCCTTCCCTTTTAAGCCTGAATAATATTCCATTGTATGTATATACCAGATTTTGTTTATCTGTCCATCTGTTGATTTCTACTTAGATTAGTTCTACTTCTTGGATATTGTGAACACTGCTGCTATGAACGTAGGCATACAAATATCTGTTCTGGTCCTTGCTTTCACTTCTCTCGGATATACACCCAGAAAGTGGAATCATATGATAATTCTATTTTTAATTTTGTAAGGAACCACTATTCTGTTTTCCCCAGTGGCTGGACCATTTTACATTCCCAGCAGGAGTGCACAAGTGTTCCAATTTTACCACATCCTTGTTGACACTTGTTATTTCTAATGGGTGTGAGTTGATATCTCATTGTGGTTTTGATTTGCATTTCCCCAGTGATTAGTGATGTTGGGCATCTTTTCATATGCTTGTTGGTCATTTGTATGTCTTCCTTGGAGAAATGTCTAATGAAGTCCTTTGGCCATATTTAAATCTGGTTTGTTGTTGTTTGAGTTCTTTAAATGCTATAGGAGTTTCTCTCTCTCCCTCTCTCTCTCTCTCTCTTTCTCTCTCTCTCTCTATATACACACACACACACACACACACACACGTAAACATTCTGGATATTAACTCTTAATCAGATATATAATTTGCAAATATTTACCTCCATTCCAGTTTGCCTTTTTCCCTCTTTTTGTTTAAAAAAATTTTTTTAATGTTTATTCATTTTTAAGAGATAGAATGTGAGTGGGGGAGGGGCAGGGGAGAGACAGAATCTGAAACAGGTTCCAGACATTCAACCGACTGAGCCACTCAGGCATTCCTGTTTACTTGTTTTTTTTAATGTTTATTTATTTATTTTGAAAGAGAGAGAGTATGTGAGCAGGGGGAGGACAGAGAGATTGAGAATCCCAAGGGGGTTCTATGCTGTCAGTGCAGAGCCCTACTCAGGGCTCAATCTCATGAACCATGAGATCGTGACCTGAGCCAAAATCAAGAGTCAGATGCTTAACTGTCTGAGCATCCCAGGCCATGTTTGTTTGTTTTGAAGATCTTGGGGCTTGGAGTGATTTAGTGATTTGTGAAGATCACAAGTATCATATTGGAGCCACTAGGACTTGAACCCTGGTTTCCTACTCTTTACCTCCTCTCCTTTTTTCACTATCTCACCCAGCTCCCTGGGTGTAGTTGGTCACATCAACACAGAAGTAGTTGGTCACATCAACACAGAAGTAGTTTGTCTTGCATAGGCAAAGTACCAAGGAATAAAATTTTAATTGGTCCTTTGAATGACCCAGACTCTTGCTGCTCTCCCCAATTATCCCCTCCCATCATCCAGTGCTGATGCTTCTTGAGATACAGAATGCACCTGGTGCCTTTAGTTATATTAATTAGCTAATTAATTAATTAAATTTATTTTCTTCATTACGTCCACCTTAAAATGCTCTATTCTGTTTCTTAAAATGTTTTTAGGAATCAGAACTTGTTTATCAAAGGCCATTTTATTTACTCGAACAACTGCTGGCTGATCTACAATGAAGACAGCCGATGGGTTTTTCTACCACCTTTTAAAGAAGAGACTTTTATTAGATGGAGCAGGTTTCCTTCTATTCCAAATTAATCCTAAAGCACTGATGCTAATACATGCAGGCCACTGCTGAATAGAGTGCCTGACACAAAGTAGGTCTCCAATAAACATTTGTCAAATGAATGCCACCATGCCACACCGAGGGGGGAAGATTTATAGGGGAGGCAGCCTCAATTGTTTGATTTAGCAGGGGAAAAGAAGCAGTATTTTCTACATTATGGCCTCTGTGGAAATTGGTTTTATTTGTCTCATTCTTCATGTCTGAGGCTGCAGGCCGCAGCCTCCTCAGGAGGGGGCAGGAATAAATCTCTGCAGAAGAACGCAGAAAGCTGAAGTAGCCTTTTTGGCTGGGTATTGGCGGCATCTCAGTCATGGGCCCTTTTGATCAAAGCGTCCACTGCCCTGCTGTATTGTGGGAGGCTCTGAGAAAAGATTCTTGAGAAAACAAGGCGACTATTTGGACTTTCAACATGATTTCTTTTCAACAAAGACCCCTTGAGTAAATCGCTAAACTTTCCTGGGCCTCTGGTTTCTTTCAGCAATAATCATGGAGCTGAACCAGAAGAGCTATTTTCCTCAGGCTCCAAGATGCTGTATTTCTACTTTAGTATTCACTGTGCAGGAAAGTCTGGAGAAACAACTTGAACAGGTCTGAGAGTTAAATGTACATATTTTAATTTTTTTAAATATTTATTTTTTTTTTGAGAGGGAGACAGAGCATGGGGTGGGGGTGAGGGGGAGAGGAGGCAGAAAGAGGGAGACACAGAATCTGAAGCAGGCTCCAGGCTCTGAGCTGTCAGCACAGAACCCGACTTGGGGCTCGCACCCACGAACTGCGAGATCATGACCTGAGCTGAAGATGGATGCTTAACCAACTGAGCCACCCAGACACCTCTAAACGTACACATTTTAGGATCCACACTGTCACTGAAGTTTCTGGAAAACTTAAACAGATAGTTTTGCCTGCTTTTTAGTTTTTATTTCAACAATTATCTCCAACTTAGAATCTCCGGTTATAACTTCAGTTACACGTTAAGTATGATGTATATCTTATGCATATCATTATATTTCAGCGTGATAGCATCATAGTCAGTGTGAATACTTACTTTCTATTTGTTAATGAGCTCATTGTGTTTGGCTGCCTTCCCGTCTTCGAATATCCTTCCTATGTTTTGGGGTAACTTCCCATTTTAGGAGTCTTGTCCCTCCAAAGCAGAAGCCCCAGCACTCACTTTCCCATCTTTCCAAATGGTGGCTAGGATGTAGCAGGTCTGTGACTTCAGCCCTGCAGTTTGGACACAGGAACTTGAGAGTCTGAGTGAGAAGCAGGCAGTACGACGGGATATGCCTCAATACTTTTTGTCAATGAAAGAATATGATGGAAGCTTTAGTAACAGTTATTTATTCATTCAACAAATCTTATGCTTGGAGGTGAAAAGGGTATGGTGATTAGTTAAGGTACAAGCCCTGTCTTTGAAAGCTCACCTCTGTTTCACTATTTATTTATTTTTAATGTTAATTAATTTATTTTTGAGAGAGAGAGAGCAAGCCAGTGAGGGGCAGAGAGACAGGGAGACAGAGAATCCCAAGCACTGTGAATACAGAGCCCTAGGCGGGGCTCAAACTCACATACCGTGAGATGATGACTTGAGCCAAAATCAGGAGTTGGAGGCTTAACCAACTGAGCCACCCAGGCACCTGTTACCTCTGTTTTAGAGCTAAGCATCTACCCTAGGATGACAATACTCATAAAAATATTTAACATTCAGGAATATTTACCCTGCTGCAGGGACATGTGTTAACTCACTGTATTGTCCCCACAGCTCTGAGAGTAGGTTCTGCTCTTGTCCCCAAGTTAAGAGACTTGTTCAAGGCCACGTAGGTACTGGGCAGCAGAACTGAGACTCAGGGTCAGGGGTCTGGGCCCAGACTGCTCTGGCAGTATGTTCATGTCATACGAGGATTTTAGTTTGGATGACACCATTTAAATTCTTCATGTTTAAAACTACTTCTTTCATTATAAAATTGAGTATAAACAGTCATAATTGAACCAGGAAAGAGTAGAGATTCCTCCCTTTTTTTAAAAGATAAAACTAGGCTCCAAAATGAACTGTAATCTTTCTGTCCATTTCCTTGGGCAAAACTGAGACGGACTAGAACTTTAGAAAGACAGTTTTTAATGGGCTCCTGGCTGGCTCAGCCAGAAGAGCATATGACTCTTGATCTTGAGGCTGTGAGTTCAAGCACCAAGTTGGGTGTAGAGATTACTAAAAAAAAAAATAATAATAAAGAGATAATTTAAATGCTATACCTCCCTGTCTCATTGTTTTCTTGTTGTGGCTTATTCTTAACACAGCAGCCAAAATGACCCTGTCCCTTCCTGGGTCACAACCCCCCTGTGCCCTCTCATATCACAAAGGGAAAGTTGAAGTCCTTGTTAGGACTGACATGTTCTCACGTAATCCGACTTTCTTGTTTCTCAGCTCTCATCTCCTGTAGTTCTCTTCTCTCTTACTGTGTCCTCAGCAACTCTGGCTTCTTGGCTTCTTGGTTGTTCCTTGTGCACATAGGGCAAGATGGCTGCCTCAGGCTTTGGCCTTTCTGGATTGCTCTTCTCCAAGAAATATATGTGGCTATTGTTGTCAAATCCAGGTCTTTTCTTAAAAATAACCTTTTTAGCAAAGGTTTCCGAGGTCCCTCTCTATCTAAAATCTCAACTCTGTAGGCTCTGGGATGACCAACATTGGCCCAGGAGAAAGGGCTCTCTCAGCACACAGGACTTTCAGTGCTAAAACTAGGTTTGTCCTGAGCAAACCAGGCCAATTAGTCACCTTGTATCATCTCAGCACCTACAGCAATGGCTAGCCTATAACAGCCTTAATAAATATTTGTCAAATAGAAGGAATAAATGAATAAATGAATGAGCAAGTAGGTAAAAGAAAGAAGTATTTTTAGTGAGAATGTGTGTGGTGGTATGTATTGCCCCTAAAATCAGAGTATATAGATATATATGTTCATCATAGCAACTTGTAAGTCTTCTTTAGCATGGAAAGAAGCCCAACTTTCATGAATGGGGGACCAGTATTTCTTGATTTCCTAATCAGAAATGTATAATTTACCAATTTTGCTGCTAGTGAAAGTGGTTTGGAATACAGTGTTCCACACTCATCCTTTATTTATTTATAAATTTAAAAAAATGTTCATTTATTTTTGAGACAGAGAGAGACAGAGCATGAGCAGGGGAGGGGCAGAGAGAGAGAGGGAGGCACAGAATCCAGAATAGGCTCTGAGCTATCAGCACAGAGCCCGATGTGGGCCTCAAACCCACAAACGATGAGATCATAACCTGAGCTGAAGTTGGATGCCCAACCAACTGAGCCACCCAGGTGCCCCCACACTCATCTTTTAGAAAAAGTTAAAATGGCTGTGTTGGCTTTATTGTTTTTAGATATTAAAATGGTTCCCATATTAAAAACATTTTTCTAATGTTTATTTATTTTTGAGAGAGAGAGAGAAAGAGAGCAAACCGGGGAAGGGCAGAGAGAGAGGGAGACACAGAATCTGAAAGCAGGCTCCAGGCTCTGAGCTGTTATCACAGAGACTGATGCGGGGCTTGAACCCACAAACTGCAAGATCATGACCTGAGCTGAAGTCAGACACTTAACCAACTGAGCCACCCAGGAGCCCCAAATGGTTTCCATATTTCAAATGGCAATGATGCATTTTTAAATGTGCACTTTTTTCCATTGCTAATGATCCTGAGTCCTAATTCTCTTCTCCATCCTAATGCTTCCTTCAGCTCTTGCTGCCTGGACCTTCCTGGAGTTGCTCCCTGAGCCATTCTGCTCACACAGCCTGCCATTCCACTTATTGATGCCCCCTATTTGCTCCCACCAGTCTCCCCAACTTGAGCTCCTTTGAGTCAGAATAATCTAATATTGGTCTGTCATACATCATGTTCTTTTTCTTCAAAATATGTTTGGCACGAGGGTGCCTGGGTGGTTTGGTCATTAAGCATCTGATTTTGGCTCAGGTCATGATCTCACATTTTATGAGTTCGAGTCCCACACTGGGTAAGCTCAAGCCCTGCTTTGGGTGAACACAAGCTCTGGCTGAGCCACGCTTCTCTCTCTGTCTCTCTCGCCTTCTCTGTATCTCTTGGTCCTCACTCATTTGCACCCTTTCTCTCTCTCAAAAAAAATTTTTTTGGGGGGGGCAAGAGAATTCAATAAAGCAGCATAAGACAGTGATGTATTCCTTTTTGCATTCCTTGACCCTACCATGGTTTGTATATTCCTTTATTCATTCAGCACATCCTTTTTGAGTCCCACAAGGTGCTAGACACTGGGAATACAACAGTAAACAAAATAGTTTCCCCGGCCCCTCAAGTAGGGGATGAGAAAGTAAATAGGAATGATCAAGGGAATCTTGACATTACATTGTACTTATTTATGATAAATATTGGATACTATCAGACATATAGGAAGGGTGCAGTGACTATCATAGGTCAAGCACTAAATGTTATTTGAACCATGAATGGTTGAGTGATTATGTGAATAAATGAATGATTGAGTGGATATAATTGTTATGAGAGCACAGAACCCTCAGTGTAAGTCATCACTATCAACTGCAAAGATGCTTCTCCAATTTTTCTGTTTGGAAGAGGCCAGCTCATCTGCATCTTTATCATGAAAAGCACAATTTTTCTTTCCCCTTCTCTCCTCTTCTCTCCTCTCTGCTCTGATCAAATACCAGCGTGAAATGAAAGGTGCCTGCTGAGCACCCGCAATGCTAGTCAGCACACCCCATCTACTTTGCTCAGGACTCTCTAATAAAAGAACTCTGATGTCAGGCAAAATTGTACCCTTCTGAAATTCTTTTCAGCATTTTCATTATTGACTAAACAAAGTATGTGCTGGTCTTCAAGGCAGCTGATTGTACAGCCAAAATGGATTGCTTAACTTTGCATAGGGGGATCAAATCCTGTCTGTGCTCAGCGCGGTGGGAATTGTTTTCCCAGCTGAACTTCGCCCCTTAGTTTCCGCACATCTCTTCCATCCCTTCCAGCGATTTGCTGGTCTGCACTGTTGATTCTACAAGCAGCACAGCAGGGTTTATCAGAGGGCCATCTACTCTTCTCAGTAACTCCCTAGTACAGTAAACATCTGCTGTGGGACTGGAAAGAGCTGGTTCAAGCCAGTTTTTCCTCATTGCACTGGGCATTCTTAACTTTTGACAATCACCTCTTTCTTAATTTCCCCCTGCCACATCAGAACCTGTAGAAATGTTGCTTTTTAAGGAAACCCCCATTTTTATATGTTAAAATATTCAAAGTAAATTACAAATAGGAATTATTACATTTTAGATGCATTCAAAAGATTCATATGCATCTCTAATAAGTGAGGACATTTTCCTACATAGCCATAATTAATTATGATTCCTTAATACCCTGTCTATATCTAAATTTTCCCAGTTTGTACCTGAAAGGTCTTTTATGGTAGGTTTGCCAACACTAGGATTCAATCAAGGACTGTGTATTGCATTGGTTTGTTATATGTAGATGAGCGGTCCCAGGGTACTTGATGGCGGAAACAAAGGCAGAAGGAAATGGCAGGTAAAATTAAATTTCCTGGGGCGCCTGGGTGGCTTAGTCGGTTAAGCATCCGACTTTCGCTTAGATCATGATCTCGCAGTTCATGGGTTCGGGCCCCACGTCGGGCTCTGTGCTGACTGCCAGCTCAGAGCCTGGAGCCTGTTTCAGTCTGTGACACCTTCTCTCTCTGACCCTCCCCTGCTCACACTGTCTCTCTCTCCTAGAAATAAATAAAACATTTAAAAAAATTTAAAAAATTAAATTTCCTTACAACCTGCAGCCCACTTGAGAAATACTTGAGGCTGGCACAATAAAACATTTCTCCAGAAACTCCCTACTTTCTTAATGTTTGCTAGAGGGAAAAACAACTTTAGCTTGACAATAGCGAGGCCTCCAGTATCCTGTGAATCTTCTTTAGCACATGAAAGTCTCTTTGGAAACTTCCCCTTGACCAACTTCCCCTTCCCCAACTCCAAGTATATAATCAGTCTTTCTTCATGGTTCTGAGGCAGCTCTTCCTGCCCATGGGTCTTGTCCCCATGCTCTAATAAAATCACATTTTTTGTACCCATGATGTCTCAAGAATTCTTTCTTGGCCATTGGCTCTGGACCCCACCATCACCCCAAAACCCCATCAGTACTGACCGGTGGCAGAGACCAGACCAGCTCTCCTGTAGAATATATGATTCACCTGATTGCTTCCTCCTGGTGTTATTTACCTTATTCCTGTATCACTTGTATTCCCTCTGAATCGGAAGTGAAATCTAAAGACTTGATTAGATTCCACTCAGGGACTTTTGGCTGATATACCATCACTGATGATTCATGTTTCTAATTCTGTGTCACAACAGGAAACTCATGATGTCTGATGATTTTGTTGCAGGATTCTTTACTTCAATACCTGGGGTTTGTTGTCTCGCCACTTCAAAGAATGAAGAGGTGAACACAGAATAAAATGAGTAGCATGCAAAAGTTTATTGGGGTATAAGATTAGAAAGTAAGAGTAGCATGATGGCTCTCTTTGCACAGAGGGGTGTGTTTGAAAGTTAATTCCCAGAACAAAAAGCAAGGGATTTTGTTTTATGAGGTTTTGGTTGCATTCTTCTTCCTTTTCCCCTTATTCCTTCTCCTCTGTTTCTCTTCAGGTTCTACCCTTATTGGTTAGATAACTCTAAACACCTAGTCATTTCTTTTTAATTGGCTAGTTTCCATTGTACAAGGGATGATTTATGGCCATGTTGTTCCTTGTGGGTCATACATTTTATGGTCTACTACTTATCTGTAGTTAGGTCTTTTGTCAAATTCTTGAGGGAAACCTGAGGGAAAGTAGGTGGTGTCTGTTACATTCTTAAGAGGAATCTTACGCCCAGTGGGGTTTGCTGTGGTCATATGCTCCCAGAATTGTTTCAAACCACCTGTTTTCCCCCACCCAGAGATTCCTCTCTGCCTATTTTATCTTATCTTTTTCCCATCATAATTTCTCCTCTTGCAATTAGAAATCTTGATATAAATTTTATTAGTTTTTCTTTTTTTAAGTTTATTTTTTTAATTTAAAAAAATGTTTATTTATATTTGAGAGAGAGAGAGAGAAACAAAGCATGAATGGGGGAGGGATAGAGAGGGAGACACAGAATCTGAAGCAGGCTCCAGGCTCTGAGCTGTCAGCACAGAGCCTGATGAGGGGCTTGAATCCATGAACTGTGAGATCATGACCTGAGCTGAAGCTGGACATTTAACCAACTGAGCCACCCAGGCATCCCTAAAAAAAATTTTTTTTATGTTCATTTAGTTTTGAGGGAGAGGAAGAGAAAGAGAGTGTGTGAATGGGGGAAGAGAGATAGAGAGGGAGACACAGAATCCAAAGCAGGCTCCAGGCTCTGAGATGTCAGCACAGAACCCAATGCGGAGCTCGAACCCACAAATTGCGAGATCATGACCTGAGTTGAAGTCAGCCGCTCGACCAACTGAGCCACCCAGGGTCCCCAGTTTATTTAGTTATTTCTGAGAGAAGGAGAGAGAGCCCAGCAGAGAGAGGGGGAGAGAGGGAGAGATAGAGAATCCCAAACAGGCTCTGCATTGGCAGCATGGAGCCCTACATGGGGCTCAGCCTTATAAACCGTGAGACCATGACCTGAGCTGAAGGTGACTCAGATGGATGGTAAACTGACTGAGCCACCCAGACACCCCAATACAAATTTTAAAATTAATTAATTTCATTGAAAAAGTAATAACTACTCATATTAACACATTAAGATACTAAAAAAAGGTATCAGAGATAAGGAAGTCTTCCTACGACACCATAGTTTTGTTAGGGTAGGCAGTTAGGTTCTAAAAGGATACCTGGAGGCCAGCATAGAGGAAGTCATGGGCATCTATTGGGAAAGTCAGAGCCCTGTCCTGGCAACACTCCACAAGAAGCCAGATCAAGCCAGACAGGCCCAAGATAGCAGGTGCCATGACAGGAAACCCCTGACCACGTAAGGAAGAAAAAGACAGAACACTGCTCCTAAGGAATCCCTGCCCCAGGTAGTACATATTCCACTCCCTAGTTAAAGACTGTCAATAAAAGATAGAAAACCAAACCCCAAGGCAGCAGTTCTCTCTCTCTCTCGAGTTCTCCTTCTCTCACATCTTGAGAGTGTACTTTTGCTTTCACAGACTTTCCCCCTTGTGATGTGTGTCTGTCCTTGAATTCTTTCTTATGATGAGACTAAGAACTTTTGGGGATTTTTCTGGGATGCGTTGGGTCAAGCCCTCAGGGTATCTCCCAGTTCACCTGACAACAGTCTCAATCCCTAGTCTCCTTTTCCATAGGAGGGAAGCATTCCTCCGGGAAATATCCTACACGAACACAGTAGGAACACACTTTGATTTAACAGCATATCTAGGAAATCCATCCATTTCAGTATGTGTTGACTTAGTGTATACTTTTAATGGCTGCATGGTTTATCATCCTGTAGATGTTCCTTAATTCACTCAACTAATGGTTCATTATGGATATTTTGGTAATTTCCAGATAGGTACTTTTGCACAAAAAGAAAATAAATAACTCTGTAACATAAACCACTCAATCAGATTGTTATATCTATGTTATGATGTATGGGAGACATGGAGGTAGAAATTGTATAAAAGGCTACACCTTGATATGCTTGGGGTTCAGTTTTCTGGGTATGAACCCACTGAGCCTGTGCTGGCATGACTAAAGTTGCTTCCTGGAAAGAAATCCTTGGTGTCACAACTCTCTGTGAGTTCCATGCTGACAGCAGCAAGTCTGATGTGGAACTTAAACCCATGAGAGAGCCACAAGATCATGACCTGCACCCAAGTCAGACACTCAATCAACTGAGACACCCAGGTGCCCCAAGAGTGTGTAAATTCTACATTTTAATAGACATGATCAAATTTCTTTTCAAACAGTTTATACCAGTTTACACTTCTACAAAAAGCATATGTGTGGTAGTGTCTTTTTCCTTATACCCTCATGACCATAAGATATGATCAGTTTTTTGGGGTTTTTTTTTCAATCAATGATAAGTACAAAAAGATATTTCATTGTTTTAATATGCATTTCTCTAAAATGTGTTGTATATCTTCATCTATATTTCCTAGGTGAAGGAAACGTATTTTCTAATCTACAGGGTAAGGAAATTCTTAGCTTTATCAAATGTATGCAATATTTGTGGCAGGATATTAGCATTCAGATTGCTTTAATCTGTAAATGTATTACCCCCCCTTCCCTTTTCCTGCACTGCAAAGATAGAAATATTTCCCCTGCCTCCAATAAAGATGTCTTTTCGGAAGGCGAACCTCATTTTTCTATTGATTTTGGTCTAAAGTCCCATTATCACTCAAAGAGCAAGAGGAAAAGAGAATTTCTCTGAAAACTTTATAAGGTTGTGGGCATTGAGGGAAATGGGGAAGAGGCTGTATGATGTGCATGTGGGGGGTTCAGGAGATGAGAACTGATCTCCAGAAGTTGCCCAGAAAGGGAGAAGACCTGCTGCCAAGGGAAGGAAGGATCAAGTTGGTCCTGGCATGTACTGTGTTAAGGGATAACATGTCAATGCTCGGAGCTGTGTGAACTCTCTGCCAGTGCCTGCAGACCACAGCCTGGAACCTCACAGCATCTATACCAGGTGCACTGTGCCTCCTGGGGCATCTGATTCACAGTATCCTATCCTACAGTGGAATAGCGATTGTCAAGCAGTGGTGATGAGGCTAGTGCTGACCCCTAGGCTTTGCTTGGCCCCCAGCTCTATACGTCTCCCTCTCATAATAATTGCCAGTACAAGAAAATGTGGTGGAATGGAGTTCAGAATGCCAATCTCATAGGTGAGCTGCGCCCTCACGATATCTACATGCATGGGGAGAGGGTTGAACTAAGACAACTTGAGATGCACTCCTGGAAGAGCAGTTTCTAATCCTTGTTACACATTATTCCCATTTGAATTTATCTTTGTTTAAAGCATTTTGGATTTTGTGCATACATTTAAATTTTTTGTATGGTAACATTTATGTTTTTTCCTTTTATGGATTTATGTTCAAAACTTTGATCAACCTTGAACTTGTTCTAAGAGTTCCAACTTTTCCTTTCCATATGATTGACGAAATATCCATCATTATTATTATTTTTTTATTTTTTAATGTTTTATTTATTTCTAGGAGAGAGAGAGAGAGAGACAGCACGAGCAGGGGAGGGTCAGAGAGAGAGGGAGACACAGACTCTGAAATAGGCTCCAGGCTCTGAGCTGGCAGTCAGCACAGAGCCCTACGCGGGGCTCAAACCCACGAACTGCGAGATCATGACCTAAGCGAAAGTCGGACGCTTAACCGACTAAGCCACCCAGGCGCCCCCAAATATCCATCATTATTAAACAGTCCAGCTTTTCCTCACTGACTTGAGATGCCCCCTTTATCATACATTAACTTTCACTGATCTTTCTTTTAAAAATGTATTTATGTATTTATTTTTGAGAGAGAGAATGAGCAGAGGGGAGCAGAGAGAGGGAGAGACAGAATCCCATGCTGACAGATGCAGAGCTTGAACTCACAAACCAAGACATCATGAGCTGAGCTGAAATCAAGAGTCAAGCACTTAACCAACTGAGCCACTGAGGCACCCAGATCTTTATTTTTTTTAATATACATATTTAGCTACATTACAAATAGTGATTATTTGGCTAGGTTACACCTTCCTCACTACCCATCTTTTTCTAATTTTCCCATAACCCCTATGTTTTTTTTCCCTCTAATGTGAACCAGAGAGTTTGCATGTTTATTTTGCCTCAATCTTAATATTTTTCACTGGGATCATATTATATTTGTTAATCAATTTAAAACAACTGTGCCACTTACAATATTGTGTCTATCTCTTTATAAGCACATGTCGATTTATCCGTATTTATGCATATTTGTTCTATAGACCACAGTTATTAATTTGCAAAGTAGATGAATGACTTTCCTCTTTCTAAAAGTCTAAATGAACTGCTCTTAGCAGGTATGGTCCTTAAGTGATTTTCACTTTATTTATTTATTTATTTAAATTTTAGTTTTTAATGTTTCATTTATTTTTGAGAGAGAGAGACAGACAGACAGACAGCATGAGTAGGGGAGGGTCAGAGAGAGAGGGAGACACAGAATCTGAAACAGGCTCCAGGCTCTGAGCTGGCCATCAGCACAGAGCTCGATGTGGGGCTTGAACCCATGAACCATGAGATCATGACCTGAGCCAAAGTCAGACGCTCAAGTGACTGAGCCACCCAGGCGCCCCAGTGATTTTTACTTTTTATGGACTGAGGAACCAAGGTTTAAAATCACATCCTTACCACCTAACATATATAATTCATGTTTATTTGTTACTTTGCTGCTAAACCCTATGGCTTGAGGGGTGACTGGGTGGCTCAGTTGGTTGAGCATCCGACTTTGGCTCAGGTCATGATCTCATGGTTCGTGGGTTCGAGTGCCGGATCAGGCTCTGTGCTGACAGCTCAGAGCCTAGAGCCTGTCTTCGGCGCTGTCTCTCTCTCTCTCTCAAAAATAAATAAAACATTAAAAAATTAAAAAAAAAATAAACCCTATGGCTTGAAATGAGATGGTTTTAATTTGTACTGGTGTGGACCCAAGGAAGGGGTTTATCACGAAAGATAGCTCCCCTGCCTGATGTAGCCTCTCGACTCTTGCTCTTTATGCACTGTCGTCCACTTTCCTTTTCACAAACTTCATCCATCAAACAAACTGTTGTTGTCCAAGCATCCACTCCTGGAGTGTGGTTTTCAGGACCAGGTACTAAGCAGAGGCTTTAATGCTGGAATGTGGCCAGAAGAGAATCACCATGAGGATGAAGGGATTGGAAACAAAGTCACGCAATTATATTACACTACACAGTGTGCACTGAGTGCTTGCTGTATGCCAGATGCTGTTCCTCACTATCTTGTTATTTCACTTAATCCTTAGAACTCCAGTGAGGCTGGTTCTGTTGTTATCCTCATCTGACAGAGGAGGAAATAAAGGCAGAACAGTTAATTGTCCAAAACACAGTGCTAGTATGACAAGGCATATCTTCAAAGTCTATGCCTTTGGTTGGAGGAAATGAGGAGGAGTAAGTATAGGGAAGCATGACACCTACCTTTAAATTTCTGAAGACCTAACATACGGAAGAAACCATACATTTGTTCTATGGGTGCCCAGAGATGAATATGTGGACAAGCAGGCAAAAGTTGTTCATAAATCGATTTCTGGTTAATGAATGCAATGACTTCCAAGGAATGAACTATATCTTAAGGAAGAGTATGTGATCTTGCAAGGTGGTAAGATACTACTGGTAAAGTCCAAACAGAGACTGGCTGGTCCTGGTTGGGTTTGCTGGTGAAAATATTCAGGCACATACTTAGTGATTAGTATTAGTTATCCTCAAGGACCCTCAAGGCCTTGAGAGAATGGTAAATGATTCACCTTTTAATTTCCAGCATGATGGGATTATGTATTATGCATAGAGTGGCAACATGTTTTTATTTATTTATTTGTTTGTTTGTTTGTTTGTTTATTTATAGAGGGAGAGACTATGAGAGGGGGCCAGAGGATCCCAAGCAGGCTTCTGTAGGAGTTTAACCTAAACTCCTAATCTAAGATCGATAGTATTGGTGTGAGTGGGAGTAATATGGTTAAGACTATGATGAGAGGAGGTAAAAAGGTTATTTTTTTTGTGCTTTCAAACTGTCAGTTTATTTTTCTGCCATTTGTTGAAGGGAATATGGTTAGTGCTGTGGCGTGCCTGAGTTGTAGACAGAAGTATAGGTTAAGTAATGCTGTGATGGCTGGTAGTGTAGTTATAATAATTATTTCATTTTTAGTCAGTTCTTGAATGGTTTTTCATTTTGGGATGAATCAGCACTAGGCCCATCTCTCCTAGTCATAGTATCAAATATATACGGAACCGATTACGTATAAAACCTAAATCTCCAACAGTGCTAAAACTTATTATCCCAACTATCATAGTAATTCAACTAACATGACTATCAAAAACCAACATAATCTGAATTAACAACTTACAGTCTATTAATTAGCCTCACCAACCTTCATCAATTTAATGATAATAGTCTTAACTTCTCACTACTATTCTCAGACTCTCCATACTCCTACTGGCGTTAACAGAATGACTTTCACCATTAATAAAACTTACAGCCAGCCAGTCACATTTATCAAGAGACTTTAACCTGAAAAAAACTATACATTACAATATTCACCTTTCTACAACTATTTCTAATCATATCCTTACTGTCATAGAATGAATTATATTTTATATTCTATTCGAAGCCACACTAGTCCCCACCTTGATCATCATGGCCCGATGAGGCAATCAAACAGAATGACTGAACACAGGCCTCTATTTCCTATTTTATACCTTAGTAGTTTCATTACCCCTCCTAATCGCACTATAATATATTCAAAACACATCAGGGTCCCTAAATTTCCTAATCATACAATACTGAACCAAACCAATCTCAACCACCTGATTAATATTTTCCTGTGACTAGCATATGTAATAATATTCATAGTAAAAATACCCTTCTATGGATTATACCTCTGACTACCTAAAGCACTTGTAGAAGCCCCTATCACTGGGTCAGTAGTTCTTGCCGCTTACTTCTGAAACCAGGCAGGTATGGAATAATACGTATTACAATATTACTCAATCCACTAACAGACCAAATGGCATACCCTTTCTTAATTCTGTCCCTATGAGGAATAATTATGACAAGCTCCATTTGCTTACATCAAACAGATCTAAAATCCCTAATCACATATTCATCTATAAGTCATATGGCCCTAGTCATGGTAGCAGTCTTCATTCAAACACCATGAAGCTATAGAAGAGCAACAGCTCTAATAATTGACCATGGACTAACACCACCAATACTGTTCTGTCTTGCAAACTCAGACTATGAATGAGTCCACAGTCGAACAATAATCCTAGCACGAGGCCTACAGACTCTCCTCCTCCATGTGGGGCTCGAACTCACCAACTGTGAGATCATGACCTGACCTGAAGTTGGACGCTTAACTCACTGAGCCATCCAGGTGCCCTAGAATGACAACATTTTAATGAGTTCCAGGTTATCTACTTTATAGAAATAGGATTGAAAGTCTGATTCATATTAAGCAAAGCTGATAAAAATACATGAAAATGCACAACAGAAAAATTTGGATAAAATCTCATAAAAGGAGCCACTGTGTACATGATAGAGGTTGTGAAGTATAGTAGTTATGAACGTGGATTCCAGAGCCAGACATGTGGGTTCAAATCCCAGTTCTGTCATTTACTAACTGTGTGACCTCAGGCATGTTAACTTAGATTGAGTTTCCTCATATGTAAATTACTGTGTTAAAAAAAAATGATGTCATTATTTAATCCCAATAAAGGACAAACGAATGTGGATAGATAGATAGATAGATAGATAGAGCTTGAAAGCAAGAATGAAGCAACAGCCTGGAACATAATAAGGAGTAGAAGTTTGCTATCATTTTCCAAAGAATGTCCATGATGTATTAAATATTCACAAGTACATCATTTTTAATTTTACTAATTGTCATACATTGATACATTGTTTTGGAAAAAGCAGAGAGATATTGGCATGTGGCAAATAACACAAACATAAGTCAAGAAAATATTACACCATGATGGATTAGAATTGATTTTTAAGAAAGTCTTCTAAAACTATTGATTTATTTTTACTTCTTTTAACAATCAAAAATAGGTATTTCATTGAGCATTTATTATTTTGCCTAGCACAGTGCTAACTACTCCAAGGAAAAATATGAGAAGCACAGCACATTGTCCTTGTCTTAAGTAGTTTATAATCTAGCTATTTGTGATTGTGAAGACACATTAAAAAAGAACCTCTAGATTCTAACACTATCTTTTTCTAAGGACATAACACCTTTAAGTAAAATCATCTTTGAAAGTAATCACATAACCCTGCCATTGCTCAAGACATTTTTTGCTTCTCTTCCTTGGGACTGCCCTTGGAGTCATTATACAAATCATGTGAAAAAAAGCAGACTCATCGCTATTCCATCTTCTCAGGCACCTAGCTGGTTGCCTGAATTAATCATAGGTTTGGTGTTCAGTGACTTCTGGTTACTTTAAAATCTCAAATTCACTCTAAAAGAAAAGTTTTGCTGTTATTTAAAAAAATTTATTTGTATTTGAAATAAAAAGAACACAAGCAGAGTAGGAACAGAGAGTTGAGAGAGGCAGAAGTGGGCTTTGCACTGACAGCAGAGAGCCTGATGTGGGGTTCAAACTCAAGAACTGTGAGATCATGACCTGAGCCAAAGTCAGAGGCTTAACTGACTGAACCACCCAGGTGGCCCAAGTTTTGCTATTCTTGATGACCTCCCAAAGAATGTACCACAGCATCACTGCACAGTAAGGAAGTGGAGGACCAGGGGCCTTTCCCATCATCTTTGCATCCACTGCAGCATCGGGCTGGGTCTTCATCCCCAGCAGGGGCACAAGATGCACAAGATGCACACGTTGAACTGAACCGAAGGGCTGGCAGCACATTAGCTGTTGAGCATCTGGAGATAGCACTCTGGGCTGGGAGTAAAGGCGAGGAAGCTTTCCAGATGGGGCTGGCTGGGGATTTCCTTCTGTTCCGTTATTTCTGAAACAGCACTACTTCTTAGACATCTGGCTGTGACAGTGAAGGACAGAAAGGTCTGCCTGAATCTGGCAACAGATTTTCCCAATATTCCCTTCTAGCCCTGTGTTTGAAAAAATAAATAAAAAATGCATACCTGTTTTATAAGTCTAATATATATGTGTCTATGTGAATATAAATAAGTACATATGCATGTTATGTACCTTTACATATGCATATGCATGTTACATACATACATATGCATGTATGTATATTTGTATTTGCCTCATACACATAGGTTTGGTGGATGATCAGGCTAAAGTAGAACTTCAGTTTCAACATACAGGCTGAAAAACCATGTCCATTAATGCTTTTCTCACATTTCTATCAAAAACAATCACTAGGTTTCATACCACCTCTCAGAAAAAGAAAACATGTTTAACTTGTACATGTGTTGGTGAATTATAATTATTCTGAAATTTCTAGCAGGGTCCTTCTAGCTCTCCTCAACATTTTTATATAATGGCAAATGTATGCAGACAGAGTTTTACAAAAATGTTTATTTATTTTGAAAGTGAGAGAGAGAGAGCACAAGCAGGACAGAAGCAGGGAGAGAGAGGAAGAGAGAATCCCAAGCAGGCTCCACACTGTCAGTGCAGAGCCTGATGCAGGGATCGAACCCACAAACCATGAAGTCATGACCAGAGCTGAAATCAAGAGTTAGCTGTTTAATTGACTGAGCCACCCAGGCGCCCCAAAGATGTTTTTAAATGTAAAAACATAGCATAAGTCTTCAAAAGTAACCAGAATCTGAATACAAGTTACTTTGTTAATATTTGTTCTTGTTTTTAGACAAAGAAAGAAGAGTACAAAGGTCACAGACCTTTATAGTAAATATGTTTATATAGCTTTTTACACTTTATTATCAAGCAATGAATATATTGACATATTTTGGATGATGAAAATGTCAGAAATCTGGGATGTCTGCAGGTTTCGGTGTAATCACAAATTTTTGTGAACATCAGTATGTTTTGGAGTTCAAGATGCAAGAAATGTCTGGCTTTGTTCTACAGAAAAATGTTTTATCTTTACTTGGCAATGAGTTTTAAGGATCCCTAGATAATAATTAAAGTAAGCCATATCTCACTTATTTGAACTATTTTAATCATCACCAAAGTGTACTCTCATCTTTTAATTTTGTATTACTTTGTTCTAAGTTTGATACCCATAAAAGCAATTTTCTCTGATAAACATCCATATCTCCCAGAAGAAATGTTTGGCTAAATGATATCTTGCCTACTTTTACAATCTAAATAAATTTACATTAGGGAAGTTGTTTCAGGTAAAAAATGAAAACTGTTCTAAATCCCACTGAAGGGGTACCTGGGTGGGTTAAGTGGCCAACTCTCGATTTCAGCTCAGGTCATGATCTCATGGGTTTGTGAGACTGAGTTCTGTATTGGGCTCTGTGCTGACAGTGTGGAGCCTGCTTGGGATTCTCTCTTTCCCTTTCTCTCTTCCCCTCCCCTGCTCATGCAAGCGTGCATACTATCTCTCAAATAAATAAATAAATAGACATTAAAAATTAAATCCCACTGAAATGGATAAAGAAGTCTAAAAAAATGGGTTAAATATATAATAGCACTGAAGCAAGACGATGAGACAGCAGAGATTGACTGGCTTCTAAAAGAGGGAAAGGTATGGCATTGCACAGATATAGATGAGAGTCAGAGATTGAGTGATTCATAACACAACAGTCATTCAAGAGGTCCTCAGAAAAATGTCTTCAATAATAAAGTGCATTGATGAATAGCATAAATTGTAACAATTTATAACAAATAGCATAATTTAGAAGTTGGAAGACCTTTGAGAAAGAAGACCTGTTATTCTTCTTTCAACAATGAAAAAGGAAGCTAATTAGAAGCTCCTAGAAAACCAAATGTACCAAGAATGTCACAGTCTAAGTGTGAAACAAATTAAAATATGGCATGCATGTGGACTACAGATGAAATGAAATGTGAGAGAAGAGAATCTTGGAACATTCTCTTACAGGAGAGGCTCAAGTGTCTTAAAGCAGAATTATTTCTTTTTCTCCATAGTTCCATGCTTATGTCTTGGTTCTACAGTGAATGTTTAGAAAATCATTAATGTATCAGGGTATTAGCCTGGAAATTTTATTGGCAGCACCAAGGCATGGCAGACATGAGGTATCACGGTCAGTCGTAAGACAGACACTCTGCAGAAGTTTCTCAAGAGGTGGCCAAGAGCCAGTTACATGGCTCACCTCACTCGACCCTGGAAAATCTAGCTCACAGACCAAAGGGCCAGCTTCTCTGATTGAGAGCAAAGAGGAGGCCATTAAATTGGGATCAGACTGCACTCTTGGAATTTGTTTGCATGAGGGAAGAATGAAAGGTCTTCTAGTCAGTATTGGCCCCCAAGCGAAAGAGAGCCATCCTGGAGGTGTTCAAAACTCCGAAGGTATTTAGAATCATCAGGAAGGACAATGAGCCCCCCGAAACAAGGTGTTATCCAGAACAACCTGCTGAAAAAGCAAGATCTGAAAGGGAAGTGGCAGTGAGAGAACGGGTCGCCTGTGGTATCCCAGGGGACGGCTGTGAGGGAAAACAGGGGCATTCAGAAAGACCCGCCAGGCCCAGAAAATGCAGTCTTCCTGTTAGGCTGCCACACAAGGATGAATAGCTGACTCCCCTTTCCATCCTCTCTCTTCTCCCTGAAGAGGTCAGGAACCTTGGTTAGCAGCATGGGAAGGGAGGGTTGGAAGCATAAGAAAGAGAAGGACCAGCCTGGCTTTCCCTAGTTTCCTGCCTATTGAAAGACAACCAGTGGAAAACAGGAGGAGATGTGTTCCAAGTTTTGATTTTTGTACACTTTTAATTACTGAATTAAGACTGTGTTTGCTAAATAAAGTGGTGAAGGGGTTTTCTATTGCCTAAGACTATCCATCGAAGTCCTAGGGCATGTCCATATTTTTAAATAGGGACAGAGGAAGGAATTCACCCAAAGAGCAGGTTTAAAGAGCAGAGAGAGATGAAAATAAAGTGGCACTCTGATTATTACACTACATGAATCTGTTTAATATGACAATTACAATAATAGTGTAAATGTTATTTACTAGATTTACATTTTTTTTAAGTTTATTTATTTTGATAGAGAGAGTGCAAGTGGGGAAGGGGCAGAGAGAGAGAGAGAGAGAGAGAGAGAGAGAGAATCCCAAGTAGGCTCCACACCACCAGTGCAGAGCCTGACGCAGGGCTCAAACTCATGAACCAGAAGATCATAACCTGAACAACCTCGGACACTTCGCCAACTGAGCCACCCAGGCACCCAGCTTTACATTTTTATAATAAACCTATAGTCAAAGCTTGAAAGACTTAATTATAATTATCAAGCAGAACTCAATGATATAACTGTTATGGTACACCTTAAAGAAGCAAAGAGGTAGTAGATGAGGAAGAGAGAGTAGAAGGGAGCAGAAAGGGTTAATTCTTAAAAATTTTTTAAAAAATGTTTATTTATTTTTGAGAGAGGGAGAGACAATTCATGAGCCAGGGAGGGACAGAGAGTGAGGGGGACACAGAATCTGAAGCAGGCTCCAGGCTCTGAGCTGGCAGCACAGAGCCTGACGTGGGGCTGGAACTCACAAACCATGAGATCGTGACCTGAGCCAAAGCTGGATGCTTAACTGACTGAGCCACCTAGGCGCCCCAAGTTAATTCTTATTTTACATAGTGGAAGTAAGAGATACTGCTTGATATCAATGGATTAAGAAATAAGTGGTGAAATAGAAAATTCAAACTTAGATAACCAAAATAATAAAAATGTAATACATCAAAATTGGGGAAACTAGAGCAGGGACAAAGGGGAATATTATATGATTTAAATACCTCAGCTTTTGTAGAGGGTTAGTAGTAATTACAGCTTAAAATTGATAAAACCATAAGTAAGGTATAAGATTTCAAAACACAAATGGGCAAACAGGTGATCACCTCTGGGAATGGCACAGGCATCAGGAGGGGCAACTTTTAGTTTTACTTTTAGCATTTTTACAAAATGTTAATTTATTTTTGAGAGACAGTACATGAGCTGGGGAGGAGCAGAGAGAGAGAGGGAGACAGAGGATTCGAAGCATGCTCCTTGCAGGCAGATGTGGGGCACAAAGTCAGGAACCTGTGAGATCATGACCTGAGCCGAAGTGAGACGTTCAACTGACTGAGCCACCCAGGGGCCCCTAGTTTTAACTTTATATACTCGTATACTTTTCCAATTTTTACGGCACGCATAGTGCTTCTGACAATAAATAAAATGAGGTTAGGGGCGCCTGGGTGGCTTAGTCGGTTAAGCATCCGACTTTCACTTGGTTCATGATCTCACGGTTCGTGGGTTCGAGCCCCGCGTCGGGCTCTGTGCTGACTGCCAGCTCAGAGCCTGGAGTCTGCTTCAGATTCTGTGTCTCCCTCTTTCTCTGACCCTCCCCTGCTCACGCTGTCTCTCTCTCTCTCTCTCTCTCTCTCCTCTAGAAATAAATAAAACATTAAAAAAATTTTTTTTTAAATAAATAAAATAAAATGAGGTTAGAGCAAAATAGCAATGTTAATTAGGAAATTCCTACCTGGCTCTAATCCAGGGTTTGGTGTGCATGTTGAGACTGCTTCCCCAACTGCCATGCTTTTCTGACGCTGGTGGCAAAAATCCCCTTTCTGGGGCCAGCTCCTCTGCAATTGCCCTGATGTGGTAGGGCTCAAATCCACAGCACCCACCAATGTACCTGACCCCCAGCCTGTAGGCCTCTCTGGCGTATTTCTGAATATCCCATCTGGTTGCAGCTCTGGGCTCCAGTCCTGCAACACAACCATCACAGTATTGCTGTTACTGTCCCTGTATTCAAATCACAGGTGCTCCGAGGGCATTTTTTACAATTAAAAAATGATGAACTTTAGGTTCTGCTCATTTTTAGTTAATGTTGAATGTGTTTGTCTTAAGCAGTCTCTTTTAGTGAGACCGTACCGAAGCTGTTCAATATAGCCCTTTCCACATTATCAGAACAAGAAAATGCGAGGACCTCTCATATGTGCCTGGTCTTACCAAAGGGATATTCTGGGAGATCCACAAACCCTCCTTTGCCACAGTCTGGTGTATGGAACCCTAGGGACTGCACCATTAGGTGCGCCTTCAACCCTGCAGCCTGTAGGCCCTCTTTCATGAGCTTCATTGTCTTCAAGCTGGTGCTGGGCCCAAATCGGCAGTTCACGCCCACAATCGCTGCCCTTATACAAAGAAATAAAGAACTTAGATATTTTATGTATTCTATTTTTTAATAGTTGGAAATTGCCTTAGAAATTAGCTATCCTTCAGCACTCTCAACAATAGCTAAAATATGGAAAGAGCCTAAGTGTCCATCCACAGACGAATGGATCAAGAAGATGTGGTTTATCTATACGAAGGAATAGATAATACCTTCCGCTTCCTGCTCAGCTACTCCATCATCAAAGAGTCCGGGGCCTCGGCAGTACTAAGCCAAGGGGTGGATCCACGCAATACCTTCTATGTCCTGAACCCTCACAATAACCTGTCGAGCACAGAGGAGCAGTTTCGAGCCAATTTTAGCAGCGAAGCTGGCTGGAAAGGGGTGGTTGGCGAGGTGCCAAGCCCAGAACAAGTGCAGGCGGCCTTGTCAGAGCACGACTTATATATCTATGCAGGACACGGGGCGGGTGCCCGCTTCCTAGACGGACAGGCCCTCTTGAGCCTCAGCTGTCGGGCAGTGGCCCTGCTGTTTGGCTGCAGCAGCGCGGCCCTGGCTGTGCATGGAAACCTGGAGGGGGCTGGCATCGTGCTCAAGTATATCATGGCTGGCTGTCCCCTGTTTCTGGGTAACCTCTGGGATGTGACTGACCGTGACATTGAACGCTACACGGAGGCTCTGCTGCAGGGTTGGCTTGGAGCAGGCCCAGGAGCCCCTCTTCTCTACTACGTCAACCAGGCGCGCCAGGCTCCCCGACTCAAGTATCTTATTGGGGCTGCACCTGTGGCTTATGGCTTGCCTCTCTCCCTGCGGTGAGCCCTTGGGACTGTCCTATCACAGATAAAAGCCATGTGACTGTTCTACCTCCTCTTCTTAGATTTAACCCTTGTGATAAATATTTTAAATTACTTTTCCAGTGTTTTATATGAAATATTTCCTTTTAATTTAACCTTAATATAATAAAGATGTAGCACTTAAAAAAAAAAAAAACTACATGGCAATGAGAAACAATGAAATCTGGCCATGTGTAGCAACCTGGATGGACCTTGAGGGTGTTGTGCTGAGCGAAATAAGTCAGGCAGAGAAGGACAAATATCATATGTGTGCACGTATAGGAGGATTAGGAGGAACTTAACAGAGGACCAAGGGGGAGAAGAAGGGTGGAAATGGTGGGGGGAAAGGAGAGAGGCAAACCATGAGAGACTCTTGAATGCTGACAAAAACTGAGGACTGATGGATGTGGGGGGGAGGAGGGATGGGCATGGAGGAGGGCACTTGTGGGGATGAGCACTGGGTGTTATATGGAAACTAATTTGACAATAAACTATTTGTAAAAAAAAAAATTAGCTATCCTTCGCTACCGCACAAGTTTTACAAATAAGCAAACAATTCCAGTTCATTCTTTCAGCGCTGAGCTGCTCTCACAATAAGAAGCAAACTTTGTTAGATTTTATAAATGAAAGCTGAACTGCTTATCACATGATGGGTCCAAATTACCTGCCTTCACCAGTTTAACAACACATTCTCCAGGTGGTACACCGTGCATGTCTCCGTCTGGGCCGATGCACATGGTAGCTGCCACGGTTTGCCCGACTCTTTTAAGACTTCCACAGCCCAGATGGCTTCTTCGGCATGCTCAAAATACTAAGAGAAATTTCACCATTTCTATTGATCCAAATAGAAAGCGGATTTTGAAAGGTGGAAAGCAAATGTTGCCGAACAGTTATAAAAATAATCAAATAAATAATATGGGATAAAACTTGCTAGGAACAGGTCTTTACCAGACTAAAGAATACTTTTCTTTCTTTTTTTAAGTTTATTTATTTACATTGAGAGAGACAGCTCGAGCAATGGGGGAGAAACAGAGTGAGAGAGACAGAGAGAGAGAATACTAAGCAGACTGAGCCCAACATGGAGCCCAATGCCTCACTCGATCTCACTACCCTGGGATCATGACCTGAGCCAAAATCAAGAGTCAGACACTCAACCAAAGTGAGCCACCCAGGCACCCCTAAAGAATGCTTTCCTAAAATACATATTTTAATTCCTTTAACAATAATATGTAGATTTTCACTCAGAGATCATTGATTCAGCAAGATGATGACTGTTCCAAAAAAAAAAAAAAAGCAAAAACCACAAAGATTTTTAAAGTCATTAAGTATTTAAATTCATAATTTTGAAGGAATGAAAGTTTTATTAATAAATTATAGATTCCTCTTTTATGGAACTAGGGTAATTGTTGAAAAAATTATTAATAGTTTATTATGCTTTATATTTCAAAGTGATTTTACATTCACTTCTAGTTAGATGTTCATAAGTGCTCCAGGAAGTAGGGAGAAATATGATGGTTTCTGCCTGGCGAGAACACTGAGGCACAGAGCAGAGAGGAATAGCTACCGAGTTTCTTTGCCGAGGGTGGACAAGACACCTGTGTGGTAAACCCAGGCCATTTGCAGGGGTACTTCCCAGGAATCTCCTTAAGGGCCACCATTGAAAAGCTGACCTTAAGTAAGTGAAGAAAAGCCAGCAAAAATCTCCCTGTCTTCTTCCTCCTTGACTTAGATTCTGCAGAAGCAGCATGTGAGGAATGGCAGAGGAGTCCACAGAGATGTTCTTGCAAAACCAACTTGTGTTCTCACCCATCTGGAGAGCCTGTCAGGTGGGGCTGGTGCCCGTCTCTGCAGATGATTGTTGCCAGGTGTGTCTGTCAGGCTTGGTGAGCCCTGAGCCTTGGGAAGGTTGACCACGTAAGGTCTTCAATGGGTTCAGAGTGTGGTTAGGGAAATAGCCGTTGGGAGGCTATTGTCCTTGTAGAGGGTAGAGATTTGGGTTGAGAGCTTGACTTCATGTGGTAGCAAAGGGGGGAAATGGGGAATGAGGGCTTTTTTTTTTTAATGTTCATTTAATTTTGAGAGAGAGAGAGCGAGAGAGAGTGAGAGAGAGAGAGAGAGAGCAAGCCAGGCAGGGGCAAAGAGAGGGGTACAGAGGATCCAAAGTAGGCTCTGTGCTGACAGCATTGAGCTCGACATGGAGATCAAACTCATGAACTCTGAGATCATGACCTAAGCCGAAGTCACATGCTCAACTGGCTGAGTCACGCAGGTGCCCTGGGAATGAGGGCTTTTTAATTTTTGGAAGTGGAAGGAAATAAATGTTCTGGGCCTTCATGTCCAATCAATGACCAATTCCTAACTGATTCTTTCTTCAAAATATCACTCACATATTATAGCTTGAGGGAAAGCAGAGGAATGGGAGTATGCAAAACATGAACACAGGAGGGCAAGGAAACTACTTGGTACTGAGTATTATTAGTGGGGCCTGCATGACTCTGAGCACCCATCTACCTCCTAAGCTTTGCTCTCTCACAGCCTCTAGCCCATGCACACAGCTCCTTCCAGCTCTGTCCCTCCAGAAGGAGAGGCTGAATCACAGTCCCCTTCTCACTCAACATTACATGGTCCCCTGTGAGTCAGCTGCTACAACCATCCAAAAGAAAACCAAGGCTACAGTTAGGCCTGTCCTGCGTCTGCCCTTTGGCTTCACACAGAACCTAGCGTACAATCGAGAGGCTGTTTGCCTTGACTACAGAGCATTTAAACAAACCTTTGACCCTGTACCTGAGGAAATGAGGACACAACGCAATCCAGTACCCTCCCCGAAAGCCAAGCCGAAGACTCTGCAGTTGTATTTGTCAGAATAGAGTCAATCCTTTCCCCTGAAACACTAGCCTTACCTCTGCAATCAAGAAGTCCACATTTTTCCTGGCAAAAACATCTACCTGCAGTTGAAACTGTTTTTTAACTCTAGCTTCATCCTTGTGGTGTTTGTACATGGATGTCTGGCAGATCCCGCCTGCCACCAAAGCATCACCTTTGCCAGCCACTTCCCTGGCGAGGTCACAGGCAGCAGCGTTCACATCTTCCCACTGAGGTTGGAGAGCAAGGGTTTGGATGTGAGCGCAGCATTTTAGAGATAAAATAGCATAAATAACAAGGAGGGCAGTGAGCAAGCAACATGAGTTCAAGGCATGGTTAAACTGCAATTCGAGAAGACCAGCAGAGTTGGGTACCTTCTCCTCTACTACCTGTGAGCTTATAGTTCCATGATTGTACTTGCCACACTGGATTTTTGTAAATGTTTGTTAGTTTGCCTCCCTCACTTGACTGTGAACCACGTAAGTATAGGGTATGAGGCAGATGAATAGATAAAAAGATGTGCTATGTATGTACACAGTGCAGTATTATTTGGCAATCAAAAAGAATGAAATCTTACATTTGTAACTACATGGATGGAACTAGAGGGTATTATGCTAAGTGAAAATAGTCAGAGAAAGACAAATATATGACTTCACTCATATGAGGACTTTATGATACAAAACAGATGAACATATAAAGGAAGGGAAGCAAAGATAATATAAAAACAGGGAGCGGGAGGGGCGCCTGGGTGGCTTAGTCGGTTAAGTGTCCGACTTTCGCTTAGGTCATGATCTCGCGGTTCGTGGGTTCGAGCCCCGCGTCGGGCTCTGTGCTGACTGCCGCTCAGAGCCTGGAGCCTGTTTCAGTCTGTGACTCCCTCTCTCTCTGACCCTCCCCTGCTCATGCTGTCTCTCTCTCTCCTAGAAATAAATAAAACATTAAAAAAAAAAAACAAAAAAAAAAACAGGGAGGGGGACAAAACATAAGAGACTCTTAAATACAGAGAATAGAGAGTTGCTGGAGAGGTTATAGAAGGAGGGCTGGGCTAAATGGGTAAGGGGCATTAAGAAATCTACTCCTGAAATCATCATTGCACTAAATGCTAACTTGGATGTAAACTTTAAAAAAAAAAAAAGGAATAGGCTCTGTGGCTTTCTTTCATCTTTGTTTCAAGCATAGAGATTGGACTATTACTCAATAAATGTTGGTTAGTTGAATGAATAAATGGGCATGAACATTTGCAAGTATTAATACTTTACATGTACAGAATATCTCACAGTACTTCCACGTTCTTCTACCTATTTACATTTCTCAACAACCCCATGCATTTAAGCATAAATTATCTCTACGTGCAGAGAGAAAACCAATGCTCCATGCAGTCAAGTGTCTTGCACCAAGTCACACACCCAACACATGACAAAGTTGGGTATCAAACCCAATTCTTCTCATTCCTAGGCCAGTGCCGTGTTCTCAAGGATGACCCTGTCTCCAGATGGACAAGTTAGAAGAGAAGAGAGTGAAATAAGGTGAAAAGGGCATCTGTAAAGTCTTCTTTCTCTACGAAAAAAAAATGCACAGAAGGATGACCATGTCCTTCCAATGGCCTATTCTTTCCCAGCCCTACCCTCCACACTGGCCCCAGCTAAAATGGCAGAAAAAATGCTCATTTATTTAGTATATATTCATTTACAGAATAATCAATTCTTTAATAGACGTTTTGTGTGGAGTTTGTAACTTAGTAACACATCAGGTCAATTCCATAGTTTCCCATCAAGAGGTTATTCTTATTACAGATGATCCCTGACACTTCCCCCTCCTCCCCCCATCATGCCCGCTCCCACCAAAATTACCTTGCTCTTCATATTGTCCTCACTGGCAAAAAAGGTGAAAGTCTGCATGACATTTGATCCCGCTCTCAAGAATTCCATGTGAAGTTGACGAACTACAAGGTAGTTTTTTGAATTAAAATTAAAAAGATAAAAATCATAGGAGCTATCGTTTACAGCAAAAGCAGCGTACTCACATCTCTTTTAACCAGACACATTTTAAACCTAGTACTTATAAAAAATTGCAGATTACAGTCAGTAGAATTCAAGGACAGGACAAGGCGGAATCAATACCAAATTGGGGCTCTTCAGAGTAGCCTCATATTGTCCTGGCGATGGGCCTCAACAGCCTGGTGCAGCCACAGGCAGAGATTAAGGCCTGGTTGGCCAACTGCCCCTTGGTCTTTCGATCTAGAGAGGGTTTATTCATTTGCTTGTGTTGTGAGGGATGTGGCTGGTCTACTTACAGTCAGCACTGGGAGACCTCAAAAAAGAATGAGGAAATTCTCATGTTGGACAGAGTATATGTGGATCATGCCCCCATCAAACCGATTCAACAGCAGGTGGCTGCTAAGGTGCCCGCAGGGAGCTTCCATTGGCCTGTCACAACACCCTTCCCTTCTTTCTCCTCATCCTTGCTGTTTCAACACTTTCTGGTTTAGCACAAAAATCTTCTAAAATGAAAAACAGGTGTGCCTGGATAGCTCATTTGTTTGTGTTTGACTCTTGATTTTGGCTCAGGTCATGATTCCAGGGTCATGAGATCGAGCCCCTCGTCAGGTTCCACGCTGACAGCATGAAGCCCCCTTGAGATTCTCTTACTCCCTCTCTCTTTGCCCCTCCTCTGCTCGAATACACACATATGCTTCCACCATGTTCACTCTCTTTCTCAAAATAAATAAACTTAAAAAAAATTAAAGTGAAGAACAAGCTTTCCTTGGGCCAGAGGAAAACTTCATGATAAGCACCAGAGAAATAAAACCTGGTCCTACCACATAACTCTGGGTGTTTGATGACACAATGCAAATACCATCAGGGACTTACAACATGTGGGGCTCTTCATACTGGCTAACTCATGAGTCCTCACAACTAGCCCATCTCATACCCTCATGTGGCATGGATCAAGACACGGATCCTTGGGGAAGTCAAGTGACTCATCCGAGGTCACACGGCTGGTCGGTGGAAGAACCAAGACAGGATCCCAGGCTTCTCGGATACACCATGCATATATGCATAAAGTCAGAGCAAATCGAACCGTCCATTCCCAGCTTGTATCCATTTCATTCTTTCACTTTATTTTCCACTTTAATTTAGGACATTGCTCTCAAAACAGAGTAAAAATAGAATGAAAGCTCCAGTTTGATGTTACTCACCAATCCCATCCCAGTTTCTACCTCCAACTCTTATTGCTTTTTGTCTAGCTAAGGGGATGAGGTGAATCTGTGTTTCTTTCTTCACACCCCTCTCCCCCCAACAAACCCCAAATGTCTACTGTCTATGCTCTGTTAATCTGGTGGTTACCATTAGTCATCTTTACCAAACACACTGTTCTAGTATAATATGCAAATTAGCCAGAAGGATTAATGTGAAGCCATAACACATTAGGCTAAGGAAACTCTTGAGTATCCCCAAGGTGAATAGTCATGGAATGAATATTAAGGTGTATAATTTAACACTTCCTGTATATGAAGATGTGAGTGTGCGTGAGTTGGGGAAGGGGGGCAGAGGACATTTTCTTCTATGTGCTTTAGCTCATGTACTGTCACTGTCTCTATCTTGGCAACTCTGGCAAGGGGAACAGCGCTTAGAAAACACTGAGAATTATTCCCTTATCTTCTCTCAGTCAGAGTTAAGCAAACTGTCACTCAGATGAACACTCTTGGGCTGCCATCACTGACCTGCATCTGGATGTTCCACCACGGCTTCTGGAGTCCAGAGCCCAGCCTTCACGTAGCCTCTCTTCTCCAGAGTTATGAGAAAGCTGCCGTCTCCAACCACATCCTCCCCACTCTCCAGACGTTCCAAAATACCCTGAAGGAAAGAAAGAAAAATCACCCAAGATGCTTCTTTTTATTTTTTTTCCTTAAAGCAGTTCCCAATTTTAGGAAAGATGGTCCTGTGTTTTTATAGATCCAGTTCTGCTAAAATCCTCAATGTCTAACAATATTCCAGAAAGATTGAGTATACTATATTTCTTGGACATTCCAGGTACGTGTGTTGTGCAAAGTGCTGTGACTGTTTTTTCTCAAATAACATCTAATCGGAGTCAAATTCTAGTAAAAGGGCTGAATCTGCAATATTTTGGTTTTTCAATGTGTTTGTGGCAGACACGGATAGTTGCCTAATTATTATGTGTTTTCTCGTCTCTTCTTTGTTAATGTATATCATTTGGGGAGACAATGTCCCCAACTTAAAAAAAAATTCTTGGGCAGGGGGCAGGCCATGCCTGGGTGGATCAGTCAGTTAAGGATTGGACTTTAGCTCAGATCGTGATCTTGCAGTTCGAGGGTTCAAGCCCCACAATGGGCTCTGTGCTGACAGCTTAGAGCCTGGAGCCTGCTTTGGATTCTGTGTCTCCCTTTTTCTCTGCCCCGTCCTGCTCCTTCTATCTCTCAAACATAAACCAACATTGGAAGAAAATTTATTAAAAAAATTCTCAAGATGCTCAGTCAGTTAGGCCATTCGACTCTTGGTTCCTGCTCAGGTCATGATCTCACAGTTTTTGGGATTGATCCTTGCCTTGGGCTCTGCAGGGACAGCATGGAACCTGCTTGGGATTCTCTTTCTTCCTCTGTCTCTGGATCACACTCTGTCTTGCTCTCTCTCAAAATAAATAAACTTAAAAAAATTCTCGGGCTCCCTTGGCACTGTGGGAGGGGGGGCATATGACATAGAGCTGGCCAATGAGACATGTGTGGAAGCCAGTTAAAGATTTCCGGCAAAGTTTTACTTTCCTGATATAGATGGGCCCTCTCTTCCATCATGGCATTTTTTTCTCCTTCCTGATTGGAATGTCAACATAAGCCATGGAGGTAAAATTGTCATCTTGCAGCCATGCCATCTAAAGTCACACACTAAGCCCAGTGGAGCCAACTAAGAGCAGCTGTAACTCACCGTTGCGGTGTTTTAATGACATCTTTAAGTAGCTGCAGCAGCCACAGATGGTTAGATCTCATGTTAGGTGACAAAACTAGCCTCATTTTCGGTGGAAACCACAGAAACATAATCCTAAGGGACACAAAGTTCACAACTGTGCCCTGCATTTTCCAGCATGTTCATATACATGTTTTCCTTTTGTACTCCCGACAGCTGTCTGAGCTACGCAGGGCAGATGGTTTTTATTCCCATTTTATAAATGAGAAAACTGAGGTTCAGAGAGACTTAGTGACTTGTCCAAGATCACAGAGCTAAGAAAGATCACAAAATTAAAGCGGACTTTAGATCTTCTAAATTCCTGATCTAGTCTCTTTCTTATCCCACCTTTCTGTGTGGCCCACCCACACTTGAATAAAAGGCTGTATCCAGAGCAGTTCTCCAAGAGCTTACAGTTTCCATTATCCAACAGGTCCCTCCCCCAGACACTTGCATGTCTCGCCCTCTCACTTCCTTCAGGGTTTCAGTCAAGGGTCATCTTCTCAGGGAGGCGTTCCCTGAGCATCCTATAGGAAAACTGCAAACACCCCCATGGTGGCCCCTATTCTGCTTGTGGAGACTGGATTAGTCGAAGATACAACCTTTTATTGAAAATGCAAGGCCATTTCATTTCAGCCCTGTCTACAGCTGGACACACAGCAATGCACGAGTGGGAGAGAAATGCCTCCAGTTGCTCCTTCTTTTTTTTTTTTTTTTAATGTTTTATTTATTTCTAGGAGAGAGAGAGACAGCGTGAGCAGGGGAGGTCAGAGAGAGAGGGAGTGACAGACTCTGAAACAGGCTCCAGGCTCTGAGCTGGCAGTCAGCACAGAGCCCGACGCGGGGCTCGAACCCACGAACCGTGAGATCATGACCCAAGCGAAAGTCGGACGCTTAACCGACTAAGCCACCCAGGCGCCCCTCCAGTTGCCCCTTCTAACCAGTCATATCTGCAGTCCAGGAAGACACATTAGAAAGAGTTGCACTGGAGGCCACCATATCTGGAGCATCTGCACTTTCCTGTGGAGGGAAGTGGAATGGAATACAAGCGGTGTTAGGTATGCTAACCATAAACACTGCTTTGATCAAGAGGGCTCCTGACTCTGGTTATTCTTCCATGTTTTATATCTAAAGATAAATTTTAGCTGAATGTGGAAGAAATGTTAATATTTATTATGCTTCTCACCTATTTCTCTATTCCTTCCATAACATGCAATTTGCTCTTTTAATTTTGTACTTTTGAAACACAAAAAAAGGACTTTAGCTTTACACTTTCCTGAGAACTTTTCACATGCCGGGCACAGTTCCACGGGAGAGGGATAAGTATTGGACTAAGACAGGGTCCCTGCCCTCAAGCAACTCAAAGTCTGCCCACCGGAGGAAGGCTAGTGGGTCAACGAGTCATTGCAACACATGTAACAAGTAAATGCTGCAGAGGACTACAGAAGAGAAAATCAGAGGTATAGTCATCTGTATAAAATCTCATCCTGAAAATCTAACACTTCCGTTATAAGTTAACTATGTTGAGAATCAAATTTAATAGTACACACCAAACAATTCTAGAGGGGGAAAACATGGGCATACAATTTAGGTGTTATAAGTTAGTACCTCACCTCCCACATCCAACCTGTCTCAGGGTTGCACCAAGTGTATCTATTTAACACTTTTTATATACGCCCCCCACTCCATCCTTACTGCCCCTGGATTATTGAAATGGCCTCCAATTCACCCCAGCCCACTCTGCTGTATCTCCCACTGCTGCAGAGCAAAGCCTTGCTTATCCGACTCTTATGATTACTTCCTCCTTTGTGTTCTGCCTCAGGTCAAACACCCTCCATTCCTGCATCTGTCACCTGTAACCACAGTATGTGGTTACTTACCTGTCCCCTCTATTTGGCTTTAAAATGCTTGAGGCTCAGGTGACCAATCTCATTTGTCTGTATCCCTACCACCTCATACAGCGCCTGACAAAGAGTAGACCCTTAATAAACCATGCCACGATTCAGCAGACAGCTAAGACTTTTGAAAATGTCACGTGTGATATATATGCTACAAGTTTGGTCCTGAGGAGAGAGGGAAAAAAAATGACTCTTTAACAGAAAATAAGCTAGCCAGAGTTTTAAGAAAATTGTAGTGCCTATTTTGATTATAATCTTCATGATAACAAGTTGAGGCATTTTGATCCGTTACCTAGATGTTTGTCCAAAATTTTAAGTTTTTGCCAGTTTTCTTAAAAGCTATTAGCAAAATAACTACATTATCAAGACTTGAATTCAGAGCACCCTTTGGCCTCTCCTTCACTGCTCTCTCTACCACCCTAATTAATTACTACACCAGGATGATCTTAAGACAGCTCCAGAATGACAGGGACTGTGTAAAATAAAGGGCACTGTAAATTAATTTGCAGTACATTTATATCTTCATTCCACCCTCCCTTTCAGTTTGGCAGTGAATCTGCCTTGGAACTCGTAGTGAGCTCTGAGAGGCATTTATGCTTCCTCCTGTTGCAGATATCAGTATATACTTCTGGATTTAAGATCTGGCTTCAGGGCACCTCTGATCAGACAGAGGAGTAGACCAACTTCACCCTCTGGCCAGAGGCTGCCTGAAGTTGCAACCAGGACTGCTCTTGCAGATTAATGAAGCTGGAAAGTGTCCCCTATGACAATTAAATGAATTCTTAAAATGCACCTGTTGGCTGACAGGAGAGGTGAGATTAGCTGCTTCCCACTAACATTTTAACTCCAAGGTACACATTAACATGGGTTATCATACGATAACCTTGGCGTTTCAAGAGGAGAGGCTGGGAAGAAATTGAACAGGGACAGCATATTTTAAAAAACCTTTTAAAGAATGAGCCAAAGATAACACAGTAATACAGAAAGTTTAGAGAAAGAAATTGACACAATGTCCTTTATCTTTTATTAAGCTCATTTTCTTCAATGCCCATATTTTACTTTTATAAAACATATCCAAAGATTTTTTTTGGTTAAAATTGTTAAATCCATATTCCACATCTTATGCAACTATTGCCATTATTATTTCTTTCTTGCACTGCATACGGAAATATTTTTACATAGTTGGGGTCAGTCTGTACACTATAACTCGTTTCATAACTTACTATTGTCACAGTAGTTTGCTTGTTCTCATACTTATCTTCTTAATTGGCTGCCTAATAACTTATTAGGTGGATGTACCTTTACTTAAGGAGCCACCATCGGTGGGCATCTTAGTTGTTCCGAACTTTTTAGCAGAAATAGATCAGTGGTGCACACTTTCATGCCTACATAGCTTCTCCCTTCCCCACTGTGAATTTCCAGGCACAGCTGGCTTGCTTTGAGGGATTCTGGAGATGTCCTGCGACCAAGTTCATACCTTTCCTAATTTTGTTTTGTCACCCCTTCTCCTAACCAAGTACTCACCTAGCATAGAAAAGATGGGGGTACAAAGCTGACACTTGATGGGGCGCCTGGGTGGCTTAGTCAGTTAAGCGTCTGACTTTTGCTTAGGTCATGATCTCGCGGTTCGTGGGTTCGAGCCCCGCGTCGGGCTCTGTGCTGACTGCCGGCTCAGAGCCTGGAGCCTGTTTCAGTCTGTGACTCCCTCTCTGACCCTCCCCTGCTCACGCTCTCTCTCTCCTAGAAATAAAAAAAAAAAAAGAAAAAAAAAAGCTGACACTTGGTGAGCAGACAGTAAACAAGGCCTAGAGAACGAGCCAGAAAGATGGGCCCTACTGCTGAGAGGAGGCAGAGAGCCGCCCCCACCCCACCAACCTACGGACTCTCCTACCAGCCCCCACTCCGTGGCTGGGGTCTGGAATCATCTTGCACCTTGGTTTCAGGCCAGCACATTAGTTGCAGGGCCAGGCTCCCACCCTTCCCAAAACATGTGGGAACCAAGCTCTGGGGCCATTGAGCCAAAGACCCGAGGGTGCAGATAGGCTAGGGTAGAAAATGTGAGAGCGGCCCCTGAGTCCGGAGCTAGACTTCAAATCCCGGCTCCACCCTGGATTAGGTGGGTGACCTTGAGCTAGTGGCCTGACTCTCTGGGCCTCAGTTTCCTCACCGGAAAAATGGGAATTATGGTGAAAACGAGATAATGTGCATAAAGCAGTCTGCGCAATGTGGGGCACCGAGTCAGGGCTCAATAAATATTACCCCGAGATTGTTAGCTAACCCTCAATACAAGGCGGTATTGTCACCCCTGGCAAGTGGCGAACCCGTAAACCGAGGCACAGAGCTCTCCAGGTGCCCGGCCAGGGCCGCAGAGCTCAGCCAAGAGCTGAAGTGGGATCTGAACTCTAGGCGCCGGGGGAGCCCCGCGGCCAGGAGCGCTGAGTCCCTAGCTGGCTCCCGGAAACTCACCCTTTTGGCCCCGGGGCCTCCGGCCGGTGCCATCGCGCAGCGTCTGTGTGGGCGCCCCGTCCAGGAGAGCGCGCCAAGCTCTCGAACCCGCCCCTCGTCCGGGGGAGGGTCCCACAGCGGCGCCGCCGGCCCCGCCGCCCCAGGGTGTCGGGCGGCCTCGGAGCAGGTGCCCGCGCCCTCGGCCTCCTCGGCCTCCTGGGCCTCGCCATGCTCCGCCCGGGCGCGCAGCGGCTGCGGGGCCTCCTGCCGCCGAGTCTCCCGCCGCGGGGCTCCCCCGGCCGCCTGCGCTCAGCCTGCGGCCGCCAAGGGTGAGTGGGGGCCCGGCCCGCGCCGAGGCCCGCGGACCGGCCGCTGCCGGGGTGGGAGCCAGGGGGCCTGAGGCCGGCTGCCGGGTCAGGGGCGCGTCGGCCTCTGAGAAATGGGCATTCGGATTTCTTCCAGATTTACGTGCTTTCTTTTACACGCGCTCGTGTACAAAGTGAAACAGTATCAGAGGTTTCCCAGTGGAAGGTCACTCCTACCCCCTTCTCTTTCCCAGTCAGCTGTTACCAGTGTCTTCTGTATTCTTCCAGAGACTGTCTATGTGTAAGCAAACACAGGTGTGTATGTGTTCCTCTCTGCCTTACTTACACCTTGCTTTTTACGTGACGGGGAGAAGCCCACGATCCAGCTAGGAAGAAAGTCACGCGAATAAATCTATTAATCCACTGAGCGGTAGCTGTAAAATTAGAGAAGTCTGTACGTGGTGAGGAAGTGAAACGAAGAAGAACGTTTTACTCCATCTGGCTCTCCTTAGCCTGGAAAGCATTGGATGGAGGAGATGATCCAAGATTTATAGGAGCTAAACTTCATAATTACGGTTTTTCGTTGGAATAGAATGATTATAAGTGTGTTCTTCAAATAGACTGAAAACAATTATTCTTTAACTCTTTTAGGAAAAAAATAGAAGTTCAATTCTTCAGCTGTATTAGTTAACTACAATGGACTAGAATTATATGGAACAGGATTCAAATGCCTCCTTTCCCCTCCCTTAACCAGGTTGCTTCAATCAGGGTTTCGATGTCCAATGTTTAAATAAGCACTATGCAACCCTCACAGGCACTGTTAAGTTTCCAGAGACACAGAGGGGGCGCCTGGGTGGCTCAGTCGTTTAAATGTCCTGCTTTGGCTCGGTCATGATCTCTCGGTTTGTGGGTTCACGTCCGGCCCTGTGCTGACAGTTAGCTCAGAGCCTGGAGCCTGCTTCAAATTCTGTGTCTCCCTCTCTCTCTGACCCTCCCCTGCTTGCGCTGTCTCACTCTCTCTCAGAAATAAATAAAAACATTAAAAAAAAAAAAAAGATACTGGAGACACGAGAAGATGTACATTAGCCAGAAAATCTATAGCTACCATAACCTCGTAAACTACCATTTATAAAAATTGTCTTCCAGAGAGGAAACCCTCCCCTCATCTGCAGAAACAAGGTGGAAAGACAGAGCAGAAACCGTGATCATTGGAGGTGGCTGCGTTGGTGTGAGTCTGGCTTATCACCTGGCCAAAGCAGGGATGAGAGATGTGGTCCTCCTGGAAAAATCAGAGCTCACTGCTGGATCTACCTGGCACGCAGTAAGGAAAGCCCCTTCAAACTGTCACGTGCACTGAGCTGTGTGCACCAGTGCAATTGATATTCTTCTCATTACAGCTCCCCACCTTGAGGTCTTAGAGTGAGTCTCCCTTCAACAGTATTGGAAAGTGCAGTTGCAGTTTAGTGAGCAAAATTTATAATATTTGCATCTTGAACATATAGCTTCTGGATTCAGTCCTGGCTCTGCCATTTTCTACCCATATGACTTTTGGCCAGTTACCTCAGTTTCCATTTTCTGATGTGCAGAAAGGAAATATTCACAGTACCTAGCTCATAGGGTTGTGGTGAAGATGGAGTTAATATGTGTGAAGGTATTAAACACATGGTAAATGTTTAACAAATGTTAGCTTTTTTTTTTTTAATGTTTTATTTATTTCTAGGAGAGAGAGAGAGAGAGACAGCGTGAGCAGGGGAGGGTCAGAGAGAGAGGGAGTCACAGACTGAAACAGGCTCCAGGCTCTGAGCTGGCAGTCAGCACAGAGCCCGACGCGGGGCTCGAACCCACGAACCGCGAGATCATGACCTAAGCGAAAGTCGGACGCTTAACCGACTAAGCCACCCAGGTGCCCCTAACAAATGTTAGCTTTTGTGTGGAAGGATATAGCTGGATGATTGCAAGTATAGCCAGAGACCTTCACCTACATTCCCCTCACCTGGGTTTCGTGGTCTTTTAATTTTTATATATGATTTTAATTCTGCACCATGAGACAACAGCTTGGCTTCATGAGGCTGAGAGCTGTGAGGGCTGAGAACATGTGATGTTGCCTTTCTGTGGTAGTAAATAAACATGCAGCCTCTTCACTTGGACACATTTAATAATACAAATAATTGTCCCAGCACTACACAATAATTGGGCTGAAATGGAAAGTTGCTCAGGTAAGTGAAGTGATTGACACTGCTCTCATACCCGTCTGCCATACCAGTTATTTCTGAAGTCAGCTACGGAAGGAGAGGAAGTTTTTGTGACTGTCGGTACATATTGCTTTTGGAGAAAGAGTTGGGCAGTGTTAGCCACTGCTCATCATCTCTTTCTGACATTAGTTTTCCTCTGCTGAGTCAGGAGGGTACCCTGCTTTTCAGGGACTTTTGAATCTAGAACCCGTTCAAGGTTTGGGGGGTGTCAAGCACTGAAAGGGCTGCCTGTGTCCTGTTGAGATCAGGGGCCAGTGCAGCCCAGACTTAAGCCCACCTGGCCGCTGGGTCCTGGTGGTCTCAGAGTCAGACCACACTCACTGGTTGGATGGAGGCTCCTAGGAAAGTCATACCAAGCCCACCTCCTCTTCCCTGTCTCCTTTCTCTCCAGTCCCCTCATTTCTGGGTCTGAAAGGGAGGTCCAGGCACCTGTTCTTCCCTGGGTGTAATTTCAGAGCCTTTACAGGCATATCATCTCTTGTTTCACTGTTTGTCTCTCAGCTCGCTTCCTCCCACCTGGAGAGAGGGTCTGGGAAGCCACCAACACTCCTGGCCCTTCTCCCCTCCCTGAACTAGACTTTCTATACAGGCTTCATGTTATCAAGCAAAAGGAAGCCTGCATTTCTCCCATATCTCTCCTGGCACTTCTCCTTCGTGGACACTCACTCAACCTTTCAGCAAATATTCACCGAGAGCTTATATTGTGTCAGGTCAGCCCTGGTCCGAGAGGTGGGGCCACAACAGTGAATATAGCTAAGTCCCTGCCCTCATGGAGCCACGTTCTGGTGTGGTAAACAGAAGACACACAAACAATGCCTGAGAGTAATCAGTGCCTCAAAGAAGAGTAAAGTGGGGTAGAGGGATGAAGAATGGTGGGGTGGAGAAGGCAGGAGGCTACTTTGAGGAGGTGACATCTCAGCGGAGTCCAGGAAGAACTGAAGGTTCTGGTGAGGCCATCCAGGTAAGAGCATGTAGGCAGAGGGACATTGAGGCAAGTGGAAATATCCTGAAATGGAGGCTTATACCCTTTTAATACTTCTGGATTGTTAAACAGGGCAGACACTAATGTTTTAATTACTTATTTGCTCATTTAGATTGGATTGATTTGATGTGACCTACATTTTAGAATAGATTACTGGATTCCCTATCTTATCACCTCTCAGACATTCTATGAATGAAAAAACAAAAACCAACATACTCTTTACCTAAGATTTTTTGAGAAAAGTGGGCAAAGATTTTAAGATGATAGCTTCTGGTTCAATGTTAACATTGCCAAATAATTCTTCCTTAACCAGAGAGATGCCAGAGTGAATGGAGAAGGCATTCTCCGGCTTTGTGCACAAGGTATTATGCTATGGTTTACAAAATGAGATTCATACAGTGTGAGCTCAAGATGTACTCAGGCATCAGAAGCCAGGTTATTTGGCCCCCTGGAAATAAAGAAAAAGGAAAGAGTGTTGCCCTATGAAGTGGCTCCTAGGACCTTTTACAAGTCAGGGAGGCCTCCCTCTGAGGAACAACATGAAGAAATTACACATATTAGGAATTTGTAACGCAGAGAAATATTAGGAGCAGATATAAGAATGTAGGTGTTTGGGGAGCCAGCTAAAGCAGGAGGGTATAAAAATCACAGCAGTCTCACTGAAGTATAACATGTACTTAAGGTTTATATCTGCAAAGTGCAGGAATCAAGTACTTAGTGAGGAAGGCACAGCTTGTAAAGTGAATATTAAAAATGAAGTCACGCTGGGGCACCTGGGTGGCTCAGTGGGTTGTGTCCGACTCTTGATTTAGTCTCAGGTCATGGTCTGCACAGCTCCTGGGATTGAGCCCCAAGTTGGGCTCTGTGCTGACAGTGCAGAGCCTGCTTGGGAATCTCTGTCTCCTTCTCTCTCTGCCCCTCCCTGTCTGTACTCGTATGCTCTCTCTCTCTCTCACAAAAAAACACTTAAAAATAAAATAAAATAGGGGTGCCTGGGTGGTTCAGTCGGTTAAGCGTCTGACTTCAGCTGAGGTCAGGATCTCGCAGCTCATGAGTTCGAGTCCTGCCTAGGGCTCTGTGCTGACAGCTCAGAGCCTGGAGCCTGCTTTAGATTCTGAGTCTCCCTCTCTCTCTCTCTGCCCCTCCCTTGCTTGTGCTCTGTCTCTCTCTCTCAAAAATAAACATTAAAGAATAATAATAAAATAAAATAAAACTGGAGTCACAAATCTAAAAATTCTGAGGTTTTGCCATATTTTAACAACACTGCTTTGTCAGCAGGTGACACTAGTACCAATATAGAGCATTTCATGTAGGAAGGATGGAAAGGGGAGAAGATGGAGCAAGAGACAGCTTTGAAGCATGGGCTCCCCAGGAGAGGCAGCCCCTGGGGACCGTGCTAAGCATGAGTGTTTTAGAGAACTGAGGACTGAAGATCTAAAGATGCAGGATGCTCCTTTTGGGGTGTGGGAAGACAATATAAGAGCTTTCTGCTTATTTTTATCTACAAATGTAAGAAAGAAATTAAGCTTTAGTAGTCTTTATAAATAGCCTTTACCTTTGATGCCGGTGACATGCTGGGTATGATTTCAAGGCTGACTAAAAGAAAGGTTGGCACACCAGGATCGAGGCAGCCTCGTACTTTCTTTGTCTTCAGTCCACCATGACATACTGCAGATCACATGCTACAGGATTCCATTGTTGCAATGCCTTTTATAGAGACAGGGCTTTTTTTTTTTTTTTTTTTAATTATTATTTTTTTAAATGTTTTATTTATTTCTAGGAGAGAGAGCGAGACAGCGTGAGCAGGGGAGGGTCAGAGAGAGAGGGAGTCACAGACTGAAACAGGCTCCAGGCTCTGAGCTGGCAGTCAGCACAGAGCCCGACGCGGGGCTCGAACCCACGAACCGCGAGATCATGACCCAAGCGAAAGTCGGACGCTTAACCGACTAAGCCACCCAGGCTCCCTGAGACAGGGCTTTAAATAATAGAATTTATGATGACAGGGAGAGGGAATGAACTTGAAAGTGTTGTGCTACATGGAGGTTTGTTGTTTATCTCCTACAGTAATTAAAAGGGTTAGTGAAAGTTTTTCTTTTACAAAAAGGTGAGTGTTTTAAATTTGATCGCCTTTGTAGTGATTTAAAGGGCTACTAGTCGTTAGCAGATACATATAAAAAATACCACATAGCAGATACATATTAAAAAAAATAAATGCAATCTATCCTTTCAAAGTAAAGATGATGGTGAGATAAGTGAGAAATGACAGCATTTTGCAAAAGAGTCCTGTTGGGAAGAATGCATTTTGAAAAGAGATGTTTGGAAATGCTGGTACCATTAATATAGATTTTCTGGTTAAAATGATATGTATCATCTAGAAAAACTCTCATATATACAAGAGATACATTTTTTAATCGATCTAAAATTTTCCCAAATGGTGAGTTTAAATGAGGTTCGTACTCATTTATTTAAAATATGAAAACGTGGGGCACCTGGGTGGCTCAGTCAGTGGTGTATCTGAATCTTGGTTTCTGCTCATGTTATGATCCCGGGGTCGTGGATTGAGCGCCATGACTGGCTCCATACTTAAGATTCTCTCTCTCTTCCTCTGCCTCTCTCCCCTGCTTGTGTGTTCTCCCTCTCTTTCTTTTTTTTTTTCTTTTTTTATTTTTATTTATTTCTAGGAGAGAGAGAGAGACAGCGTGAGCAGGGGAGGGTCAGAGAGAGAGGGAGACACAGACTCTGAAATAGGCTCCAGGCTCTGAGCTGGCAGTCAGCACAGAGCCTGATGTGGGGCTCGAACCCACGAACTGTGAGATCATGACCTAAGCGAAAGTCGGACACTCAACCGACTAAACCACCCAGGCGCCCCTCTCTCTCTCTTTCTCAAAAAAAGAAAAAAAAAAGCAATACCTTCCAATTCGCTTATAACAACAACTGATAGACAAGAGCACATGAAATGTTAATAGTCAAGTTTCAAAAGAAACCTCTGTGTAAGTGGTGCCTGGGGTGGAGGAAGTGGTGTCCAGGTGCACAGAGTAGAGCGGAGAGAGCCCTTTGTAACGAAGACCTTTGTAACATTGACAGGCAGCTTCTTCAGCTGTCACAGACATTGAAAGCAGTCTCAAAAGAAAACAAGCCTACGATAGGGCTTCAAGTTGCTGTTTTATCCAGGTTAATATGTGTATATATTAGTAACAAAGCATATCAGTCATATAGATTTGCTAACATTTAATAAATAAGTTGACTATTCAAAAGCTTTTCCATATAGTAAATTTTAAAAACTCGAAATCTTTCTTAAATAAGTAAAATTTTTAAATGTGAATGCTTTTCTACACAGTAAATAAAAAGTATTTAAAACATTTAATTCATTTCAAGTTGTCTTTATATGTTTTATGATCTCTGTTAATATAGCAATACATATTTATATATCATGTGAGAACAAAGAAATATACATATTTTAGTGGGTATGCTGAAACTTAAAATTTTTTTTAATGCTTATTTATTTTTGAAAGAGAGAGAGACAGAGACAGAGAGACAGAGGATGAGCAGGGGAGGGGCAAAGAGAGGGAGACACAGAATCTGAAGCAGGCTCCAGGCTCTGAGCTGTCCGCACAGAGCCCTATTTGGGGCTCAAACTCACGAACCATCAGATCATGACCTGAGCCGAAGTTGGACGCTTAACCCACTGAGCCACCCAGGTGCCCCTACTTAAACATTTTTTTATTGTACATGAGTGCATGGAGCCCCTGCATTATGAGATGTCTTAAAGTCAGTCACTGGGCTTTTTGAGGTTGTAGAGGCTCACTAAAGAGCAAAACAGATTATTAAATAGATGGAGCATCATTAGGTTTAGTTATAATTGATGGTTTTCTAACACCATGTTTCCTTTCATATTTACTCACTGTTTGCCTACTATAAGGAAGAGACTTTTCTTCTCCCTATTTATTTCTGTGTTTATTTAATCAACAAGGATTCATAAGTCTTATTTTATTCAAAGAGTTTTAGTTCCTAATGATTATTCCTGTTTCTGTTTCATCTTCCCTCTTATTTTCGCTTCCAACAGTAATCATTTTCTTTCCTCAAATAAAAGGTAGGCCACTTCCTGTCTCGGTATAGACTTGTGACTATTCTAGCATCTTCTCTTCTCTTAGTTCTTAGGTCTTTCTCTAATTGCTCTGGCACTTAATCACGTGCTCTTAATTTCAGTGTTTTGTACGTGAAACTTTCATGACTTCAATCAAGCTATAACATCTTGAAGGATAAGAAAAATGTTTTCTCCTTCAAAATTCCCATTTAATATATCCTTGCTGAAGCCCAGAACACAAACACATTGTACCCTTCTTATATTCCATGTTGCAGGATTGGCCCATAAATAAATACCATATATAATATTACATTCAAATATCTTACATTAGGGCGCCTGGGGGGGCTCAGTTGGGTTGAGCGTCCAACTCTTGGTTTCAGCTCACATCATGATCACAGGTTTGTGGGATCAAGCCCCATGTCACACCCTGTGTTGGGTTTAAAATTCTCTCCCCTCCCCACCCCAACTCCAATGTTGTCTCTCTCTATCTCTAAGAAAAAAAAAAACTTACAATAAAAAGCACAGATATATTTGACCTAGATTTTATTATTAATTAATTAATTAATTTTGGAGTTTTATTTAAAAATTTTTCTCTTATTCTCAAGTTAGTTAACGTATAGTGTAGTCTTGACTTCAGGAGTAGATTCCAGCAATTCATCACTTACATGTATCACCCAGTGCTCATTCCAACACGTGCCCTCCTTAATGTCCATCCCCCATTTACCCCACCTCTCATCCTCACACCTCCATCAACCCTCAGTTTGTTCTCTGTATTTAAGAGTCTCTTATGGTTTATCTCCCTCTCTGTTTTTATCTTATTTTTCCTTCCCTTCCCCTATGATCATCTATTAAGTTTCTCAAATTCCACATGTGAGTAAAATCATGATATCTGTCTTTCTCTGATTTGTTTCATTTAGTAGAATACCCTTCAGTTCTACTTACATTACTGCAAATGGCAAGGTTTCGTTCTTTTTCACTGCTGAGTAGTATTGCATTGTGTGTATATATACACACCACATCTTCTTCATGCATTCATCAGTTGATGGACATTTGAGCTCTTCCCATAATTTGGCTATTATCGATAGCAGTGCTGTAAACATTGGGCAGCATGTGCCCCTTCAGATCAGCATTTTTGTATCCTTTGGATAAATTCTTGGTAATCTAATTGCTGTGACCTCAGATTTTAAACACATTAAAAGACAAAAGCCAGCTGATAAAAAATACAGGGTACAAAAACATTAGTATAGGGACTCCTGGCTTGGCTCAGTCAGTGGAGCATGCGACTGTTGATCTCAGGGTTATGAGTTCAAGCCCTGCATTGGATGTAAAGATTACTTTAAAAAATAAGTATAATTATTATATCTGAGAAGAAAACTAAACCCATGACTTACTTCTGTCTTACCAGCAAGGAAGCGAGAAAAGTATGAATTGTTCAGTAGAAGTAAGTGTACTATTTCAGTAAGAGTGACTAACTTTTCCTTAACTAACAATTCCAGAAGAATTTATTCCTTAAACAAAGTTCATTGGGCTAAATGTCTTGAATAACAATTTTACAAAACTGAGACCGTGGGGCTCTTTCAGATGAAAGATTATTAGTTTATAATTCTATGAAAATCGATTTCTGGGGTAGGGAAGAAGAGGTCTGATATAGTGTAGATATACAATTTTCTGGTGGTCTGGTTTACCCCAGGTTAAGCTCAGAGGTGAGTAAATAGTGAATGGAACCCTCTGCCAGTACTTGTGAATATCATTGTTTTCAACTGACAGGAGATGTATGGTTATCTAGCAGACGCCTGAAGGTTAGGGATTCTCCATTAAGGATCTAGAAAATCTCATATTCAAATGAGATAACTAAGCTTATAAAGGAGAGTGGGATATTTGATGAAAGCAAAAGAACCAGCCTTGCATTTCCATGAGAATGGCACTTGGCTGTGAGAGCACCTCGAAGCCCAGCCAGGATCTTTTCTCAGGGAAGCAAAACAAACAAACAAACAAAGCTGTGCATATGTCCAAATTTTGAACAAGTATTTGGTAGAAGTCCTAGGGTTCTGGCCCAGAAAGGATGATTAGTGAATTATAAATGGGGTGCCTTTGAGTTCAGAACAAAATACCTACCGCTATCATAGAAGAGTCTTATAAATCCTTCCTAAACAGATTTTACTTTGAACAGACTATGTTCTGATGAGCTTTCCAGGATGCATTAGCAGCAGAGTAGGGTTCCAGATACTTAATTGAGAGAAACTGCTTCATATAATTGCTTAGAATTCTTTTTTTGGATACTACATTGCATCTACCAGAATTAATAAAAGGGATTTGGCATGCTACTATTTAGATAATTTTTGTGACTGTAATTCATAAGGATTTATTCAGCAAACATGTGTGGGGTACAATCAATGTGTTTATCAAACAGGTTAAGCTTCAACAAATGTCTTTTCACCAATTAGCCAGGTTCTAATTCTCAGGAATTTTCCAATTCTTGAATTTTGGAAATTTTGGTAAAGGGAACAGAAGGGCAGTTCGATTTAAGGGAATGGTGGGGATTGGGTCAAGGAAAACTTTGCTAATGCATGATCCTTTGCCTTATGGGCACATACATGATTTGCTAGTTGGGATCCATGTTGTACACCCCCCACCCCATATACTTTGCCGCATATATTACTAATCCTCTCATCCAAATCGTCCCATTTCTGAATCTGCAAACACTCTTTCCTTAGTAACTTTTAGGGACTTAAAGTATATGTTCATTGGGTGACTCTCACATTACTTACATGGCTTCAAATTGGTTCTCATAACCCTGCTGTGCTCAAACTGGAGCTGCTGTGTTCTCATCTCAAAGAACTGGATGGTGCTTTTCAGTTTCTTGCCCGCAATAAATTACTGCTTCACAGATAAAGTAGTAAAACTTAGAGAATGTTGTTGGCAAGGATATGGACAAAAACAAACCCTTGTGCACTGTCGGTGGGAATGTAAATTTGTATAGCCACTATAGAAAACAGTATGGAGGTTCCTCAAAAAATTAAAAATAGAAATATCATATGATCTAATAATTCCAGTACTGGGTATTTACCCAAAGAAAACAAAAACACTAATTTGAAAAGATATATGCACTCCTGTATTTTTGCAGCATAATTTGCAATTGCTAAGATACAGAACGGTGATGTATATGTGTGTATGTGTGTATATGTATATATGCATATGTATGTATGTATATACACATATATATGTATATAGATATATAGATATATATGTATATATAGATAGATATACATATATATGATGTATGTATAGATAGATATACATATATATGATGTGTATATATATATACATATACACACATACACATACAGTGGAATATTAAGCAGCCACAAAAAAGGATGAGATCTTGCCATTTGTGACAACATAGATGGACTTAGAGGGTATTATACTAAGTGAAATAAGTCAAATGCACAGAGAGGAGTACCATACAGTTTCACTTATATATGGAATTTAGAAAACAAAACAAATGAATAAACAAACAAAAAGCAGAAATACACAGAAGAAACTGATGGTTGCCAGAGAAGGTGGGAGTAGGGAGAGGGAAAAAGGGGTGAGAGGCAGTGAGAGATAAAAGCTTCCAGATTATGGAATAAGAGGTGGGGATAAAAGGTACAGCATGAGGAATATAATAAGTGGAACTATAGTAGTATTATATGGTGACAGATAGCAGCTACACATGTGAGGAGAGAGCATACTGTAGACACTTGTTGAATCTCTATGTTGGACACCTGAAACTAATGTAACACTGTCTGCCAACTATACTCAAATAAAAAAAATTAGAGAATGGTAATTGTTTAAAAGTATTTTCTTTGTCTCCTTTCAAGGCAGGTTTAACAACTTACTTCCATCCTGGAATAAACTTGAAGAAGATACATTATGCTAGCATCAAACTTTATGAGAAATTGGAAGAAGAAACTGGGCAGGTAAATGCATTTAACTTGAAATTGTCTTTCAGATCAGTTTCTCGGGAATATTTAAGAGTTCTGAAGAATTTGGACATATTATCATGTGTGTAGTGACATTAATAGCGTGTGAAATGTTTAATGTGGTAGAGAAATCTGGCTAATGTTTAAGGTAAGAACACCTAGAATTTGCTTTATTTTCAGTTTAACTTCTTGGAATACATTTCCCATGTAATTAACCGCTCTTCTTGATTTTTTAAATAAAGAAAGAATAAAAAGCACCTTTTAAAAATATCTTTACGGGGCGCCTGGGTGGCTTAGTCAGTTAAGCGTCCGACTTTCGCTTAGGTCATGATCTCGCGGTTCGTGGGTTCGAGCCCCGCATCGGGCTCTGTGCTGACTCCCAGCTCGGAGCCTGGAGCCTGTTTCAGTCTGTGACTCCCTCTCTCTCTGACCCTCCCCTGCTCACGCTGTCTCTCTCTTTCTCTCTCCTAGAAATAAATAAAACATTAAAAAAAATTTTTTTTTTAAATATCTTTAGTCGGTTATGATATGTAGAAACTAAGAAATTGGAGTATTTCAGCAACTGGATTACAAAGGATCTGACAGCAGTGCCTGCCAGATTGTCACACAGCTTTGAAAAGTACTTCACTAGAAATGGGCAGAAGATATGAACAGACACTTCTCCAAAGAGGACATCCAGATGGCCAACAGACACATGAAACGATGCTCAGCATCGCTTCTCATCAGGGAAATACAAATCAAAACCACACTGAGATACCACCTCACGCCAGTCAGAGCGGCTAAAATGAGCCAATCAGAGAACTCTAGATGCTGGCGAGGATGTGGAGAAACGGGCACCCTCCTACGCTGTTGGTGGGAATGTAAACTGGTACAGCCCCTCTGGAAAACAGTGTGGAGGTTCCTCAGGAAACTAACAATAGAACTCCCCTATGACACAGCAATAGCACTGCTAGGAATTTACCCAAGGGATACGGAAATGTTGATGCATAGGAGCACATGTACCCCAATGTTCATAGCAGCACTCTCCACAATAGCTAAAACCTGGAAAGAGCCTAAGTGTCCATCAACAGAATAATGGATCAAGAAGATGTGGTTTATCTATACCATGGAATACTACATGGCAATGAGAAACAATGAAATCTGGCCATGTGTAGCAACATGGATGGACCTTGAGGGTGTTATGCTGAGCGAAATAAGTCAGGCAGAGAAGGACAAATATCATATGTGTGCACGTATAGGAGGATTAGGAGGAACTTAACAGAGGACCAAGGGGGAGAAGAAGGGCAGAAATGGTGGGGGAAAGGGAGAGAGGCAAACCATGAGAGACTCTTGAATGCTGACAAAAACTGAGGACTGGTGGATGTGGGGGGCAGGAGGGGTGGGCATGGAGGAGGGCACTTGTGGGGATGAGCACTGGGTGTTATGTGGAAACTAATTTGACAATAAACTATTTGTAAAAAAAAAAATAAATAAGTAAATAAATAAATAAACTTAAAAAAAAAAAAAGAAAAAAAAGAAAAGTACCTCACTAAAAGCCCCTCACTTTCATTTTTGTCTCTTCTCATACTTATATTAGTATTCTCAAAGTCACAGACAAAAACCACCCATAGGCTAAGATGGAAGTGTCCTTAAATTGTTCATGCTATTTTCCTTGCCTGAAACTATCAGATGGCTCCCCACAGGCCAAAGGCCAACGGGGGAGAATTTTCATCAAGTGAGCCCTGCTTGCCTTTCCATCATTTTCTCTTGCCACTTTTTGCTATGCTCATACGCTTCAGTTCATCTTAATTACATATAGCTCTGGAATGTGCTGGGCTCCCTGCCTGAAACAACATTTTCTCTGGCTCCGTCTCAACACTCACCCTTTCCTCTTCCCTGAGGTCACCCCCTTTGAGAAGCTGTCTTTGACTTCCCCTACCCATCAGTCAGGACAGCTAAGGGCACTTCTCTTGGTTCTAACAACATATATATGTTCTTATAACATTCCTTTAACACCAGTCTCTGTCTCCCCCTCTCTCTCTGTTGTGGCAGTTGCTTTACTGGTTGGTCTTCCCTCGGAACTATGAGAAACTTGAGGGCAAGGAGAACATCTTTTATTTCTGTAACCTAGGCCCTAACTGAGTGCTTGGCCAACTAAAGGTCATCAAGAACGGTCACACGAAGGTTGATTTCAATATTACCATGAAATCTCATCACTGTAACACTCTGATTCTTTACATGCCTTCCTCAAATCCTTTGTCTTTCTCTTTTTCGCATAGTTTTTTACTCTGTGCATGAACACTACCCCATGTTTTTGTAATTATGCTTTCGGCTGTCTGCCTTCCCCTGTCGACCATAAACTCCATGCGGGCAGGGATTGCTTCTTGTTCCGTACAGCATCTCTGCGGCTTAGCCTAGTGTCTGACACAGAGGAGGCAATTAGTAAAATAGTTGCTGAATGAATGTCTTTTTGTAAGATGCAGCTATTTGATATAGTCATCTATTGCATGGCATAGTCTGTCTTTTTCTTATACAGTTGCATTTTCATCACGCTGAAGGAGAACCATGTTTGAATGCCTAATAATGATTTGCTTATGTGTTTTCATTGGCATTATTGTCACAGGTGGTGGGATTCCATCAGCCAGGCAGTATCAGAATTGCCACTACTCCTGTCAGGGTCGATGAATTTAAATATCAGATGACTCGGACTGGCTGGCACGCAACAGAGCAGTACATTATTGAGCCTGAAAAAATTCAAGAGATGTTTCCTCTACTCAACATGAATAAGGTATTTTTCTTAAGGGTATTTTAAGCATCTGTTAACTTGAATTAAACGTTGAAAAAGTTACTTTAAGAAGCTTATTACAGGTAGAAAAATGTTGTGTGCCTGTCTTGAATGGTGAAATCAGATGGTTAATGCTAGACTTTGGGTATGTAACAAGGCGGACTATTATATATGCCAAATTAAATATAAAAAAGTAATGAAAAAAATTTTTCTACCTCGGACAACTAAGGAGACATTTTCAATACCTTTCTATTACTATGTCCCCCAGATCTAGGGATTTCTATACATAAACTTCTGTTTGAGAACTTCAGAGAAAACAATGACCTGGTATGATATATATCTATATATAGATATAGATATAGATATATATATAGAGAGAAAGGTTGTCTTATTAAAACTTCTACAAAATCAAATTTAGAGGTGCCATGCTGTATTGTTCCATAAATTTCATCTAGCTCATAACTATACTGCCAACAGGCTCTATACTAGGTGTTTACCTGGTTTTAACCAAATATGGCTGAGAAAATCCACTTGGGAGTTGTATCTTTTTTTTTTTTTCTAGGCGATAATCCCATTTGAATAGTAAGAATGACCAACACTATACTACATAACACTATGGCACAGATTTATGTACCAGGTACTATGCTAAGCTTTTCACAGGCATAATTTTATTTAATCTTCACCATAATATTATACAGTATCTGTATCTATTACTACTAAACAGGAGACAGCAGTGTGGATAGTTTACATAACTGATCCAAGTTCATCCAGCTGGAAAGAGCTGGAGCAGAGTCTTCAATGAAGCCAGGCTGACTCCTTTGTATGCACTACTCATGTGCACCACCAGGTGGGGCTGTTGAGGAAAGTAGAAGCTTAGAGTTTCTCCCCAGTGACTGCTATAGCATCTCTGGACTGCAGCAGTGCCTTGCATCACTGTTGGGGTGCTCCGGCTGTTTGGCCTCGAGTCTTTATAGGCTGCTGGCTCTCTCTTGTCTATAGTTTTGTGTGATGACCGTGTGATGGCAGACAGATGTTGTATTGCATTGTCTGCATTGAAATTCCATCCGTGTAAGAATATGCTTATATGTGTTTATATGTCACTCTTGGAATGCTTTGCTGGAAGTCCTCACCATCACAGTTTTCTCAAAGGTATTAGGCAATAGAAATACATGGGAAGATTATTCTCTTGAACTGGGGGCAGGGTGCCAAATCAAATAGATACGGGATTACTGCAATGAGGATATATCCATTATAAAATACCAATATGATGTTTGGAAGTCTACAGTAATATGAATTCCATTAAAATCAAAACAAGTCTCTTGCACTAAAACTATAACAAGAGATTGGATTAGTAATCAAAAGCTGCCCACAAAGAAAAGATGAGGCCCAGATGGCTTCACTCGTAAATTCGACTAAACATTTAAAGAAGAATTAGTATGAATCCTTCACAAATGTTTCCAAAAATAGGAGAGAAAACTTCCCAACTCATTCCATGAGGCCAGTATTGCCCTGATAGCAAAACCAGACAAAGACATCACAAGTGAAAAAGACATATTGTGAATATTGGTGCAAAAATCCTTACGAAAATACTAGCAGACTGAATTCAGCAACATATAGAAAGGATGATGCATCATGACCAAGTGGAATTTATGCCAGGGTTGCAGGGTTGATTTAACATCTGAAACTCAATCAATGTAATATGCTACTGTGATAGAATAAAGGACAAACACTTATGATCATTTCAATAGATGCAAAGACATTTGACAAATGTCTTGCTTGTATTTGGTCCTCAGTAGATTTCTGTTGAATGGATGAGACCTAGCTATAATACCGCACAGTGTTCCTTCTATCAACTCTGTTCATCAGACTGTCATTCTTCTTTGTTCCCCCCTGGTACTTAGACTGAAGTCTTAGCACTACATAGGTATTCAGGCGTTAAGCAGGTGAATGACTAAATCAAGTATACATTTTCCTGACACCTATGTATATTCAACATGTGAATTTATTAACAGTATTAAACAATTCAATGTCAATAATTGATCAGTTAGCATTAGATTAACTGAAAATGTTAGAAACCAAAATGATAATGCTTAGACAAGATAGAAGTTTATTTCTCTTTCATTAGAGCAGTCCAGGATTTGAATGGTGGCTATTTTCCAAGAAGCCCTTGGGACCCCAGTCGCCTTCTAGATCATTGCTGTGTTATTCCTAGGGTGTGATTCTTGTGTTCTTATTCCAAGATAAGAGCTCCAGCTGTCATGTCTGCATTCCAGACAATGGGATGGAGGAAGGGCAAAGAAGGACAAAGGGCATATGCCAGTGGTTAAAAAACAAAAACAAAAACAATTCATGAAAGCTGCTACATGACACTTTCATTTGTATTTCCTTGACCAAAACTTAGTGATACTTCTAGCTACCAGTTGAAACTAGTAACTGGTAACTATTGGAAACTGTTCTTAGTGGCCATGTGTCTAAATAAACATTCAGTTTACACTGCTATGGGGGCTGGGGGAGAGAAGGGATGTCGGAGACAATTGCAAGCCTCTATTAAATAGCCTGTCTACTTAACATTCAGTGTGAATCCTGCCCTAGTTTGAGCTTTGATAAAGGGAAAAGAAGTCCAGACTGATCAATCTGATGCCATGATACACTTTTACAGTCCAGCTTTACACTGAATAATGGATATATATTTATTTAAGTGTTGACTCTTTTATGATTGACTTAGGTTTTAGCTGGACTGTATAATCCTGGAGATGGTCACATCGATCCTTACTCTCTAACTATGGCTCTAGCTGCTGGGGCTAGGAAATACGGTGCCCTTTTGAAATATCCTGCCCCAGTGACTTCCCTGACACCCAGGTCAGATGGAACATGGGATGTTGAAACACCGCAGGGGTCTGTGAGAGCAAATAGAGTTGTGAATGCTGCAGGTAAGCATTACATGTGTTATTCTCTCTATGTAATTATATATAAAATTAGTGGCGGTTTTCAAGTGTCAAAGAAATAAGACATTTGGCCGTAGAGTAATATCTAATATTTTATACTATGTACATTTTTTTTAAAGAAGTCCTGCTCTTTTTTGTTGTTGTTGTTTATATTTTTATTTATTTCTAGGAGAGAGAGATTGAGAGACAGCGTGAACAGGGGAGGGTCAGAGAGAGAGGGAGTCACAGACTGAAACAGGCTCCAGGCTCTGAGCTGGCAGTCAGCACAGAGCCCGACGCGGGGCTCGAACCCACGAACCGCGAGATCATGACCTAAGCGAAAGTCGGACGCTTAACCGACTAAGCCACCCAGGCGCCCCACACTATGTACATTGTTAGGGATCACTATAATGTTCCCAAGGTGAACGTTTTGTCTGTTTCTAAGCCCTCCATCCATCACTTTGCTTTTGGTGTGTGAGATGCCACTCTGTCCTTGGTTACTCACGGAAAGTTGGTGTTCTTCTCCATTCTCTGCTTTCTTCTGCTCCAGATCGTCTTTTGCTAATGATGCTGCTCTTTCCCTTCTATGTTCACTCTTTCTTTATCCTAATAACCAAAGTCTAGTGTTCAAATTTATGAGCCTCCTTTTTTGTTCTCTGTTTACTTTTGGGGGCCTATCAGATCATTTGTGTTCTCTCTTATCCATTTCTTTTATTTTCTCTTATCCATTCCTGATCCATTGACTCCAATCAAAAAACATTTTACCCTTCTCCTTTCAGAATGTTATTAAATCTATTTCATAACCTTTATTTTTCATGTTGTTCTGTTACAATTTAGTTTCAGATTAGTGAAGTCAAAAGGGATACTTGAGATAATCTAACAACCCACCCATTTCTCCACTGTGGAGACCAAATTCCAGAAATGTCATGTTACTTGGCAAAGCAACACAGTTCTGCTGGGGCCAGGTCTTGGACCTGGGTCTTTTGATTCCTGAGTTAATACACTTTCTAACAGGTCGTTTACCTGCGAAGTCATTTTCAACTATCACACACACAAAAGTAAGCTCTTGTGCAAAAGAAAATGCTTATGCAGTCTGAACTGGACTAATAATTTGTATTTACCTGTAGTTTGTAGTGGTTAATTTAAAACCCAAAGTAAGCAGTAGGCAGTAACTGATTTTCTCGTGGTCTGTTCTTTGAGTCATTACTTAAATTATAAAATGAAAACAGTTTTCATTATTTATCAGATCAAATTATATGCCATGAGGACAGGTCAGAAACATGGATCATTAAGTTCTTCCTCTAAATTATAACTTCTGATTGATGTTATTTATTTTTTTAAGCAAAACACTTAGTTGTTCTAGAAAAGTCTAGAAAAGTCAATATTTAAGAGTTTAAATTAGTATTTTTGAATTTTTCTAATCCATGCCCTCCATTTGAAAAGCCTAAAAATCTCATGCTCTCTGTAATATCATTTGAAATTTCAAATAATATAAAAAGACTTGCCTCAACAGTAAAAGCAAAGGCATACATAAAACATTGCTTTGGTTTTGAGCCTTGCCTCTCCCCTTCTCCCTCCTCCCCCATAATCCCTATCTGACAACCTCCACCCATCACCATCCTTGGGCACCACTGATTTGAATTTTATTAGCAGATCTAAGGCAATGAAATCATTCATATTTTCTTCCCCACGTAGCAAGGATTCCTTGTAATCTTGTAACTTTATGGTCTCACAAAGTTATTGCCTAAATGCATTGGACTGTTTTTATAGTGAAAACAAACCAAACAGACTAAACAAATGCAGTCTGACCTCCATACCAGACATCACTAATTGATCACTGCTCTCATTTCAGACGGACCTGGGCATGTTCTCCAATTTCTCTCATCACAGTGCTTCAGGCAGCCACATGCTCCCAACTGATATTTTTAGAAATGATGTAGAAGAACTTAATTTAACATATTTTTTAATTGTTCTCCTAAGATGGCAGTAAGCTTTTATTTACATAATTCATTGACACTGTAATAAATTTTTCTTTTTTTTAATGTTTATTTATTTTTGAGAGAGAGAGAAAGAGAGAGTGTGAGCAGGGGAGGGCAGAGAGAGAGGGAGGCACAGAATCTGAAGCAGGCTCCAGGCTTTGAGCTGTCAGCACAGAACCTGACATGGGGCTCGAACTCACAAACCTCAAGATCATGATCCGAGCCCAAGTTAGATGCTTAACGGACTGAACCACCCAGGCGCCCCTGTAATAAATTTTTTCTAAACCACAAACTGTGAGGAATAAGGAATCACTGAAGATAAAGACAGAATAATTCTCAAAGATGTCTGCCCTCAACCCAGGGCAGTGGTTATCAGGCGAAGTTTTCTATGCAGCTGTGAAATTTGTGAAGTGAGTGGGTAGGGGGCGCTATGGCAGGAAGTCCCGGGGTACAGCTTTTCTGGTGCTGGGCTGGGAGACAAATCCCTGGAATCAGGTTGGCAGTGTGGCCCTGGGGACCTAATTGTTTTCCAGCCTGGATTGTTCTCTAGGATGCCCTTCTTCGGTCTTTGTTCCAGATGTGTTTTACTCAGCCACATCGACTGCCTTTCCCATCCTCAGTTTTTGGTAAACCAAGCAGCTCCTTCTTGAAAATTATGTGAAGAACTGAGCTGTCACAATGTTCAATTCTTTATCTCATGCAGATCATATCTCTGACCCATAATCTTATATATTTTTTCCCCTCCTTGATCTCTCTTCTCTTCCACTGGGTAAAAGTTACTGGAGAAAATCTTAGCATATGTGCTGCCAGAGCAAGCACAAGTTACTGGAGAAAATCTAACTGATTGCATATTTGTAGACCATGGAAGGTGTGGAGAAGTGTGTGCTTGTTTTCACAAAAATCAAATTTACAGTATAGAAGGTAAGCCTCAGTAACTCAGGGCAAAGGTTTGGGTATGTTCACTTCTAGAAGTGAAGTTAACAGAGATCAGTTTTATGAATGAAGCATCTTCAGAAGGCGTTCTGTTAGGATGATTTGAAAATGCGTGGCTGACGGAGTGTATCCCAGAGTTACTCAGTGAGACCAGGATGTCTCACAAATTCAGCCAAGGCCTTCAGGCTAGCTCTGAAATCTAATTAAAGCAACCAGGATATAGATTTGGAAATGTGACTGAAATGTAAAAGATGTAAACATCACTATTATCAACTCGATTGTACCATAACCTGCTAGAAGTTTCTTTATGCAAAGTCATAACAGAAGGCAGCTGAGTCTTCTCAGGACATTCATGAAAAGCAAAGTCTAAAAGTAAAAATGTGTCCATGTGCTGATGTGTCTCCAGCACTGTCTAGGGCTGTGGGGCTCTCTGGGCCAGAGACACATGTATTGCCAACCATGTGTCCTGGGAAAATTATTCATTTGTAAAATGGACAGAATAATGCCCATCTCAAAAAGCTGTTATGATTGGTAAGTGAGCCAGTAACATAAAGTGCCCTGAACAGAACCAGTACCTCACAGTAAGCACTAGAAAAAATAAGTCTAATAATTATGATTACAATGGTTTCCTTGAAAGCCTATCTGCCCCTCTCACCCCCCATCCTGAGAACACTAGTGTCACTCTGCTATAACATCTGGGCACAGGCTTTAATGTTACCCACCTCCTTTCACTTGTTCCATAGTCACCCAGCACCCATTCTGCTGGTACATTTGGTTCTCAAGCTAATGTATGTAAGAATCGCTATGGAAAGTTTCCCAGACTTCACAAAGATTCTAATTTAAGTGATCTGGGTGGGGACTCAAAAGCTCTATTTTAAATAAGTACTCCAGGTACTGTAGTATCTGTTCCAGATGGTCTGCAAAACATCTTTAGAGAAATACTATTACATAGATGTTCCTAGAGGAGAGAGAATGTAGTAACTTTATTCTTTTACATTTTTTAAATTTGTTTTTTAATGTCTATTTATTTTTGAGAGAGAGAGAGACAGAGCACAAGCAGGGGAGACACAGAATCTGAAGAGAGAGAGAGGGAGACACAGAATCTGAAGCAGGCTCCAGGCTCTGAGCTGTCAGCACAGAGCCAGACGCGGGGCTCGAACTCACGAACCGCGAGATCATGACCTGAGCCAAAGTCAGCAGCTTAACTGACTGAGCCACTGAGGCATCCTGTAGTAACTTTATTCTTGAGCAAGCAGAGCTGAAAGCCAGTTTTGGACTCTCCTGGCCTCTTGGGATAAAATAGACTAACTTGCCTTTGGTACCTTAAGCTTTTAAAATTTACTTCATTCTACCCCACCTAATGTATAGTTCAGGGGCTTGAGCAGAAGATATTTTATTATCATGTACATACTGTATCATCCTTTTTATGTGGACCACTCGGGTTGGACCAGGACATGTACACGCCCATTCTCTCCATGGTGAAGAATGTTTCTCTTGACTTCATTTCTATTTGACTCATTAAGCCTGAGGTAACTTTGTAAACGTTACTTAAGAATTTTCTTAATATGATAAATCAGAAATATGATTGGATCATGTCCACGCGAAGCCCAGTGTTCGGCCAAAAGGGAACTGCTGAATTTTGCCTGATAACTCTGCATCAAAGAATGCCACTGTATAAACTCTCACTGTTCACCGTATAAACCACCTTGTACAAGTAAACTTGTCTACGAACCTTCACTCTTCATTTTAACTCTTTCTATTAATTACTGCATTAAAAAAATGGAAGTCATTTCCATTTCCAATAACTATTTTTATTGACCCTTCAGTTGTTTCTCAGGTCCTAATGGTAGATTTTTGTGATTCTTCCACATTTGTCTCTCTTACCTTTGAACTCGCAGGGTAGGTGATGTAGCAAGAGTTGAATTATAACCACGCCAGATTTAGGTCAACTTGCTTGACATAAAGAGGAAGGAAATGACAAAAAACACCGCCACCATAACAGCATTGGGCTTGTTATGGAGAATAAAATCATGTAGTTCTATAATACTCATGCGTATGTTCCTGCCGTATTTTAATGATCAAGTGCATTAATAAGCAAACAGTTAGACTGAGAAATTCATAAATATCTTTGAATAGGAAAGAATCTGTTTTCTTCAGTTTATGTTTTTAATTGAAATAAGTGTATTGAAGATACTGGAGTGGTTTGAATTGCTAGGCTAAATATTTTGGCTTTTTATATTTTTAAATCTGCTGTAGTGCATGTAACTAGCGTGTATGGCTTTCCTGTATTTTCCTACAAAGTTCTGGCATTGGAAATTCACATCTTCCTACTAACAAAAATTAATTAAATCTGTAAATTATTGAAAGAGCAACAAGAGGCTTTAATGCCCACAAGTAAGATTTTTGGTTTGCAAATAGACATCCATTTCAGGGGCTATTGAACAAGTATGGCCAGGGGCGCCTGGGTGGCTCAGTTAGTCAGGCGTCTGATTTTGGCTCAGGTCATGATCTCACGGCCTGGCCCCTGAGTCTGAGCCCCATATTGGGCTCTGCGCTCACAGCTCAGAGCCTGGAGCCTGCTTCAGATTCTGTGTCTCCCTCCCTCTCAGTCTCTCTCTCTCCCTCATGCTCTGTCTGTCTGTCTGTCTCTTTCTCTCTCTCAAATATAAGTAAATATTAAAAAAACAAACAAACAAGTATGGCCAGTTTAGCCATTAGGTCAAAACAAAACAACAGAGCCCAAGGATGATGCTTAGAGAGTTAAATAGAAATAAATTTTGACACATAAGGGTACATAGTTTGAGTTCACAGACTGATTCATAATTGATGAGCCTGTATTTAGCCCTGAACCTCATAATGACAGAGGCTTCAGAACTTCTTACTAGATTTCTAAAAAAAAGCAGAAGCAGAAATGGTTAAAAAATTAAGAGTGTAACCTCTAATGTAATAACTTGAATAAGATCCTCTAATCATTTGAATGATTACTCAAAATTATTCTGAAGCAAACAAGCAAATAGAACTTTCCCCTGAAGAATCCACTGAAGGGTCAGGCAACACCACATCCCTGCCATATAATCATTCTAGATTCTAAGATACCTTTATACAAGGAAAGGGGTCTTGGATTTTTAAAACAAAGTCTTTCCATAGCAAGAAAACCAATAAGATGTGTTGATTCCAAGGTCTTCCAATGTGACATTGGGTATGTCTCTTTTCTTCTCTGGACTTTAGTTCCATGTCTGTATACTGAAGAGTCAGCTGGGGGAGAATCAAGGGTACTTTCAGCCACAATTTGTTTTTTTCTTTAGCAAAGGTAAAAATAACATTCATTTCCACCAGTAAGACAATCCCAACACACACTGTGAAGTGAGATTTGTTCTCATATAGGAATCCCCACCTGGTTCCTTCATGCCCCTTGCAAGGAAGGATCTTCCAACGTATTCTAACTAAGCTTTTACAGTAGCAGATAAGACTTACTGTGCTATCTCTCCCAAAGTATATACATTTTCAAATTTTAAGTTAACAGATCAATTCTGTATTTGTAGAATCTTAGGCATCAGTAATTTGGGGAGAGAAGGGTCTGGGGGATAGAGGGATTGACTTGGAGGGCTTTCTTATGCACAATTACTATGTTGATCAACACAGGCCCCTTTATTGTTTGATCATCTCCGTTTCAGGAGTAGGATCCGTCCATTACTGTCTTTTTTTTAATCAACATTTGTATATTTTATATATTTGGGATGTTTAGTTTTTCCTTCAAATAAATTGGTTGTTGTTGTTTTCCTGTCTGCCTTTGCTTATTGACAAAATACTTTTTCAGGAATTACAAATTCCTGAAAAACAAAATGTATCCATTAGATTACAAATATCTTCAAAATTCCGGGGCAGGTAAAATACTGTCTTCTCTTCCCCCATTGAGTTTTGAAATGGCAAAAAATTTAAAGTTGTCATCACATTCTTTAGACTTTCCGTGAGTACTAAAGTCTTTTCAATATTTTATTTTAAAATAAATTGCCATATCGGTGTCAGGTGTGGTATGTTTACACACGTGGTAACATTTTATTTTATTTTTTATTTTTTTAATAGTTTATTTATTTTTGAGACAGAGAGAGACAGAGCATGAGTGGGGACAAGCAGAGAGGGAGACACAGAATCTGAAACAGGCTCCAGGCTCTGAGCTGTCACCACAGAGCCCGACGCGGGGCTCAAACCCACAAACCACGGCATCATGACCTGAGCTGAAGTCGGACGCCTAACCAACTGAGCCACCCAGGCGTCCCCGTGGTAACATTTTAAAATGGTTTTTTTTCTTTAAGGATTTTGGGCTCGTGAAGTAGGTAAGATGGTGGGACTAGAGCACCCTCTCATTCCGGTCCAGCATCAGTATGTTGTTACATCGACTATACCTGAAGTGAAAGCTTTGAAACGAGAACTCCCTGTGCTCCGTGACCTGGAAGGATCGTACTATCTGCGACAGGAAAGGGATGGGCTTTTGTTTGGTCCTTACGAAAGTCAGGAGAAAATGAAAGTACAGGACTCGTGGGTCACCCATGGAGTCCCTCCAGGTGAGTGTCACAAATGGAAGTGTGTGCAGGTCAGGCACGTATATTTTGTCTTCTCTGTGGCAGGGGTTGGAGGCTCTGGCTGTAGACTAAGATGAAATCATAACATTAGACTACTGGGTACCTGCGATGTTGGAGGTGAGGGATTTGAGGTCAACTCTGTTCTCATGTCATTTTCAACGATCACAGCAGGAAGTAAGCAAAGAGAAAAGAGGCAGTTGGTGATGGAGAAGCTGAAGAGACATGTCTTCTGCTTCCAGATAATTTTCACCTGCCCACACCAACCTCCTGCCTCTCCTCCTTTTTCCTCACTCTCTCGCCTGCTTGGTCTCGTTTCTGGATTTGGATACAGTGGATACTGTACTTTGACAGTTGGAAGTATCAGGGACAGGATACCCAGCCTGCTAAGAATGAAAGCCTTGAAGTCTGTCACAGAGCAGGATAAGTTGCTCCTGCCAACTGACGCCCTCCCCTACTACATAAATAAGTGTAGAACAGTCCTGTTCTAGGCAGGAGGAACTATAGTTTCTGTAAGAGAGGTGGACCTGTTTTTGTTTTTCATGAAACATTTCTACAGAATGAAATTAAAGATGGAGGTTACCTAAGGAGGTAAACAATTAAAGCAATCTATAGAAAGTGCTGAAATGTCATTGGGGCACTGACATATTATAGGGGGTATAAAGAAATGGAGGAAATTGTACTTTCTAGAATTGTACTTTGATAAGCTACTTGAGATAGGGACTGAAGCTCTCCCCTACTCCTCAGTACACCTGTGCCCATGTGACCACGAATGATCACTAAACTCCCTTCCATAGAAGTTGCGCCAGCTAGCTGAGGGCTTTTGTTTTGTTGAATGGGCTCTGCACATTTGGGTCTGTGTGGAGTAGCTCCTGATGTCAGGAAGGCTGACTGCCACCTGAGAGCCTTTCTTTCTACAGACAGCCTCTCTTGAAATAAATGTTGAGCAAATATTTAAATAATTCCAGTTGGAGGGAGAGCCAGATTGTGAGCTGGCCTCGGGCGCGTACATGGACCATGACATCATGGTCCAACACTTGTGGTCTGTAGGCCTCCATGCAACTGACACAACATGCATTTCACAGAAGGAACAGGAAGCTGGCTGGCTGCTGTGTGGGAAAGTCACCAGTATTGGTGGAGAAGTTCTTTTAGAAGCTCATCTATGGCCCTGCCTTCAATGACAGTACCTTTTAGGACTGAGAAAATTATTGTATTCCAAGACCTTGACTCTTTTCTCAGAATTCTAGCCTTCAGATACATTAAGGAGTGGGCTTGAAAAAGGAGTCATCCATGCCATTCTTTCTCTGCTAAGAGCTAAGAGACATCTAGAATCCATTACTCTAGATCCTGGAGTAGTTTTGTCTTTATATCCTGTGTTCTGACGTGACTTTTTTGCAAGCTCCTCCTTGCCCTTATCTGAAAGGATAAAGCAGACTTTTAGGGTTAACTGAAGGATAAAAGTTCCCTCTTGACAAACCAGTTATTGATTATTTTTTAAAATTATGGTCAGATTAATTGTTGAAAACTGTTTATATACCTAGATTTATATTTATTATTAATTAAGAGTGTTAACTTTCATGATTTTATTGTTTCCACAAAAATAAATGATTGTTCTCAAAAATGCGATGGGTACTTATCTGTTGACAGTGACTATTAAGTTTGGACTTAAAAAAAAAAAGGAAGTACCTTCTAAAGACCGTCTTTAAATGTAAGCTGATTCAGACTTAAGTCACTTTAGAGTAGCTGTCAGAGCAATTGTGGCATCCTGACAACAGTGGTATGTCTCTTCAGGGTTTGGAAAGGAGCTCTTTGAGTCTGATCTTGACCGAATTATGGAACATGTGGAAGCTGCCATGGAAATGGTTCCAGTCTTGAAAAAGGCTGATATCATCAATATTGTCAATGGTCCTATCACCTATTCTCCTGACATCCTGCCTATGGTGGGGCCCCATCAGGGAGTCAGAAACTACTGGGTGGCTATAGGCTTTGGGTGAGTATCTCTCGTTTTATTTTATTTTATTTTATTTTATTTTATTTTATTTTATTTTATTTTATTTTGTTTATTTTCAAGAGCGAGAGCACAAATGGGGAAGAGGGGTAGAGGGAGAGAGAAAGAGAATCCCAAATGAGGCTTGATCCCATGATCCTGGGATCATGACCTGAGCCAAAATCAAGAGTAGGATGCTCATCTGACTGAGCCACCCAGGCACTCTGAGTATCTCCATTTAATTCAATAGTTATTATAGAGCCAGGTATCGTTTTTAATAGTCAAGTATCATAGATAAGTCTTGTCTCATAATCTTGGGCCAAAATGGAAAATGGGGGAAGGACAGAGAGTTTTCTTCCTTTAATGACCATTGAGATATGAGGAATAAAATATTTCAATCTTGGGCCCCCTGGGTGGCTCAGTCCACTAAGTGTCTGACTTCAGTTCAGGTATCTCAGAGTTGGTGGGTTCGAGCCTCGCGTCGGGCTCTGTGCTGACAGCTCAGAGCCAGGAGCCTGCTTCAGATTCTGAGGCCTCCCTCTCTCTCTGCCCTAACCCCACTCACTCTCTGTCTCTCTTGCTCTCTCTCAAAAATAATAAATAAACATTAAAATTTTTTAAAAAATCACTTTTAAAATCCTGACTGTATAATGGTTTAATCACTTGTATGGATTTTAAAGATGATAACATAGAAAGGCAGTGATTTCCTGGAAACTTCTCTTTGCATATTTCCTGTCATTTCCATTATTCCTGTCTCTTTTCATGCTGTTATGTTCATATTGGTCAATTTGCCCCAATTTTACAAGGCTGTTTTCATAACACAATGTGACAAACATAATACAGAATATCAAATGAATACGTATCTGATGTTTTTTCACCATAATTCATGTTTATCCAACATAATTTGCTTCTTTATGATTCCTCAGGAGCTTACTATTTACAATTCCATTACCCATTTGATGCTTCATCTTTAATATTTGTCCCATTAATTTGTTGAATATTAATGTCACGCCTACTTTACTATCATATCACAGCTTCTAATATTCTATTTTTCTTCCCCATTTTATTTCCTTTTATTTGGCCATGTATTCAACTAATATCTCATGTTTGCCAGCTCTGTAGCAGGTCTCTTTGCTAGACACTGGGCAACAGCTGAGAACAAGGCAGCGAGGTCCAGCCAGAAGCACGGGGATGCTTGGGGCGCTGTCCCGCCAGCACAGTAGAGAAGCTGTGGTCTGAACTGCAGGAGCAGCAGCAGGGACTGAGAGATAGGAGCTAAAATTATTTAGACTTGACGATTGATTGCATTAGGTCTTGAGGAAGAGAAAAAAAAATGGCAAACTATGGCAAACTTTCTAACTTGACCCCTGGTTAGATGCTGGGGCCATGGGGAGAGAGAACCAGGAAAAGAATGAGTTTCATTTATAAAAGGTTGGGTTTAAAGTGTTAAGTTGATATCAGTGGGACATCTAGAAGGAGAAAACCAGATGGAGACCGAGGACCTGGAAGGTATAAAGTAACTGACGGTTTGAGTAATTACCAGCAGCATCTGCATGCAGGCGCGCGCGCGCGTGTGTGCGTGTGTGTGTGTGTGTGTGTGTGTGTGTAGGAGTGTTTCTCATGTACATTACCTGAATATCTTTGGAGGAATGCATATTCATCTCCTTTGCCCATTAAAAAAAGATTTGGTTATTAGTCTTCCTACTGTTGAGTTGTAGGAGTTCTTTATATATTCTAGATACAAGACCTTTATCAGATACATGATGTGCCTTTTTTTCTTCCATTCTGTGGGTTGTCTTTTCACTTTCTTAATGGTGTCCATTGAAGCAGGAAGGTTTTTAATTTCGATGAAGTCCACAATGTGTATCATTTCTTTTTTTAGCATGTAGTCCTGGTGCCATATATAAGAAACCATTTTCTAGTCCAAGTTCATAAAGATTCATACCTATGTTTTCTTCTAAGAGTTTTATAGTTTTAATTCTTTCACTTAAATCTTTGATCAATTTTGAGTTAATTTTTGTATATGATGTGAGGTAGGGGGTCCAACTTCATTCTTTTATGCATAGCCAGTTGTCCCAGCACCGTTTGTTGAAAAGACTGTTCTTTCCTCACTGAATTATGTTGGCTTCTGTGATATCTTTTTTCTGATACCACTTCTGATACCCGCATTCAATTTTTCTTTCTTTCTTTTTTAAAAAAATGTTTTTAGTTATTTCTGAGAGAGAGAGAGACAGCGTGAGCAGGGGAGGGTCAGAGAGAGAGGGAGACACAGAATCTGAAACATGCTCCAGGCTCTGAGCTGGCTGTCAGCACAAAGCTCAATGCGGGACTCGAACCCACTGACCATGAGATCATGACCTGATCCAAAGCCAGACGCCCAACTGACTGAGCCACCCAGTTGCCCTACTCTCTCAGTTTTTCAATTTTCTAGTTCTCTGACACCAACTGGGTGTCCAACAATTCAATTCAATTCTGATCTTAACTTCCAGAATTACTGGTTAAGGACTGAGTCCTACAAAACCGCTTCCACTTCAGATACCAGTTGCAAATTCTAGGGATCACCTGTACTTCTGACTAGCTGTAAATCTGGGAGTTCCTACAATGTCCTTTTCAGGCTTGATAATTCACTAGGATGAGTCACAGAAATCAGGAAAATACTTTCTTTTACCCATTTATTATGAAGGATACAACTGAGGAACAGCCAAATGAAAGAGATGCACAGGTTGAGGTGTGAAGGGGAGGAGTGTGACACACTGCTTTCATGCCTTCTCTGACACACCACCTTCCTAGCACATCAGTGGGTCTAAGAACCTGCAAGCTCTTTGAACTCTGTCATTTAGGGGTTTTTATGGAGGTTTAATTACACATGCATAATTGATTAAATCATTGACCATTGATGATTGAATTTCTTGTGACTAGCTGCTATTTAACACCCCCTGGAATCCCTCACTCCACCTTGAATCATCTCATTAGCATACAAGGACTATAAATTCCAGAGGCTTTAGGAGCTCTGTGCCAGGAATTGGGGACAAAGACCAAAGATTGATTGATTGATTGATTGATTGATTGATTTTTTTTACAAATAGTTTATTGTCAAATTAGTTTCCACATAACACTCAGTGCTCATCCCCACAAGTGCCTCCTCCATGCCCACCCCTCCCCCCCCCCACATCCATCAGTCCTCAGTTTTTGTCAGCATTCAAGAGTCTCTCATGGTTTGCCTCTCTCCCTTTCCCCCACCATTTCCCCCCTTCTTCTCCCCCTGTTCCTCGGTCAAGTTCCAAAGATTTATTTTTTATAATACCACAACATCCTTGTCAAAAGTCAATTCACCTTCTATGTATGAGTTTATTTCTTGACTCCTAATTCTATTCCTATGATCTATAGGTCTATCTTCAGGCTAGTACCACATTTTTCAGTGTTTATTTATTTATTTTGAGAGAGAGAGCACGTGCGTACATGTGAGCAGAGGAAGGGCATAGAGAGAGTGGGAGAGAGAAAAACCCAAGCAGGCTCTGCATCAGCAGAGAGCCCCATGCAGGGCTCAGTCTCACGAACCATGATATCACCACTTGAGCCGAAATCAAGAGTCAGATGCTTAACCTACTGAGCCACTCTGGTGCCCCCACACTGTTTAGATTACTATCGTTTTGTAGTAAGTTATGAACTTGGTAAGTGCAAATCTTTGGGGTTTTTTCAGGTTTGTTTTGGCTACCTTGGGTCCCTTAAATTTTCATGCAATTTTTAGGACCAGTTTGTCAATTTCTGCAAAGAAGCCACCTATGATTTTGATAGGTATTGCATTAAATCTGTAGATCAATTTGGAGAGTATTGTCATAACAATATAAAGTCCAATTCATGGACATAGGGTGCGTTTCCATTTATTTTGGTCTTTCAAAATTTCTTTCAACAAGGGTTTGTAGTTTTCAGAGTACAAGTTTTCCACTACTTTTGCTAAATGAATTCCTAAGTCTTTATTATTTTTGATTCTGCAATTGACTGAATCATAGAATTATTGATTTAGTCAACAAATATATGTGGATCATTGACCATGAGCCATGCTCTAAACAAGCAGATAGTATCCCTGATCTTATTATAATTATACTTTAATGGAGCATCTGTTACTACTTGCCAAGGAAATTAGGAAGTTGATTTCTTCAGAACACCAGTTACTTATTACCCAGAAACTGTATGTACTTGCATGGGGCTGATGTTGCATTCCTGCTCTGATTGTTCTGGGCAATTTTCCCAGGTTTTAGATGTTGGGAGATGGATAGGGAAGACGACAGGTTGGGGGCAGGCATAGTGCCTCACACTCTGACAGATTTGGTCTGAACAAACAAAGGACTTGTTGCTATCTAAAATTTGAGATTGCTAAGATGTTTCTTACATAAAACGGAATGCTCACATTGGCTGCCCCTCCTGGCTTACATCAGTGATCCGTTCCCTGGTTCTGGAGGCCAGTGGTTTCCATATCTGGCTGAGCAGCAGAGTCACATGCCCGTGTTAAAGAACCTCAACCTTGTGATCAGTCACTTGCGTATATTCCATCCTCCTTTACATCGTATCTGTGTAATTCCTGTTTGTCAGGAGAACCCGTGAGGTTGTGTTGAATTAGAAACCTATAAGCAAATGGATTCCTGGACACTATAGATTCTGATTCAGTGGTCTGGGGAGGGACCCAGGGATTTGCGTTTCGATGTTGACTGTTAGTCCAGTACAACCAGTGCAGAGACTTTGGGGAACTTGCAAACTATCTACATATATGCCAGTGCTCATTTACCTTACTCATAGATCACCTTCAGTCGAAACTCCTTTACTTTTGCTTTGTCACAATTCTAACAAGGTTTTTTGCTTCTAGGTGACACTACGCCCCCTAAAATGTTTAATGGGTTGCTTTGAATTGAATCTAGTTTTCTTGGCTTAGAGCAGATTATAAACAGCAAATCTGAGGAGGGGAGAGTGCTGTGAGAGGTAAAATCAGACAGTTTAATGGAATTATCCTGAAAAGCAGACACAAATACTCAAAAAGCATACTAGCTGGACCATTTAGAAACAGGTTCTACAGATTAATGTTAGTGACAGAAGAACCTAACTCTCCTTTCTCCATCAAGTTCCCTTCCACTTCCACTCCACGCAAATTACTTCCTATGAAAATCTTATCAATTGGGCTTAGGCCTACTCTGTTGTTGGTTATATAGGGGCCCAACAGCCACCAAGCATTGCTGGCCTATTATGTGCTTTACAATGTCATGTCAATGAATTCTCCACCAGAACCATGAAGAAAGTGTGCATGAAAGAAGACCAAAGCACTGGTTACTGACTATGCTGGTCACATAGCTAGTACCAGCAGAAGTAAAATCATACCCACATCTCTTTTACTTCATGCTTACTTTTATTCCCTCAGCCAGGGGCTCTCAATACATTTTTCATAACATGCAGTAGTGTGGCATTTTACCCACAGCTATTAAGGGTTAGAGAGCTGAAGTTTATAAAGGATTTACTTTTTGAAAACAAATTAGCCTTGACTCAGGATTACCCCCAATTAACAGCAGTCAGCCTCATTTGTTAGCTCATATACACCTGTGGAAAGGGAAAGATCATGATGGCATAGCAGTGAGGCCACAGGAAACCAAACACAGCCCTGGATATACACGAGTCTGTCAAGGATGTGAATGCTGTCTGTAATGAGCGTCTTGGCTGAAAATTGAGAACTGTTGAAGAAGTAAAGTTCAGTAAGAAAGAGTGTGTGCTGGAGTCAGTTGATGGAGTCTGTATCCTGAATCTGCTCTTTATTTATTGCAGTGTGACCTTATTTAATCTGCATGTGGGGGGCTGGCTTTCCCAGTAAAAGAAAATTGCTGAAGAATAAATAACCTGGCACATGTTAGGTGGAAACAATGCCTGGTAAATAGCAAGCACTCAATAAAAGTCAATAAAACTTCACACAATTTCAAGTCTTATAAATGGTATCTGTTGGTCTCAAAAATGACAGCTTTTGTATATCATACATTGGGCCCGGTTAAGTGAATTTTAAGCATACATTTAATAATGTTTCTTGCTTTCTTGAAACTTAGTGAGATTGTTGACTTGGATGACCCATGTCTTTTTTTTTTTTTTTAACTATTCAAAGAAGTACAAATTGTTGACTTGTTATTCTACTTGAGAAGTATCTTCATAACAAAATTAGTCATTCGCTTTTCTAAAATGGCAAAACTGGTATCTTGTGGGAAAATAGTTAACATTTACAGTCTTTGGTCAGGTGTCCCCATGCTCTTAGAACTTGTGATTCTGGTTGATGAGTTGTGGTCATTCCAGGTACTGGAATTTCTTGCATTTTGAGGTCTGCTCATGTAGCTCCCCCATGACTTTCTGCTCATCTAATTCCTCAGAAGCTTCTCTTGACTTAAACCACAGATAAATGTGTAGGAGAGTCCTTCATTAGATAAGAGGGAGTGGGTAGTACTGCACATGACCAATATTAAACTATGATTCCTTCATCTGATATCAAACGATTTGCCACAGCCACATTCTTGGTTTTAAAGCATCGTCATCCACAAATAGACAACAAGCCTACCCTCACCACTGAGTGTTCCATTAGTTTCAAAATACAGGGGACAGTGTTCCTTTTCTGTCCTCCGCACAAGTCCCTGGGTGAGCGCCTCTTCCCCTGAATGCTTCTAAAATAAAGGTTCAAGGTCCTTGCCCAGAGGCCATTGCCTAAGGGGACCTGAACTAAGTTGAGTCTGAGAAGACATGGGTGTGCCAGTCGGCAGTGTATGGTTTCTCCTGCAAGATTCCCATCAGTCAGGATAATTCTAGATTAGAAGATCTGCTAAGATAACAACCACATCTTCTTCTTTTCTCCCTTTCCTCCATTTTCCTAAAGTGTGCATCTTTCCTAGCTAAGAGTCGTAGACTATTTTGCAGGTATGCATCTCTGGAAACTGTGGAAACAAACTAGCTCTCCAGTCAGGCACATTTAATTTGGATGCCCAAACATGTATTTTTCCTGAGGAAAAAAGATATAGTATAAGCATTATGTTGACTGTACACTCTAAAGATCACAGAACACTCCAACTTGCAGGCCCTGTAAAAGAGGTGGACATGAGTTTCATTAATTGAAAATAACATATGTTAATAAGAGGGTATTTATTTCTGTATTTGAAAGATATGGCATAATCCACGCCGGTGGGGTGGGGAAATATCTCAGTGACTGGATCTTGCATGGAGAGCCTGCTTTTGATCTGATAGAATTGGATCCCAATCGCTATGGCAAATGGACAACAAGTCAGTACACAGAGGCCAAAGCAAGAGAGTCATATGGATTCAACAATATTGGTAAGGTGCAAATTTATTTAGGTAAATGTAATTTAATTTAATTTACAATGTAAAGTGTGTACGGAAATGACCTGCAGTGCCTCTAATTTTAGGTTTGTTATCTGCTCTTTGTGGTGGGAGAATTTAGGGATTCTAATAAGCCTTAGGCTTCTAAGGCACAACAAGGAATCTATACGAGTTTGTATATTTAATGTGTGGAGTGCATCAGTGATTTTAAGTTTTTAAATTTTTTTAAATGTTTATTTATTTTTGAGAGAGAGAGAGAGAGCATGAGCAGGGGAGGGGCAGAGAGAGAGGGAGACCCAGAATCTGAAGCAGGCTCTAGGCTCTGAGCTAGAGCCATCAGCACAGAGCGTGAAACATGGCTCGAACTCACAGTCTGCAAAATCATGACCTGAGCTGAAGTTGGATGCTTAACAGACTGAGCCACCTCGGCACCCCAAGTGATTTTAAGCTTTAAATTTACTTTTACTTTGTACTTGGATAGTTATATAAATGATGGTCTGGCTTTTTTTTTAACATAATTTTTAAAAATTGCAATATAGTTGATGATATATGTACATGTATATATGATATTATGTTAGTTTCAGGTGTACAACATAGTGATTTGACTTTTTAAAGGTTTATTTATTTATTTTGAGAGAGAGAGAGAGAGAGAGAGAGAGAGATAATGTGCGTTTGCATGTGCGAGCAAGGAGAGAGAGAATCCCAAGCAGGCTCTGTGCTGCCAGAGTAGAGCCTCACAAGGGCAACTGGATCCCATGAACTGTGAGATTATGACCAGAGCCAAGGTCAAGAGTCTGATGCTTAACTGACTGAGTCACTCAGGTGCTCTGTGATTTGACATTTGTAAACATTCTGAAATGGTCACCCAAAGAAGGCTAGTTACCATGTTTTATATAAATTTCATACATATATATGCTTCTGGATGTTAAGAACTGTGTTTTCTACTTTCTGGATCCCTTCGAAGTTTTTTTATAGTTTTGGTTATATGGTATTTAAATACTACTTTTCCTTTTTCAGTTGGTTATCCTAAAGAAGAACGATTTGCTGGGAGACCAACTCAGCGAGTCAGTGGGCTTTATAAAGTCCTGCAGTCTAAGTGTTCCATGGGGTTCCACGCAGGCTGGGAGCAGCCACACTGGTTTTACAAACCAGGCCAGGATACTCAGTACAGGTAAGTGAATGACATGACCTGCCTGTGACTCTGAATGTAGAATGCGATTTTGAAAGTGGAATGGAGGGACATTGGAGAAGTGCTGCCCCTCCGCCTCCAAAGAACTCCACCAGTTCCAAAGAGCATTGAGCCTTTTCCTACAAAAATGTGTTTTTGGCAGTGGAGGCATTAGTCTATCCCACATGACACTGGCTCACATCTAGAACCCGTGTGGCCTCCAGAGTCATACAGCCAGCTCAAGTGAAGCCTCCACCTAGCATTTTCCAGGAGCTCAGAGGAACCTTCCCCATCCCCTCTTGATGCCCACATGGCTTCAGGTGGCTCCTAGAGATGTGTCCTGGTTTAGGATGCCTGGCCGAATCGCATCTTATGGAAATAGTAAAAGAATATGGATTTTCTATTTATCAAAGATAGCTCCGCAACTGCTTTTTAGTGTGTGTGTGCTGAGTCATGCAAATTATATGCACCATTGATAAATTAAGAGGAAGGATCATTTACTTAGCATTTTACGTGAAGCTAAAGTATAAAACATGTCACTGAAACAATCCTCTGAATTCCTCTAGTACTGTTGCCATTGTTACACTTGGATTTTGTGTCATTGTTGTCATTTGGGATTAATAGTGCTTATGTATTTTTTCTCATGAAAATCCATAAACCAAGAGAAAACAAATAGCAAATCTAGAAATTGTTACCTCTTTTTTTTTTTACTTGTTATTTTGCTTACTAAACAGGTTGCAATGTCTACTTTAAGACCAGATCTAAATGGTACAAAGTATAGTAGAGACCCAGTTGTTGATTAATGAATTTGGGCTCAGTAGACAGTCAGTCTACATTATCTGGGGGCAAAATACTGGTTGGTTTTTCCTAAATGACTCAGATAAATGCTAAATCTATTCTTCACCTTTGCTCTTTGGATCTGACCTGTTTCCTCCATTATTTTAATAATTAAACAACCAAAAAACTCACTTAGCAGATAGTATTCTGCTCTGCATTTAAAATACCACATTAGAAGTGTACGTTGTCAAGTAGAAAGGACCCTGAATGAGTCAGTAGACTTTTGTTCCAGGCCAAACTCTGGCGTTTACTAAGACAAAAGCTCTGGAAGTCACCTTGTGCCTTTTCTTTAAAAAATGAAAATGTTGGACCAGGTTCTTGCTTATAACAACATGAGCATCACTTGGGAGACTATTAGGATGCAGAATATAGGTCTCCACCCCAGACCTGCCACATTAGAATCTGCATTTTAACAAGTGTAAGTGATTTATAGTTGCATCAGTGTTTGAGAAGCATTGGACAAGATAGTTCTACTCCATTATATTCTGATTTAATTAGGTCCAAAACATTGGTATTTGTTAAACGCTCCCCAGGTGATTCTAATATTCAACCAAGATTGAAAACCTCAGGGCTGGTAGACTTCTATGCTTCCCTCCAGATCTGAGAGCCCACATGTCCTATCTTAATTTCTAGTTAATTAATACTCTATTCACTACAAAATGGTTCAAAAGAATAGAAGAATAACTTTAAAAAACCAGCTTCCACCATATATGTATGATTCACAGAACAGAATTTTAAGTTGTACTTCTTTTCCCAAATAGGATTTTCTAGATCAATAGGGTTTATTAAAATACTCTGTAATTTTCTGAAAATGAATGACAGTTGTTTTATGACAAACATTGTCTTTTAGGCCAAGTTTTCGCCGTACAAACTGGTTTGAGCCTGTGGGATCTGAGTATAAACAAGTTATGCAAAGCGTAGGGGTTATTGACCTGTCACCATTTGGCAAATTTACCATCAAAGGCCAAGACTCTGTTAGATTATTGGACCATCTCTTTGCAAATGTCATTCCAAAGGTAAATAACCTTATATGGGTACAAGGTTCAGGATTCTGGTCTGCTTAATTCTTCATCCTCTCATTTTAAATTTCTTAAAATGTTTCTATTATTTATTTTTGAGGGGGGACACAGAGAAGGGGAACAGAGTTTCTGAAGCGGGCTCTGCACCGATAGCAGAGAGTCCAATGCAGGGCTTGAACTCACAAACTGTGAGATGATGACCTGAGCAGAAGTCAGATACTTAACTGACTGAGCCACCCAGGCATCCCTCATTTTGAAATTTTATCTATTTACTTTAAAGTTGATTTTATTTTGAGAGTTTGTGTGTATGAGTGGGGAATGAGCAGAGAGAGGGAGAGAGAATCCCAAACAGGTTCCATGCCGTCAGCCCAGAGCCTGATGCAGAGCTCAAACTCATGAACCATGAGATCACAACCTGACCTGAAATCAAGAGTTGGATGCTTATCTAACTGAGCCATGTAGGCACCCTATCTATCTTCTCATTTAAAGACAAAAAAACCAGTATGTTGTTTTTATCCACTTAGTGGTTTCTGTATGAATGCTATAGCTCTTCAACAGACCCTGAATATTTTAGCTAATTTTCTAATTCCAATTTTTATTGAAGTAATTATCATTCAAAGACTTTATGACTTTGCTAAATTGTGTCAATAGAGAACTGCAAAATTGACTGAAGTGTAATTTTTATGACCAATAATTATAATTACCCAAAATCAATCTTGTGTTTAGGTTTAAAGAGTTCACACAATTGATATAAATGGTAAGATTCAGATGTCTTTCATGGACACTTGTTTATTTCCAAGTTGTGTTAAAAGAGTACTTAAGATTTTAATTTTATATTGAGGTAATTTTAAATTCTTTTGTGTAGGTGGGTTTTACAAATATAAGTCACATGTTGACACCAAAAGGTCGAGTGTATGCTGAATTGACTGTTTCTCATCAAACTCCTGGGGAATTTCTACTAATAACTGGTTCTGGATCGGAACTTCATGATCTTAGGTAAGTGTACAGCTAATAAGAAAATTTTGTATGGGTTATATATTGACTCAATCTTGCCCTGAACTTTTCTTTTGCCAATAGTTGAAAGTACAACTTTAATTCTCAAACCTTATTCTTTCAAATAAGCTTCATGTCTTTTATAGGAAATTGTTTGAAGTGAGGGACCCTGTCCCCACATCCCAAAAGGTAATTCATCCATAGGGTTTACTGGTTCTAATGATATTAACTCCCAATTTTTTGGCATTATCAGTGTGTCAGAACTCTTTTTAGACATTATCTCAATTCTCTTAATAGATGTATCTTCAAGGTATATATTATTTCCATTTTCATATGAGGAAATTGAAGTTTGGGTTAAAGTAACTTGCTTAGGCCAGTCCTTTTGATTCTGATGCCTACATCCAGCCCACTTCAGTGAGCTGCCTCCCTGGGTTATCTTCCTCCTTTTCCATGTCTTGTGTTCTCTGGCCCATAGCTAGATCCAAGTGCTTGAGCTTCCAAGTCAATCCTTCACATGAATCTTTAGTCTATGATTTAGTCTACTATAAAATCTGTAGTCTTTAGTATTCCAAAAATATTTGGAACATTATTGTTTAATAAATGTCTTGCTCTGAGATCCTCTCTCTGGCTATAAAATGATATCCTCAATCCAAGATGTATCTCAGTAGCTAGCTTTGTGTAAATCCAGAGGATCATTTTGTGTAGCTCCAGGGACGGCTCAGTAAATTATAAACAAACCTTAAGACTGGGTTCCAATAACTCATCAAAACTTTGAAATTGAAACCAGTCTTTAGAGTTTTTATCATTTCCTTGTGTTTGTCAAGGCCATTATGTGTCTGGTGGCAGGCACATTATTAACCTTTAGCAGCACAAATGTGCCTCCCGTGTACAGGTATTAGAGAAAATTTGGGTTTAAATTAATTTTTGAAGATTGAATCATTAGTTTAAATGCCATAGGGCTGTCACTATTTAAAAGAATTATGTGGCAGGGCTTACTTAAATTGAAGGATTCTTCTGTACTGTGAAAAATTACCCCCAAATTTATAAGTGGGTGGTTTAAACAGAATCATTTGACATCTCTGGGACTCAGTTTCCTCAGCCTAAAAAATTAGGTTATTATATGAAATGACACTCTGGGGACTTTTCTGGTAATGCTAGACACAGAGCATGTCTTAAGAGAAATAATGTTACCAACATGTATTATTCAAGCAAGATTTAACACAATGTTTATGACTCAAATGCAGATGGATTGAAGAAGAGGCAGTCAATGATGGATATGATGTTGAAATTAAAAATATGACCGACGAGCTTGGAGTCCTTGGGATTGCAGGGCCCCATGCAAGAAAGGTTCTTCAAAAACTGACCTCTGCAGATCTTGGTGATGATGTTTTCAAGTTTCTTCAAACCAAGTCTTTAAAGGTTTCAAACATTCCTGTAACTGCTATTAGGATATCTTATACTGGTAAGAATTGGAAAAACAATGCTCTAAAATTTAAGACGAAGTCTTTGAAATTCAAAAGAAGCTACCAGAAATGAACATGTGCACATGCGTGTGCATGTGCGTGCACACATTCACACTGACTTTTGTCAGTATAAGTCTGGAGGAAGATTTCTCCTGTCCACCTCTTACAGTAATTCTGTCTATTCACTCCTAGGCTGGGAGAGTCATTTCCCAGATTTCCAGATGTTGTTCCAATCTCATAGCTACTTACTACTGGGAAGGGAGGATAAAAATGTTGGAACAGGACAGCTGTGAGAATAGTTGGAAGGGTTGGCAGACTATTCAGGTTGGCTGACTCTATCTAGAAACATCCAAGGTGGTCTCCCACAGCCAGAATCTCTCATAGAGACCATCTTCAACGTGTCAGGCACCTGTCTTAAGGCATTACCACGAAGACTCTCTAAGTGCACTAGGGAATTCTTCATATAGCACCTAATCTTGTGCATCGTAGGCATTTGAAATAGAGACGAATGAATGTTCTTCAGTTCCCCATTGGTGCTTTGGGCTCACTTCCAACTTCCTCTAGACCTCCGTGCTCTTTCACAGAAAGAGTGTTTAGTGCCCAGGCATTCATTCAATTACATGTTACTCATGGTCCGGTGGTGTCCTGGAAAAACAAGTCACCATCAGCCCTCAACATTGGGGAACAAAGAGAACACGTAACGTATGAAGGCTACTGCTCTTCTCGGGGCTTCTGCTGTTCACTTTCCCCCTCCTTTCACCTGACCTCGGCAAAATGGTGACCGGAATAAAGCATAAGCAGAATAAAAACTAAACAGATATTTGGGTTGGGTTTCATTTCCTTTGATTTTTGCCCACAGCTCTAATGGTGAATAATATGACCCAGAGGTGAAGAAGATGGGTATGGGGGGCATTAGAGATAGTAGTTTTCCCACAAAAAAGACCATACAAATAATTGTGAGTTGCCTATATCTTTAAGCCTTGTGATTTGGGAGCAAGGAGTCGGGGTGTGTGTGTGTGTGTGTGTGTGTGTGTGTGTGAGATTTCTAAACATTGAACCCTTTATAATGATAAACTAAGCCACACTAATACTTAATTACTTAACATTAGGAAGCTGAGGTCAAGAATCCAGATTAATTCCTATATTAACATCTCCCTGTGTCATGAGAAGAGGTCCTAGTTACCACTCTGTGTGAGAGATAGGATGGGGCATCAATGCATCTGTGATATGGCAAGCTCCTTTGTGGGGTGGGAGGAGGGGGTGGCTGTTGCAGCTTTTTTGTGAACCGGTCTTAAAACTCAGCAACATCTATACTGCATAAGTGGAATCTCCATTTATTAATGTGTTTCAGCTAATGCACGTTAGACCTGTGGTCATTGTTCTTACTGCAGCGTGGTACTTCTGGGTTTGTTTCAGGTGAGCTGGGTTGGGAGCTGTACCACAGACGAGAAGATTCCGTAGCGCTTTATGACGCTGTCATGAACGCAGGCCAGGAGGAAGGAATTGACAATTTTGGAACATACGCCATGAATGCCTTAAGACTGGAGAAAGCTTTCAGAGCCTGGGGGTCAGAGGTTTGAAATGCCAGCATCTTCGTTAAAATTTTGTTTACTCTATCTGATTTTTGTATAAGGGCTAGTTTTAATTGCATTAACGTTGGCTCTGACTATACCAGAAACTATGTGTTATTGGATAACCTTATTTAATTCAGGGAAGATGTTTTTCTCCTCCATTTCCCAGTTGAAAGCTCAGTGGCATTATGACACACTGTTTATCCTGCATATTTCCTCCCGCCTGGCCAACAGCCCTGGACATCCGTCTCTGACTACGTGTGGAGCTGGGCCTGCTCTAGAGGAGCCTGCTTCCCCACAGTATTTAAGGAGTGCTTTTCAGATTCTTCCTCTTCCTCTGTCATGTTGCCCATCCTCATTTTCTTCTTAAATCATGTACCTTTGGGGGGAAATAGCAAGACACTCAGAAAAGGGTCTTTCTGAGGACCAGAGCTGGTGGTCTAAAATCTGTTGGTCCCGCCTGCTTCCACCAGCAATAACAGGAGCTAAGGATTTCAACTAAGGGTCAAGTTACACACCATTTTCATATACATGATTTATTTTACCTTCTCCACTCTCCCTGAAGAAGGTATTATTGGTGAATCTTGGGCAAGGAGTTCGGAGTTGGAGGTTATCTAAATTATCCCAATTCTATATATAATCACACTAAGAAATGGTAAATAACTTGGCCCAGATAACAGAGAAGTGGCCAAACTGTAGTTCACACTGTGTTCTGTTGTATCCCCAATGACAGGCTATTTATGGATCCCTAAATTTTTTCATATTCCTAGTTGTTTCCTTAGAAGTTGTTTCCTTGAGGGGCACCTGGGTGGCTCGGTCAGTTAAGTGTCTGACTTCAGCTCAGGTCACTATGTGATAACCACAGTTCCTGAGGTTGAGCCCCGCATCATTCTGTGTGCTGACAGCTCAGAGCCTGAGTGCTTCAGATTCCGTGTGTCTCTCTCTCTACCCCTCCCCAACTCACGCTCTGTGTCTCTCAAAAATAAATATTAAAAACTTAAAAAAAAGTTGTTTCCTTGAGGTTTGAGGCCTGAGAAGTGGCATAAAGGACAGTAGTATCGGATATACTTCTGAGTGGGGTTTCTTGGGTTTGAATTGATCCTCCATCATATATTAGCTACGTGGAGTTAACCCTCCAGAGCCTCTGTTCAGTTTTCTAAAAATGAAGATAGTTATTGTCGACCTTAGATAAAGTGCCTACCACGTGATAGAATGGATTTAATTCGGGGGCAAAGTGGGTTTGAAAGCATAGGCGGGGCCCTTGGGACGTTTAGACTGTGGGCAGAAACAAGTGGGCTTTGAGGTGGAGAGGCTGCGCCCTGGAGTCACTGAGAGAACAAGGGCTCTGGGGCAATTTACCGGGTTTTATTTTGCTGGGGAGGCGGTCTCCAGGAGGGTTCTCAGCCTGCACCTGGGGCCTTCAGAGAGGCCGCTGCAGGGAGAGAAATAGAGGAAGGCTCTGTCCCCACACTCCTCAAGGAATGAAGCGCAGAAGCAGCCTTTGGGAGTTAGCCATTTCTCCACTCTCCTGGTTTCCTTTTCTCTAGCTTGCTCCCCGGATCCCTCCCCTTAACCGCTTTTCTTCATCTCACATCCCTCTGCTGTCCCTGCAGTGCCAGCACGCCCTCTAGCGGTATTACAGCAATCTTTTGTGCTTTGTTTTATTTTTTTCCTAGAGAAATTCTGAAATTAGAGCGGATAAAAAAATCAGCTTACAGTTGCTCGAGTTGATTAGGAAATATGAGAGCACATTTTGTAGCATATAAAACAAGTTTACATTACTCATCTAGTTTATATGAGTTCTGTGTTGTCTTTTAAAAAGTTTGGCCACTTTTTATGGAGTTTAGACCAGTTCTCTTGGTGCAAAAGGGGACAATAACAACAACAAATAAAAAGTTTCAACTGCAGGTTGAGTCTCAAATAATGGCTCTAGCTTCAACTTAAAGTATATTGTGGTTATTCAGCCTTATAGAAAAGATTTGAGATGTGATCTCCGGTTTCCTTTTCTCTTTCCTGAACTCTGTTGAAGCCATGTTCCTTCCATCTGCTTTCTCCTCTACTTGTCCTGATTTCTGCCTAATTGTAAGATAAGTAAATTACTTAATAATTTTTCAAAACCTAACTATGTGAAATTATTATATAAAAACACATTAAAATCTTATTTCAGAGAAGAATAGTATGTTATATTATCCCTCTAGTATTTATTATCTGCAAAAGAGCCATGGAAACAAACTTAATTTTAGTGTCTAATATGCTATTCAAATAGTATATGCTGACAGGCTACATTTAAATTTTAGAGTAAAAAATTACTTTGGAGAGGAGTCTGTAATTTTCCTATCAGAATCTATTTTCACAATCCAAAGGTGTTCTCTTCCCTAAAAAAATAGTATATGAAGGTGGTGTTACTGAAATGATTTTCACTCATATAAGATTTAAAATGTGTTTCCAGGAGCACCTAGTTGGCTCATGTGACTCTGGGTCTTGGGATTGTGAGTTCAAGCCCCGTGTTGGGCACAGAGATTACTTGAAAATAAAATCTTTCCATGCACCTGGGTAGTTCAGTCGGTTAGGTGTTCAACTCTTGATCTCAGCTCAGGTCTTGATCTCAGGGTCGTGAATTAAAGCCCCATGTTGGGCTCCATGCTGGGTGTGGAGCCTACTATTAAAAAAAAAAAAAAGCTTTTTAAAAAACTATGCTTCCCTTTTAGATGAACTGTGATACAAATCCCTTGGAAGCTGGACTGGACTATTTTATAAAGCTAAATAAGGTATGTTTACATTCCAAAGTGTACTTGAACTACACCTTAAAACTATGATACTGTTTCATCACAGAGCCATGCTTTAAGATTTAACCAAGTGTGAGTATAGGACAAATGAGTTGACCATAAATGCTAAGCATTGCTCAGGTGCTTTGTATTAAGATTTATCAAAATTAGGTATCGGTTCAAACAATTGCAATATGTTCATAGATGTAAGATAGAATCCAGTAACTTCAAAGACTAAAGCTAAATTCTGGGATAAAAATTGGTAAGGATAAGATGTCAGGAGACATTCTTGTAAATCCTTGTGATTTGTAAACTCACACATTAGCTAATCACACATACAACTTTAATTGACTCTCCTTGGGTGCTCAGAGCATAAAGCAGCCTTGTCAGCAAATCTGTCCATCTGCTTATTAAGCACTTTTATGTGTAAGTGCAACCTCTTAAGTATAAGCAAATGACACATTTCAAATGTTTAGCATCAAAAGCGTATTTACTGAGAAGCCAATACAGGTTTTATAACTGAAATTCACATACCAAAGAGAACCCCTCCATTGGTAGTTCTCACCTCAGACAGATAGCATTAGCATCATTTGAGAGCTTGTTAGAAATGCAAATTCTCAGCTCCCACCCCAGATCTGCTAAGTCAGAATCTCTGGGGCTCAGGCCAAGAAACCTGTGTTTCAACAAGCTGCAGAGGAGTCTGATGCATCTAAATTTGAGAAGCACCAGCCTACTAACTATTGTGCAAAAGCTCATAACAAAGCCAATTTCTTACAGCTTCGTTCGTCTCTACAAATTCTACAACTACACACGAAGTGATCCCGTTGTTGTGGACTGAATGATTGTGTTTCTCTAAAGTTTATATGTCTTAGTCCTAACCCCCATGGGATGCTATTTGGAGGTGGGGCCTCTGGGGAGTAATCATTGATGGGGGTGGGGTCTCCACGACGGACTTTGTGTTCTTTTGAGAACAGGAAGACACCAGAGCTCACTTTCTGTCCTCCTCGTGAGAACACAGTGAGAAGGCGGCTGTCTGTGAGCCAGAAAGGGGACACTCACAGGGGGGCTTTAATAGGCCAGCACCTTGATCTTGGACTTCCCAGCCTCCACGACTGTAAGACATAATTTCCTGTTGTTAAAGCCACCTACTTTGTGATATTTTGTTACAGCAGCCCAAGCTGACTCAAACACCCACCAGGTAGTGTCTTGGTTACTGTCAAAGAACCTAACAGAGATACAGTCGGTGGTAATATTGAAGGATAGGACAGCAGCTGCTGCTGTGTAGGATACTTGTTAGAATTCCAGAAATAAATTGTCCTGTTTAGGTGCTAATCAGCTAAAGTAAAGGCCAGTTTCCCATTCTATGGAAATATGTGAACATATGCATATGAATCAGGCTAAGAAAACTTTTTAAGTGCCCCTGCATCAAGTTCCCAAATTCTAAGCTAAGCTATTAACATAAACATGTATATTTATAGTATTAGATTTTAGGAAAAAGAACCTCCTTAAGGGTTTTAAAGGGAATATCTTTCTGTGCGTTTTCCCTGTGACTTTTATTTTTATGATGTACCATCTGCCTCCAGACCAGAGAAAGCAGGTGCTTGGAATTTGGGCAGACCCTTACAGCAGATTGCTCCTTCTGATAACAGAAGTCTTCGTTTAGTTGTTTAAAATAAGGATAAAAATGGCCTGACTCTTCAAAGCACTAAAGTTCTGTTATCAGTTACCAGTAACTGACTCTCTTGCTTCACAGTGTTTGGCAATATTGTTTGGGGACAAGGCATAGATAAATGAGCTCTTCATCCTTAAATTGGGTTTTTGGAGCTCCCTTTATGATTAGAAGCAGGTGTGGATTGCATATTTATTAGTTCCTTTAAATTATTTCAATAACCAAAGCTGGGCTCAGAACTAAGTTGTTTAATAGATGATGATTTGGATTTATGGTACGTTTTTTATCACTTCTGAATTGCTGGTTTTCATTCTGGTGTCACAGAGTTAATTTTTAATGATTACATTAGTTGAAGGGCACTGTAGCACCAGGACCTGGACCTAATCGAGTTAGTCTTTTTCACTTATATTGACTTGGGTGGTTGATGGGTATCAATGTGATGCTCGCTAATCTCCAAGACTGCGGAAGAAGTTGGATCAACTTTGTCCAGATCCTATGTGGTGGCTTCACAACAACGTTATCTTTGTTTTGTAACAGTCTATAATATGAAATTACCTTCTGAGAAACTATTTAACATCACAAACTAAGCAATATCATTTGATACTTCACCTACTATGCCTAAAAATAAAAATGTTACCCAATCTGGTTTCATACTACATTTTAAAGAATATGTAATGCCAGTTCATATTGCTTTGGAAAGTTGACAGTCTGTGAAAACTGAAGCAGCAGTTAAGACAGAGGAGTATTTTTTTATTCCATAAATAGACAAGTAAAAACAAAATTTTTTTAAAAACCCTAGCATGTTACAATTGTTTAAAATCCTTTTCTTTATCTTTGAGGCAAGCACGTAGAATTCCCCCCTTGGCCCTTAAGTGTTTACACAACAATTGTAAAAGCCATAATATGGAAAAAAAAAAATCCTATAGGACACAGGCTGTGTTGGACCTAGGAGGCTCCTAGAGGTGGCTCAGTACTACTTCCTCTTATGACTGAAGAAACTGAAGCAAGGCAAGGTGAAGTGACCTCTGACCTCACCACACTGCTCCTCACCTACCACTTTCCGCAATAAGGTCCTATCCTGTCATGGGCTTCTCAGCCTTGAATCATTGCCCAGGAATGTTTTACTGGCAATATATCCTAAAATATTAATGGACTGTGTTTTATTAATCAATGCCCCCCACAGTCGTGTTTTTATTGTCACTGATTTTGTGTTTTATGTTAGTATCAGAATAGCTGATTCATTCAACCATATTAAGAAGGAAAAGGGGTGGCTGAGGAGATGGGCCATCGGGCCTCTTTTGAGAGAATTGTGTTCTTGTCAAAACCAGTGTAAAAGTAGGGAAAACAAAAACGGAGAATTGAAGAAATCTTAGATGGCAAAGGAATGTAGTGTATGGTGCTCGCTTTCTTTGCTTCTGAGAGTTGCTTGAACTGCAACCTTCCCATGGTGTTGGCTAATGTTGGTGAGGTTTTGGGGTGATGATGGGGGGGTGGTCTGGAGCTGACAACCAAGAAAGAATTCTTGAAGACATCTTTGGTGCTAAAAGGTGATTTTTATTAAAGCATGGGTACAGGACCCGTGGGCAGAAAGAGCTGTGCTGAGGTAGTCAAGACTAGCTGCTTTTATACTATGGAGTTGGGGAGGTAAAGTCAAAAGGAAGGCTCCAGAGGGACTTTGATCTGCTAAAGAGGGTTCCTAAGGTAGCTGAGGCCTTGCTATTGTCAAGCTAAGGTTGTTTTCTCTATAGTAAGGCATTAACATTAGGATAGTAAGGGCTTCAAGGAGAAATGATATACTCTGTATTTGCCTCAAGTATTTGTCAATGGATTGCAGGTTATAAGGAAATTTCATTTCATGGGCAATTCCCGTTTTGCCTTTATTCCCCACATCACTATGGAGGGGTGATATTGGGGCTCCAAGAAACAGTATACAAGCTTCTGGAGGTTAGGCTATTGATAGATTGCCTTTTTCTTGTAATTTACTAAGATATTTGTAAATTGGAGACCCATGTTCTGTATGACTGTGATCTCTATCAGTTGGCCATTTGTTCTCTTTCTTTTCCTTTCTTTTGTCCTTGGGCAGCCAGGAGTGCCTGAAATTTCACACACATTCTACTTGGCAGCGTGTGTGTGTGTGTATGTGTGTGCACATGCGTGCGAGCTTGCACATTGTTCTCAGCCTGCCTAATACTCCCTCATCAAGGTGAAGGAGACACGCATTTGTGCACAGGCTCATTCTCCTTCTGAGTCAACGCTGAGTAACTACCATTCATTAAATACCTTCCTAGGCCACAGGTCTCATCGTTAAAGACATAACTCCTGATGGCGCTCCTATTTCATGAAGTTTGAAGCAAGCTGAAATTGTAGGAAACATTCTTAATCTGAAAAGTATTCCTTGGCTCCAGGAGGGTTGTCTAGCAGTACACAACAGTGCCATCTTGTGGAGAGTGAGCATAGTGCCTGGAAAGGAAGCATTAACCAGAAGGGTAATACACAGAAAAGTAATTAAATTATACACTTCAAAATCTCAACTAAAACCCCTTTACCTGGAAAAAGTTATATCATTGATATTAATGGTATTATAATTTCAAAAGAAGCTACTTTTGGGGAAAATTACTGGTTCTCGTTTTTTTTTGGTTTTTGTTTTAGTTAAACATAAAATGTACTAGTCAAGAGCAAAAGGAAGATTGGCTGCCTTAGAATGGAATCATTAAGTATTATTGGAATTTTCCCCTGGGAAATACTGAATCTATGTCCATTTAGAGAGACTCTCTGCCAAGATTCAGAAACTGAACTACCAATGTAACACGTTGAAGCAGATTAGAAGAATTTTATGAAGATCCTTCCCACTCCCAATTTCTTCCTTTGCTTCTCCTTTCCTACCATGAGTTTCTAACCAGTAGAAATAGAATAAGGTGGCAATAACCACAAGGAAGATGATAGTGTTGATAGAAAATACAGGGTCTGTCTTGGTGGAAAAATTATTTAAAGCATAACTAGTAAGGATAACAACACAAAAACAAAGAGGCAAAGCACCACCAGGCTCACTACATTCTAAGTAGTCAATAAATGTTAGCATTACTAAAATATCAGAATGGAAATGAATTGTTCACAGACAAGTTAGAAAGGCATTTTTAATGTTATAGTGGTATTAAGTACTCAACTCTGGGGAAATTTTAGGTAAATGTTAATAGGCATTGAGGCAGAAAATGTTCAGTGACTCTGTCTTGGCTGTACATTAGAATCACCTGGAGTATAATTCCTTTAAATTATAAAATGATTAGGGGCGCCTGGGTGGCTCAGTGGGTTACGTGTCCGACTTCGGCATGGGTCATGATTTCATGGTTTGTGGGTTCAAGCCCCGTGTCGGGCTCTGTGCTGACTGCCAGACCCTGGAGTCTGCTTCAGATTCTGTGTCTCCCTCTCTCTCTGACCCTCCCCTGCTCATGCTGTCTCTCTCTCTCCCTCTCAGAAATAAATAAAACATTAATTTTTTTTTAAATTATAAAATGATTAAAAGAAATTCTGAGGTTCATGCTGCAACCTACATCAATTTAAAAAGGACTTCTAGGGGTAGGGACTTGGGCATCAATTTTGTTTTGTTTTGTTTTAATTCCCCAGGTGATTCCAAAACAGATAGAGAGTGATAGTGCTAGACCAACACTTTTCAACTGGCTGTACATCACTAACTTGGAGAACTTTTTAAATATTGCCCTATCCTCAGTGGTTCTCAGGTATGGTTCACAGACTAGCAGCATCAGTGTTACCTAGGGATTGGTTAGAAATGCAAGGTGTTGAGTACCATCCTCAAATCAGAAACTCTGGGGAGAAACCCAATAATCTGCTTGAACAAGCCCTCCAAAGGATTCTGATAATCACTCAAGTTTGAGAACACTGATCTACCCCCAAACCAGTCGGATTCGCTCTGTGGGGAGGGTTTTATATGTAATGAAGATTGAGACCCACTCTTTTAGTTCTTTACCTTTATGCCTCTCTGGTCCTGCCAATAAACAGGAGAACAGAAAAACAAGTGGATTAGTAAAAGGAGGGTTCTATGGAATCTGTAGTGAATTGGAAGTAAGTAAATCTGTGACCTACTCTGGCTAGGCTACGGTTAATATATTTTGCCCCAAATTCATTCATTCTCTCTCTTTCTCTTTCTCTCTCTGGATTTGGGCAGTAAGTGAATTTTTTTTTTTTTTACGTCACCAAATTCTAGCTGTGTGGCCTTGGGAAAGCCATTTAGTTTTATTTTACACCTGAGACTGCTAGTCTATAAAATGACAGCTCCTCATATGTCTAAAATCCTACGAAATACCACCTATCAGAGTAGTTTAGGACGCTGGCAACGTTATCCGTATGAGCCACATAACTGTGACATTTTAATTAAGCCATCCTTATTCTCTCACCTGTTTCCATTGCTAAATGATAAAGGAAAAACAAAAGGAAGAGAAGAAGTAAAACCTAGGCTAAGACAGAGTTTATTATTCCTGAAACATTTGTCGGACTTTATTAAGCTAACAGCCATTGAATCGGTCTCCTCCTATGTATCCAATTCCTGTTAGGAAGCAATGCTCTATTTCCACCCTAAAAGCTTAAGTGTGCTGTTTAGTTGCCTGCTTTAAAATGTGGACATCTATGGAAACTCAATACTAGGTGAAGTAATTCCTTAGATTGCTTTTATCATATTTTTATTTTAACAGCTTAACTAAGCATGCAATAAATGGACATACTGAAAATGCACCATTTGCTACTTTTAAAAAAATGTTTATTTACTTTTATTTATTTATTTTTTTAAATGTTTTATTTATTTCTAGGAGAGAGAGAGAGAGACAGCATGAGCAGGGGAGGGTCAGAGAGAGAGGGAGTCACAGACTGAAACAGGCTCCAGGCTCCGAGCTGGCAGTCAGCACAGAGCCCGACGAGGGGCTCGAACCCACGAACCGCGAGATCATGACCCGAGCGAAAGTCGGACGCTTAACTGACTAAGCCACCCAGGCGCCCCTGTTTATTTACTTTTAGAGAGAGAGTGTGTGAACACATGCCGCCTGAGGCATGGGCGGGCATGGGTAGGTGGAGGGGGAAGGGATAGAATCCCAAGCAGGCTCTGCATTGTCAGTGTAGAGCTGGACACAGTGCTCAAACCCACAAACTGTGAGATCATGACCTGAGCTGAAATCAAGAGTCAGACGCTTAACCAACTGAACCACGCAGACGTCCCACCATTTGCTAAGTTTTAATGCATGTATGCACTTGAGAAACTATGATCACAATTGAGGATTGTAAACCTATTCCTCTTCCCCCAAAATTTGTTCAGGCTTCTTAGCAGTTCCTACTTCCAAACCCTCCCTACACCCCCACTTACTCCCCAAGGAACGACCCGTAAGTTTTCTATCTGCTTAAAAACTGTGATTCTGCTAATGAGAAGGTGAAATGAATGATGGTCTACTGTGTCTTGATGGGGTGGTGGGTCAGTTGATTCATCCCCTGGATGAATGAACCCATATATGGTTTTATCAGTTGGACTATGAGCCCAGCACAGATGTACCTGATATTCACCAAGTGATGGAAGAAAGTTAAGATTTACCTAGATGGTAGGATAGTAATGGCCACATGGTCCAAGAGGGATTCTTATCAGGACTGTGTTTAAATGATGATCCCTGAGCCCCATTTAAAATAAGAGACAATTCCAGAAAGCATTGGGGGACAAGTGCAGAAGACTGTCACCTGGATTTCCATTTCCACTTTGCCACTTACAGGTAACAAGTGACAGCTAACAGGCTGGTCTCTTTGCAACTCTCTGACTCTCTATATCTGTCAACACAAGAACATGATTTTCCCACTAGTACTGTACCTGGTTTCTAAGGTCAGCTTTCTTGGGACCCATAATGTTACCCCCAATTGTTTTATTTATGTCTTTGGAGACTTCAGATATTTAGGTTTAAAGGACTGTGGACAGTTAGATGAAAATGATGACTTCTTTGAATTTTCTGATGGGTTTTGAGTCCAAATAAATGGTATAGGAAAGGTCCAAAACTAGGTTTTTCTAATGTCCTTCCCAGTCTGTGAGAACCCACTACCCTGACTCACCATCTCAGAGCCTTCTTGTCACTACTCCTGGTAAATTCAGATTTAGCTACCTATCTGCAAACTATGCATTAACCTAAGAATCACAACCAAAAATACACTGGCTTAATTTATTTCACTTCCATGTGTTTTGAGGTAATATGAGTGCTTTTAATAGTGCTAATAAGATGAGTAATTTTATTTCACTTAAAACTTTAATTTGATCATCTTTGTGGATGTTATATTTAGTGTATATTACAGATAGGTATTTTAATTGCTCTTACTGCTTTTTAAAATTAATAGGTTAAGAAACCTAAGGGAAGGCTATTTTTGAGCTATAGTCTCAGTGCCCCAGAAATTTATGTTTCTCAAAGATATTAACCGCTATTTATATAATTACGTTGGCAGTGATTCATTAAATATATTTTGTTCTCAGGTCATCCTAGTAGCACCAATTTTAATCACAGCATTTACCCTCAGACATATTTTCTTCTCTCACTTATAATTAATATCTATAAAATAGAGTAAAATCTACAATCTTGGAAGAAAAGCCAAGTAAAGGAGAATGAAATGCCATTGCCCTACTTTAAACCTTTCTGTGTCAGGCAAAAGGTGAGCTTGGGAAAAGAGAATTCTATCCAGGGGAAGGTTTACCTTTTATCTGTGTTTTAACTATGTGTTCTGTACTTTTAATTAAGTTTTTGTTGTTCTTAGAGTATTTTCTCTTTTTAAAGTTTTTTAAAATGTTTGTTTATTTATTTATTTATTTATTTATTTATTTATTTATTTATTTATTTTGAGAGAGAGAGCGAGAGAGAGTGGGCATGGGTGTGCTCATGGGGGAGGGGGAGAGACAGAGAGAGACAGAGAGAGACAGACAAAGAAAATCCCAAGCAGGCTCCATTGCTGTCAGGACAGAGCCTGATGTGGGGCTCAACCCCACAAACTGTGAGGTCATGACCTGAGCCGAAATCAAGAATCTGATGCTTAACCGACTGAGCCACCATTGTTAGAGTATTTTCATTCATGTCTGAGGACAATATTGCTGACCAGATCAGTTCCTAATTTAAGGATATACAGATACAGATGTCATATTTCATTAGTGTTTCAGAATGTTTTCAAATCCTCCTTGGTAGTAAAAAATTTTTGTAATCCTTTAGAGGATTTACATATGATATGTAAATGATAGACTCTAGGGATAGTCACCTTATTTTTTTTTTCATTTTTTAAATTATTTACTTATTTTTGAAAGACACATAGAGACAGAGCACAAGCAGAGGAGGGGCAGAGAGAGAGGGAGACACAGAATCTGAAGCAGGCTCCAGGCTCTGAGCAGTCAGCACAGAACCTGACTTGGGGCTTGAACCCACGAACCATGAGATCATGACCTGAGCCTGAGTCGGATGCTTAACAGACTGAACCATCCAGGCACAATCTAGTCACTTTTAAAAATGTATGGGCTCTGTGCTGACTGCCAGCTCGGAGCCTGGAGCCTATTTCGGAGTCCGTGTCTCCCTCTCTCTCTGACCCTCCCCTGCTCACGCTGTCTCTCTCTTTCTCTCTCTCCTAGAAATAAATAAAAATATTAAAAAAATAAAAATGTATGGATAAGATCTAAAGATGAAGATTTGTGTGGCCATGTAACTGAGCCTCAGGAAAGACCCTTGACTTTATTGGGCCTTTCTCTCCCATAAACAGGGGATAAAATTTTTTATCTCCTAGGAATGTCATGAGGATTAAATGAGGTCATGAGTATTTATCCCTCAGCATCTGGCACATAGCAAGTGCCTAATAAATTGTAAATAGTATTTAATATTTATTTTCACTGAATAATGTCATTCACTGAATCACATTTTCTCTTTTAAGGAAAGTTTTCTGAAGTCCCTTCCCCACTTTTCCTATTTCTTGTGACGAGCTGATACCTTATGTTCCCACTTAGACTTTGGTTAAATTGTGATTTTTGGCAAAGGTGGGGTTAGGCCCTCCTTCTAGCACACCTTGTTCCTCCCACCCCCCAGCAGATGCCCCAGGAGCTCTTGTCTAGCATCACAAAGGGACCCCTTTTTTTTTAATATGGTGAAAAAATTCATATTTAGATTCAGCCAGCTGGACACAGTTTAGATGATCCCAATTTTGTTGGCAACATCCAAAGCATCATAGTCAAGAGCCAGTGGAACATATGCCTTCTTCTCTCCCTTGGGCCTGATCAGGGTATTGATTTTGGCCTTGTTGGTGTCGTAGCATTTCTTCACAGCCTGTTCGATCTGGTGCTTATTGGCCTTGAATCTACAATGAACACAAGTGTGTTGTTATCTTCTCTTTTCTTCGTGGCTGACTGGTGTCAGAGGGAACTTGATGATCATGTTGTGGTTAAGCTTGGTTTCTTCTGGGAGGGAGCCACTTCTGAAAGCTTTGGTCATGGCTGTCTTTAACGCAGCCCCTCCAAAGGTGAAGCAGATACTGGCGTGAGTGGTTCAGGACTGGGCATGTTGTGATGTAGAGGAAAGGAGTCACATCCCCTCAGGGGCCTCCTAGAAACTGCAAGGACATATCTGTTTATCTCTGAATGCCTCCTGCCCAGCACGGTGTCTGAACACAGCAGGGGTATGACAACAGTTAGCAAATAATTGAAAGAAAATTCTCTTAATAGGGACTCAAGAAGACCCAAAACCTTCAAGATCTAAATGAATCTCTAATGGGAAGGATCCAGATTCCATTATAGGAGATGAGGAAATTATAATCTCAAGGCACTCCACAAATCATACAGAATAGCCCATTTGCCTCGGTATTATTGTGAAATGCTTCTTTACACAACGTGTGGGACTTTTTTTTTCATTTTATATTGACCGCTACAGACAAGAACTCTAAAAAGTACCCTTTGTTGGAGCACTTGGGTGGCTCAATTGGTTCAACATTTGACTCTTGGTTTTGGCTCAGGTCATGATCTCCTGGTTCATGGGTTTGAGCCCTGCATCGGGCTCCACGCTGACAAACTCTCTTCTTTACTCTGCTACTCCACTTCTCCACTCATTCTCTCTCTCAAAATAAATAAAGAAACTTTAAAAATAAAAGCAAGAGGGGCACCTGGGTGGCTCAATCCGTTAAACATTTGATTTTGGCTCAGGTCATGACCTCATAGCTCGTGTGTTCAAGCCCCACATTGGGCTCTGTGCTGACAGCCTGGAGCCTGCTTTGAATTATGTTTCTCCCTCTCTTTTTCTGCCCCCCCCCAACGCTCTCTTTCTCTCTCTCAAAAATAAACATTGAAAAATGAATAAAAACAAATGTAAGAACAATTAAAAGCACCCTTGTCACTATTTTTCCATGATAGCAATTTGTCTTTTAAAAAGATCCCAAAAATTTGTTGGTGAAGTTCTTTCTGTACTTAGATAGACATGTTTTAACTATAATGAACTTTGGTTTTGTTACCAGACAGAACTGGTTCCGAACTTAGGTTTGGTTGTTTGCCACTCAAAGATCAGTACTGGAGACACAAGTGATGGTAGGAAAAGAAAAGTTGATTTATTCAGGAAGTCAGAAAACTGGGAAGATGGTGAATATCCCAAAGACCACCTTCTCGGTTTTGGCAAAAGCAGAAGGTCTTACAAGGGAAGTTGAGGGACATGGGGAGGGCCAGTGGGCTCCCTGCGTAGAAGTGGATATGCAGGTGGTTAGTTGTCTATGGACAGGAGCTCGAACAGATGTGCTAGTATGAGCAGTGGCTGTTTGCAAATGTGGTCAGGCCTTATTTTCTGGGAAAGTCTGGTCCTTCACTCCTCAAGGCCTTGAGTCTGCAGATCTCAAGGGAAGTAGGTTAATTTGGCTACAAACTAAGGGACTTAAGTCAGCAAACAAGGAGTGCATAAGCTTGAAGCCAGCTAACCCCCAAGATGGATTGGAGTGCTGTTACAGTTTGTTAAGACTTTTGTTACCATGAATTTATCCTACATATGAATTCCTATGATTCAACCTTTTTCTATAGATTGGTTTTTCTCCCACCAGTCTGGTCTTAAATAACATCAGGTCTATCTGTCTTTGGATTTTTATCTGGCTTCATAATAAAGCTTTATAGTTGGTTCTCACCATCTGGATCACACTGGGGAAGGTAATCGGACTTTCATTTTGCAATTATCTTAACCTTGGCCAATGGAAACTTCCAGTTTCCTGTGAAGGTCAGCAATTTAAAATTGCAATATCTATAGAAATCATACTTCATTGTGGGCTTAGCCTAGAAGGTCTGAACCAGTAAAGGAGTAAACTGAGGGGTGGTCATCAGGCAGAGGGTATGTGGGAACCCCTCCCACTGTTTCACTGAGCAGTTAAGGGGACTCCGTGCACACCATCCTAAATGTTTTGTATAACTGTACAGAAGCTGTATAAATGTTGGTGGCAGAGGACATTTTTGGCATGAGATCTTATTTCCTTTCTTCTTTGGCCAATGAGGAGATCAAAGTTGTTTGCTTTCTTCTTTCAGAGAATGGTTAGTCTGTTTATGGGATCTCTTTGGAGAATTTCCCCCCTTGCATTGTAAGCTCTAATTAAATCTCCCTCATAGAGATGTAATTTATATATCACAGATACCCCCTTTCCCTGGTAAGATAAAAGATGCTTTTTGGGCTCCCTTATGTAGAAGCCTTAATCCATATCCCTCCCAGGTCATCCTTCACTTCTTCCACTGTCACTGCTTGTGGCCTCGGACTAGCTTCCCAGTCTTATCTAGTGTCTGTGGCATTCTGGGTAGGTAGAATTGTGCCTCCTTTTTTAGCCAAGTGTCTCCACTGAAGAGTCATCACTCACCTGTTTGTTGAGAAGTGTGTGAATGGACTGGAGGTTATCCCTGTAGTGATGTCACTGTCACTTGAGTTGCATTGGGAGCAACTCTTAGTGTGCCCAGGGGAACATAGTAGGAAAAGGAATGTCATCTGTCATGTGTTGCATAGAAGGAGGAAAAACAAGTTTGAAAAGCATTGTGTTAGACATTTGGATCAAAGAGCTTATTCTTTATCTAATTTTGTAGCCCACACGGGGCCTGGTATACTCACATGTAGTAGGGCTCAATACATTCCTGAATGAACTGAGTACAACTCAACAGTTGATACAGTTCTTGGACCATTATTCTGAGAAGGAAAAATAGGTACACCATTTTGGGGTTGTTCTGACATCACACATCAAAAACATAAATTTCCTTCTTGGAAGAGTCTTACTGAAGGTAGAAACTGAGTAGTTCTTTGCTCACCACCAGCCAGTACTGCTGTTCAGAACCATTAGATACAAGGGTCGCTATCATAATCCACCATCGCAATATCATGCCTTAGGTTTTTCTGCCTAGGCGGTTCTGGTAAAATTGTTATCACAAGTTATTGCCCTTAAGTCTAACCTATTCTGAAGGAAAAGGTGGCTGATACTGTCATTTGAGGACTAAGAAATATTTGTCTAGACGTTTGATCCAATCTGTATTTTTATTTGATGTGTAATTGACGAGAAAATCGCAAAGACAAATTTAAATGCTTGCATCTCTAACCTTGTCACAGTGTCTGAGCACTCATTCATCATCATTATCTTGGATTCCTGCAGCCAGCAGACTTCATAGGAAAGCAAGCACTGAAACAGATTAAAGCCAAGGGGCTGAAACGGAGACTGGTCTGCCTCACCTTGGCAACGGACGATGTTGATCCGGAGGGAAATGAAAGCATCTGGTATGATGGCAAGGTGAGTGCTGAGGACCTTGTGGCCAGGGGCCACTGCAGCTGTTCTGTACCAGAAACTTTCCTTGTCCCCATTTCCATTTAGAGTTTTGTTTTTTGGTTTTTGTTCGATATTTACCTATCATTTGGGAGGGTCACTTTGATCTCTGAGCTGACATTCAAGAAGCAGAAATCAGTTAACTCAAAGGAAAATGAAATGCTACTTGTTTCAAAAAACATAAAATTCTCTAGACTTTGATGAAAGAAAATAAAACCAAGGGCTTAAAATACAATGGACAATGAAGCAGGTACGATTTATGAGGTGAAATGATCCACTTGCTCACCACGCCCATATCTGTGAATGCAAGAGATGGATTTTATAAAGAAATTGGCATGGTGGCCTTTGAGGAAGAGATAATTCTAACTGGAGCACACCAGCACAAAGAAAATTCCAAATGAAAATATCCATGACAACAGAGAGTAGAGCCTTAGAAAGTAAAGTGAACGGTAGAAACTGTTTAGTTCTTCCAAAAGAGTCAATGTGCCTTCTTCCCATTTGGGCATGTTAGGTTTTATTCTATCAGTATCCATAAAAGCAGATAACTTAGCAATAGAACTTGATTTCCTTGACTTTTTACAACTCTTTGTAAAACCCGGTTCGGTGTCAGATGTTGCTGTGTTCTGACTGGTGTCAGCAGGCAGATGTGGGACTCTGCTTAGACTCCAAGGTGAGCACAGGGCCTTCACACTTCATCCAAACTGATGTTCCATATTGAACAAGGTCTGCTTGGTCCATATTCAAAGACTCGGAGATTTGGTGCCTGGGTTTTTTCTCATGCACTGCAGTCTGCTTGATACTTGTTTCCATTTCCTTCTTCTCTTCAGTGACAAAAAGAGCCCTAGAGGTGGGGAAAGCCAGTGGCATAATTTCTCAGCCTTTGGGATCACCAAAGAAATGGCCATTTGAGCTGAGGCATGGGTACGTTTGACATAGAACTAACATCTGCAGCGTTTCTACTATGTGCTGGATATTTTTTACGTACTACTCTAATTTTACAACACCCCTCCCAGATGGGTGTGATCATCTCAGTTTAGAGATGGAGCTTTGGAGTTCAGAACCCAACTAACTTACTTGAGGGTTGCACATCTAGTGACTGACAGAGCTGATATTGATCCAGGTATAGTCGGACTTTGCATTTCTTACCCTTTCTCCTAAGCCACACTGAGTAGTCCAATTTGCCTTTGTCTGTGTCCCTGCTGATGATCTCCCACTGTATTCTCTTCAGCATGTAACCACAGACCTACAGTTCTTGGACATCCCAGAAGCAGGTGGATGTTTTTAGACACTATGAAGCCAACAGGTTTTTTCTTTTTCAGATTTCAAGTTCTTTCTTAAGAACCGCACCTTTAATTGTGCTGAGTTAGTTCATCTGTTTGAACCACTTGAACTCTTACCTCACTGTCTCCCCCTCCTTTTGTTCTAAATCTCAGGTTCAGACCTCCTTTTTTTTAAAGTTTCTTTATTTTGAGAGAGCAGGAAAAGGGTTGGAGAGAGAGAGGGAGAGACAGAGAGAATCCCAAGCGGGTCCATGCTGTTAGTACAGAGCCCCACTCGGGGCTCCATCACACAAACCATGAGACTGAATTGAACTGAAATCAACAGTCAGATGCTTAACTGACTGAGCCACTCAGGTGCTCCCGGACCTTTTTTTTTTTTTTTAATAGTTTATTGTCAAGTTGGTTTCTATGTTTCCATATAATGCCAGTGCTTATCCCCACAAGTGCCCTCCTCCATGCCCATCACCCCCTTCCCCTCCTCCTCAGCCCATCTGCCCTCAGTTTGTTCTTGGCATTCAAGAGTCTCTCATGGTTTGCCTCTCTCCCTCTTCCCCACCATTTCCCCCCTTCTTCTCCCCCACAGTTCTCCATTAAGTTCCTCCTAATCTTCCTATACATGCAAACATATGGTATCTGTCCTTCTCTGCCTGACTTATTTCGCTCAGCATAACACCCTCAAGGTCCATCCATGTTGCTACACATGGCCAGATTTCATTGTTTCTCATTGCCATGGAGTATTCCATCGTATAGATAAACCACATCTTCTTGATCCATTCATCTGTTGATGGACACTTAGGCTCTTTCCATGTTTTAGCTATTGTGGAGAGTACTGCTATGAACATTGGGGTACATGTGCCCCTATGCCTCAGCACTCCTGTATCCCTTGGGTAAATTCCTAGTGGGGCTATTGCTGCCCAGACCTCTTTTCTTAATAGGCTTTTCCTCCAACTTCACATTCACCTACAATTTCCACTGATATACACCTTTGCCGTTAACTAGCTGCTTGACCTGGTCTTAGCCTCTCTGGACCTCCATTTTCTCATCCTATAAAATGAGTTTTATGACAAGATAATGTCTTAGGTTCTTGGCACCTCTAATTTTTTCTGTAGTTGTCAAGTTCCCCCAGCCCCATCGTCTGTTTTTCATTTTTCCACTCTGTTTTTCATCCAGCTTTCTAATATGGTGCCCACTCTTGCGCTGGCTTTCTGTTTTGGCCAAAGGTTGCAGATTATGCTGTCATGTTCTATATGCAACCCCAAACCAACCCTGATGAACACGGTGTAAGTCTGACTCCAAAATACAAATTAAAAAGCCTAGAAACTTGTACCTTAAACTTACAAAACATTACATGCCAACTGTATCTCAAAGCTGGGATGGGGGGACCTGGAAACCCAGTTCCCTTTTTGAATTTTACTTCCTTTGCTGTCTCTGTGCACTGAGTTTACATGCTATATTTTTCATCATTCTTCCCATATGCCATCTGCTTACAGGGCTGTTAATCCAGTTGTAGTTGGCTTCATAAATCAAGTATCCTGTGAATTTCCTGATATCCACTTGTGTATTCTCTGATGCTCAGTAGGATGGTCATCTCATCCTGGAGATGAATTTCTTGGATCCTCTTTATACCCCGGAATGAGAGGACATACTTTTTGTTCTTATTTCCTGACTTTGTTGAGACTTGTACTGCTTTTGGTATTTGGTATTCTATTCTTGCAAAGGCTTTCTATGCAATGGGGACACGGCCGTGAATAAAACAGACAAGCGTCTCTGTCTCCAGGGGTCTTACATTCCATAGGGGAGACAGTAGACAATGAACATACTAAATAAAATAAAATAAAATAAAATAAAATAAAATAAAATAAAATAAAATAAAATAAAATAAATAAAATGGAACATCCGAGAGTGATGAGTGCCATGGAGAAAACTAAAGTCCAATTGACAGGTGGGCAGTGATAGAAGGAGGGATTATGATTTTAAATAAGGCTTAATTTTTGAAAAACAAGGTATAAGAGTGGGCATGCAAAGGGCTTCTGTGAGTTATAAAAGCAGCTTTGCTGGGAAGTTTTAAAGATGTTTGGTAGAAATGAAGTTTGGAGAGTCGAGAAAGCTGTCTTTTTTATTATTTATAAGCTAAAACACACACGGACAGCCAAAGAAACACCATGTACCATCCAATTTAAATTACGTTCTCTCTTTCCAAGGCCATCTACCATGTTACCTCCCCTAAGCCAGAGGGGTCTTTAATTCTCACAAAGGGAGGAATGAGAAAAGGCTAAACATAAATGAGGATTGCTTATATTGGTAAAAGGAGAGCCTGTGTGTAACAAAGAATATGAAAATCTACTAGGCAGAAGGTGGGCACAGTTTCTTGTGATTCATTAAGCAAAGAGAAGAAATAGATTTAATTAAATCTGGAAGATTTTAAGGTAGAAGGATATAAAACTGTTGCTAGGGAAAACCTTTCCTTGGAGATTTCATAATGAGATAAAAGGAAAGGCCAGACTTGTAAAATATTCCAGGCTACTCGGCATTAGATTAGAGAGAAATTAAAGGGGAAATGAAAGTAATCTAGCAGAAAGCAATGTATTCAATAAATATTTTTAAAATAGCACTCATGCAATAAATGTACTATTTCTTTTCATTACTCATGCAGACCTAACTGCAAGATGAATCACTGCTGGGATTTTAAGAGATGGGAAGGCCTGGGATTCTCTGAAGAGAGATGGTAGGGTTTTGACCCACTGTGTTAGGGGATTTGGCCAAGAGACTTGCTCTGGCCTCTTCTTATATTCTTAAGATGCCCAGGCAAATCAGGTTACCTCTCCAGGGCTCCGAACACAGACCTCAGGTTTACAGACTAGGAAGTGAAACCAAGATTACCAAGAAAGTCTTTCAAGAATCTGTGATTAAAACTCCAACCTTCGTGACCCCAAGCCCTACCTTACAGGACTTCACTATGATATAAACGAGAAAAACCATTTTAAAGCATATGTGTTCTCTCAGCACTACCTTGGCAGTTAATAATCTGCCAGAGAAACAGCTTTTGCTAATGAACACATTCATGTTCGTTTGTTGTTTAATCAACCAGTTCTCCCCATAAGAAGCTTAGAAATGATGTGGAGAGGTTTCTGATTTGGGGCTTCAGTGAGATAATTACAAACTGGGACCACAGAGCTAGGCATGTGTACTTACTGCCATAAATGTGTCAGCATCTAAAAGACTAGAAATGCTATAATAAGACTGTTGACTGTAGTGGACTCTTTGCTGAGGCAGCTGAAAGATCACCAGGCTGATTCATGTCCATGAATATTTTTCACCATCAGCTATAGGCAGCCCATTGCATGAAACAGTGAGGCTTAAGGATTAGCTCAACGTTGTGTAGCCAGGAGGAGCCATTTTGAGTAGAGCTATATATCATATTTTGCTTTTGTTGTCTTCCTTTTACATTTTTTAAATATGGTGTTTTAACCTGACATTGTTGTATTGCTTTTTTTTTTTTTTTGCACTTTACTGTTTCTCTTTCATCTTTACCTTCGATCTAGTTTCCACTCATCCTCTTATCTTCATAACAAGCCTGACAGCAATTTTTTTTGCAGCATAAAGCCTATGTTTTCATCTCCTAGGTTTTGTTGGTTTGCTCAGTGCTTTTCTCTGGTTTGCCAGTTTATTCCATTTCACCCTCCCTAATTTTCATGGTTCATGCTTACCTCCACGTCTCCACTCAACCTGCAAAGTTGCATCCTTCCCTATCTGCTCATTCCACCCACCTTCAAACTGTAGAACAAATCCTGACTTAATTATGTTGACTTCCTTGGCTTCCTGGTTATATTTTCTTAAGTCTCTATGTTAATTCCTCAGCTGGGCTAGAAGCCTGTGAGGGTAGGAACCAGACCTCAGTCATTTTCTAGAATATCCAGCAAAATGTTTTGTACGTGGTAGATCTAGAGAGGGTAAAGTTGACATTATTTTAAGGGCCTCACAATTGCCAGTAATTGCTAAATTCTATATATTTGTAGAGAAAGGTCACTTCACATTGGCTATAGATATATCTATAGTTAATTTCACTACTCTTTTGGCAAGTCATATCCTAAACCACAACAGGAATTCTTGGATAAACTTACATTTGAATTTTTAGGAATTTTTCTCTTGTATCTATTATTGCCATGCTGGCTTGAAGGTAGAAGAGTAGGTTTTTTTTTTAAGTTTAAAACAAAAATATTTGAATCTTCCTCCTATCAGATCTCTTGGCATGAAACTGAGCAAAATAGTGCCAGCTATTAAAAAACAACAACAACTAGGTGTTCTTACTTAAAAGTGAGAAGTGTGAGAGTATGATTGATCATTTATCTTGAGAATTATTTTTCCTCATTTGTAAACCTAAATTCACTAATGAGAATATTATTTTTTTCCCCCACTGTTAGCCCTATAAACCGTATTCCCTAAAACTTTCAGATTGTAAGCTGAACCTGTTTTTTAAATGTTCAGTCTGGAGAGAAGGAGCGCAAAGCTGTGGCCAGGATGCTGAGGGTGGCTGCGTCTTGTTTTTCAGGTTGTTGGCAACACGACATCTGGAAGCTACAGTTACAGCATCCAGAAGAGTCTGGCGTTCGCCTATGTGCCTGTTGAGCTAAGTAAAGTAGGACAACAGGTAGAAGTTGAGCTGTTAGGCAGAAATTATCCAGCAACTGTCATACAGGAACCCTTGGTATTGACGGAACCAGCCAGAAACCGGCTTCAGAAGAAAAATGGAAAGGGCAAAATTTGAAAAAGACCCTCAGCAGGCCCTTGAATTATGCTTGCTCTGTGACTGTATGAAAAATCATAGCTGAGTTTTTGGGGGAATACAGGAAACGAAGAATTCATTTAAAAATCATCAAAATCTAGATTTATCATCTTAATAAAGTATTAATTCTTCTCTAAACAAGAAAGAAAAATGGATTAGTAATGTACATTGTTCTTTCAAATGAAGGCATCTGAAATGAATGTTTCTATTACCCTATATTGTTTGTGAAACTCAGCAAAACATTTAGGTATTTGCTAATACACAATCACTATTGTAACTGAATTAGAGGAAATTGTATAATTTTAGGAGCATATGCATATGGTTCTCGTAACCTGAAAACAAGTCAATTGTTTTACATAAAAACAAACGTGATACTATTCATGGATATGTTTTATTAGGAAACAGTAGTTGAATAAGGGATAGCTTTAATTTTTATAACCTATCTACAAAAAAAATAGTAACATTTAATATTGATACATAAATTTTTATTCAACTCTCTGAAATACTCATTTCCCTAATGAATTCCCTGAAAGCAGTATTATGGGACATCATCATTGTCCTTTCAAAGGTTATTTTAAAAGAGTAATTGGGAAAAAGAACAGTCTTCCAAAGGAAGCAGTGCCTATAGACCTTTTGAAATGAAGCTGAAACATAGATTGTGCCAGTAAAAACACTGTTGGAATACTGAACACCTCTCTTTGGGAAGGAATTAATGCAAGTTGACATCACATGTGCCGTTCTGAATATCATTTCACAAAGCATCTGACAAAGCAGGTCAAACACGAGCTAAAGAGCTGACAGGATAGCCCTTTGCACTATGCACAGCAAGAAAAAATCCATTTGGAAATAATTCCCACATACATTTTTTGAAATTAAATTTAGTGGACTGAAGAAATCAATTTTTTTGGTAAAAGGCAACTTATCACTTAAAATTTGTTACATGCACATTTGTTAAACATTTATTGAACTTTTCCTAGGTATTAAAGTTGAATGTGAGACATAAAATTCGGTAATTAGAACAGACTTTTTTTTAGAGACAGAGTACAAGCAGGGGAGGGTCAGAGAGAGAGGGAGACAGAATCTGAAGCAGGCTCCTGGATGTCAGCACAGAGCCCAACACAAGGCTCGAACCCACAATCTGCGAGATCATGACCTGAGCTGAAGTCGAGTTGCTTAGCCAACTGAGCCACCCAGGTGCCCCTAGAACAGATTTTAAAATAATTTCTTAACTTGTAAGTGTTGCAAAGGTGCCAGGTATACATTTAAGATGTTTTATTAAAGCAATGTTAGAATTCCAGTGGACCCTTACTTTCTCTTCTGTATATCTTTATTTTTTATGAGAAAAGAAGGAAATTTTCTTGGTAACAAAATTTGATAATCTTGATAGTTATATAATTGTCAAGAATATTATCCGGGTGCAGTCACTATGGAAAACAGTATGGAGGTTCCTCAAAAAAGTAAAAATAGAACTGCCATATGATCCTGCATAATTTCATTTCTGAGTGTTTGTCTGAAGAAAACCAAAACCACAAATTCAAAAATCTTGCCATTTGTGCCAGGGTGGAAGGAACTAGAAGGTGGTATGCCAGGTAAAATTAAAGAAAGACAAATACCATATGATTTCACTTCTATGCAGAATCTAAGAAGCAAAATGAACAAACATTATAAAACTCAGATACAGAGAACAAATTGGTAGTTGCCACAGTGAAGAGGTATTGGTGGGTGGGCAAAATGGACGAAGGGGGTCAAGAGGTATAAACTTCCAACTCTAAACAAGCCTTGGGGACATAATGCAGATCATGGTGAACAAAGCTAATATGGCATGGCATATTTTTAAAATTTTTTTAAATGTTTTATTTATTTCTAGGAGAGAGAGAGAGAGACAGTGTGAGGAGGGGAAGGTCAGAGAGAGAGGGAGTCATAGACTCCGAAACAGGCTCCAGGCTCTGAGCTGGCAGTCAGCACAGAGCCCGACGCAGGGCTTGAACCCACGAACCGCAAGATCATGACCTAAGCGAACATCGGACTCTTAACCGACTAAGCCACCCAGGCGCCCCGATGGCATGTCATATTTTAAAGTTGCTAAGAGAGTACATCTTGAGTTCTTATCACAAGAAAAAAATGCAACTTTGTATGCTGATGGATGTTAGCTCGACTGGTGGGGATATTTCACATTGTATATAAATATTGAATCCTTTTGTAAGGAAGGTTACACCTGGAACCAACGTAATGGTATGAGCCAATTATACCTCAATTTAAAAAACCCTCCAGATTCACTCTCTCAGTTTGGGTATTATGTGCTGGGTAAACCCTTTACCTGGGAGATCCTGCTTCTCAGTCTCTGCCTCTCTGTAGCTCTGCAACCATTAAGGTACTTACTTATTATCATCTCTGGATTCCTTCTCTGCAAAATAGATCATTCCAAGGGTTTTTTTTTTTTTTTTGATACAATAATCAGTGATGAAAGTACAACATTGAATTCATGTCCTATTAATATAGCACTAAAGCAGATCAGTAAAAAGCATAGAAAATTTTAGACAAATAGTAAATGTTTAAAGAAATCCTAGCCAGGAGCACCTGGATGGCTCAGTTGGTTAAATATCTGACTTCTGCTCAGGTCAAGATCTCATGGTTCATGGGTTCGAGCCTCACGTCGGGGGCTGTGCTGTGCTGTGTGTCTGAGCCTGGAGCCTGCTTCGGGATTCTGTGTCTTTATCTCTCTCTGCCCACCCACACTTGCGCTTTCTATCTCTCTCTCAAAAATGAACATAAAAAAAAAAAAAGAAATTCTATTCATAGTATAAAAGAACGTACTTCCTGATTTCCTTAAGAAGTTGTCCTCATTCCTTTGTGGTATATGAAGTCACCCTGGCACTCCCACACCGACCCAACCAGTGGGCCTGGCCTAAGTGCCAATGACCAACACAATGTGGCCATGAAATGTTGGGCCAAATAAACCAGACTTCATCCCCTGGGAGTTCGAAGTGTGAGACATCCGAATCAACTGATTAGGACTGAAAGCTGAAGTTGAAAAGATAAAAGAGAAGCCTTGGGGTAACAAGAGCTCGTGACAAGGGGAGTGGCCCTGAGAGAAAGCCCAGATTCTGAAGCTTCCAGTTCCCCATGGCCCATCCTCCAGCTGTTAGGTGAAAAGCTTGAGGCAAAAGAGCCTGACTAAAGCCACTAGCTGCTGGAGACCGGACCATACCCAGAGAGGCTTCAAGGAATTGTTCCAGGATTAGTGTCGGCCCTGAAGAGCCAACAACCAGCACACTTCAAGGTACCCTACTGATGTGCAGAAGTCCGTGTTAGGGAAGGATGTTCTCAAGAGTGTGATGATGAATGATGGGTGCTTTCTTCCCTTGAGCCAGGAAAGCTTCTTAAAACTGCAGAACACTTTCCAGTGAACACAGTATCAAAACATTTATGGATGTTGTTAAGTTGCTCATGTTCACATCTAGCTAATCTATGTCTCACTCCTTTTGTACTGATGGGAAAGGTGACAGATAAACCCATTTTTAAGTATGTCGTATGGCACGTTAAATAGCAAACGGATTCTGGCACATTACTAAGAGGACTTTGTGAATGTTTGAATTGAAGCAGAAGATTGACATTATTAGGAAACAAAGCATCTGTGAGAGGAAGGCAGTTTCAGTTATACACATAACATCCTTTAGCCAAGGCCTCATAAAAGCTAAGAACCCTAAATCAAACTCTTCTTCTGATAAACTGTCATATAAAAATTATCTTGCTTTTGCTTATCTGTCTGGCATTAATGAATATCTAGTAGTTTATAGAAGCTATTTTATGAATTATAAAGGGGTAACACATTACCTAATTACATTTTCTCTAGGTATAGATTTTGGGAGTGTTAGCATGCCATGAAGCATAGGAGTGGCAGTAAAAATGTTACTAAATGGAAATGCAGAAGACTTGCTTTCCTCAGCTCTGCCAACCAGCCCAAAATACACTGCATAATCTTCTACCAAAGCCTATTACTCATTTAAAGCTCTATGAGTAATTGCTTTCCTTACTGAAGTATTTATTAGTCTACACATGTTCACTGAGTATTTGCGACAGGCCAGGGACTGGGAGAGCAGTGATCAGACATGGTCCCTGCCTTTGCAGAGTTTACAGAGCAGAGAGGTCTAGCATTTAACTAACAAAACCAGGTGTATATTTAGTTACATACCAAGGTGTCATGAAAGCCAAGGGGAGAGAACTTTTTGAGAAGGAGAGGAGGGCAAACTGTGTCCAAAGATACAAGTCGTCATGTGAGATTAGGGGCTGAAAAGTACCCATAAGGTTAAGCAACAGAATGTGGTTTGGTGCCATTGGCCTGAGCTATTTCATGGGACAGGTAAGGGCAAACGTCTGACTATATTGAAAAAGGACTAGGAAGGGAGTGCCTGACTGGCTCAGTCGGAAGAGCAAATGACTCTTAATCCCGGGGTTGTGAGTTTGAGTCCCATGTTGGGTGAGAGATTACTGAAACAAATAGGAAGGAAGGGAGGGAGGGAGGGACGGAGGAAGGAAGGAAGGAAGGGAGGGAGAGAGAGAGAGAGAGAGAGAGAGAGAAGGAAGGTAGGAAGGAAGGAAGGGAAGGAAGGAAGGAAGGAGGAAAGAAAAAAAGAAAGAAAGAAAGAAAGAAAGAAAGAAAGAGAAAGAAGAAAGAAAGAAAACCAGGGTACCTGAGTAGTTCAGTTTGTTGAGCATCTCACTATTGATTTCGGCTCAGGTCATGATCCCAGGATCATAGGATGGAGCCCCGCATCAGATCGGGCTCCATGCTGAGCGTGGAGCAGCTTCCTACTCAGGCACAAGAGGGTATCAGTTTGGAAGCTTTCAGCTGCAAATGAGAAAATATCCCACGAACAGCAGTTTAAGCACTTGTTTTAATAAATTGCATAGTATGAAGGCCGGAGGTAGGCTCAGTGACACCATTAGATATCTCGGTTCTCTTTATTTCCTTATGTCAAATCCTCCTCCCCCTAAAAATACTTTTTTAGGCTAAATCATTTGTTGTCGCAATTACTGATGTTTTGATCATGTATCTACATCAAATCAGTGAATCTTTATTATCTTTTTAAACATTGTGTTCCACAATTCAGAGAAGCTTCATTATACCACCAGCCCTTTCCACTAACAGGCTCAGCTATACCGAGGGGGGATGAACGGGTACTTCCTCATGGAGCGTGGGAAGAACATGTGAGGCCTGGCGGCCTGCGCCTCCTACCCCATCCCGCTGGTGTGAGCCTGGACAGACAGAGGGACATAGGAGGGAGTCCGCGGCCCCCTGCAGCCCGAGCTGAGGAAGAAGAGTTCCAGTAGAGACTGTCCTCTGACGCAAAGTGGCCACCAGCCGGTGCCTGGGACTGACTCAAACTCACGAGGCCGACAACATTTGTGTTTCCCACGGGGCCGCTTCTCACGTGCGGAGAGCGCCCGTGACTCTTCCCCGTGGTCTTTACTCAATAAACATGTGGCAAAGGCAAAAAAAAAACCCAAAAAAAAACACCATGCAAGCTTACTTCATGCCCAGTTTGGGTCTCCAGTCCCTGTGGACCTAGTTATGTCACACTGAAACAGCAGCGTGCTTGTAAAACAAAGCAGCAGAAACTGAGTTTTTTCAATTATTTTATTCCATGTGATCGCTTAGGGTCTCTGTTGATATTTACTATGAAACAGAGGGCAAATTGTGAGGCACAATATCTTGTTCAGTGAGTGTAGATTTTAGTTTATAGGTGAAATACTTCACTGGTTTTGAATAATATCTCTAAAATTCAAATTTCTTCTTTATAAATTGTTAATCCTTAAATTTAAAGACAACTAAGAAAATACAGGGACACCTGCGTGGCTCAGTCCATTGAGCGTCCGACTTCGGCTCAGGTCATGATCTTGCAGTTTGTGACTTCGTGCCCCACGTCGGGCTCTTTGCCAACAGCCCTCAGAGCCTCGAACTTGCTTTAGATTCTGTGTCTCCCTCTTTCTCTGCCCCTCCTCTGCTAGTGCTCTGTCTCTCTCTCTCTCTCAAAAATAAATAAACATTAAAAAGAATTTAAAAAATACATAATATCAGTGGCATAGTTTAATAGTTACCTGTGTTGTAAATTTTCAGTAACTTATTAGTTACTGGACAAAAAATATTTACATAAAATATTACTGTAATAATAATAACATTAACAATTATTATATGAATAATATTATGTAAAAATATTTACATAAAATATTATTGTATCAGACTCTAATCAAAGCAGCAATACATAAAAGTTGTGATAAGGTAATTAACCATGCAATAACAAAATCTCAGGAAATGGTCATTTATTCAGAATAAACGATCTGATTTCAAAGAATGCTAGGGGAAACAACAAAAGATATTGGTCTTACATTGCTGGGAGAAAGCAGCTGAACAGTATGTGAGTGCCTTGGTCTCTTTCACCAATGACTGGGCACTTGTTTTAAAGCTGCAGATCAAAGAATGTCATTCATCTGTTTGCCCTGATTTTAGTAGATGAAGAAAAACCATATATAATACATACATAATATAGATAATATATATAATAGAAATGTATGATGAATTTTCTGAAGAAGATATTTTAGTGGAAAATGTATAATATATAATACATAATATGTAATAGAAATCTATGATGAATTTTCTGATGAAAATATTTTAGTTAAAAATTTTAAACTGCAGGGATACATGAAAGCCACCACTGTGGCTCTCCTCAAAGAAACACAGACCATTCTGCCATTTCTGGAGTTGGCTGTGAAAGGGGATTTTTATGAATCTCTGTCAAACATATTATGTTCAAGTCTTTTCCTAATTATTTGCATATCTGTTGCTCATGTAAAACAAACTTTTGAAATTTAAAAGCTTAAAATATGTTCTTTAATCAACTAGGTGCAGAGTTAACTGGACAAATCTGGTTATACTGTCACTTAAACATTACTATATGAAGCTTAATTTCGGTGAAGTCACTGCAAAGTGTAAGGCTTAAAAACAGAAAAGGTGATTTTATTATTCACAGACAGCAAACCAGTTGATTACAATAGACGAGTATGTTGGTATAAATACTTTCCTTTTCCCAGGGGCACCTGCGGGGCTCGGTTGGTTAAGCGTGCAACTCTTGACTTCAGCTCAGGTCACGATCTCATGGTTCAGTTCTTGAGTTCCTGCCCTGCATCCGGTTCTGCACTGAAAGTGCAGAGCTTGCTTTCGATTCTGTCTCTCTCTCTCCACCCCTCCCCTGCTTGCTCTCTCTCTCTCTCAAAATAAATAAAACTAAACTTAAAAATAATACTTTCTATGGGGGCACCTGGTTGGTTCAGTTGGTTGGGCATCCAACTTCGGCTCAGGTCATGATCTCATGGCTCATGAGTTTGAGCCCCACATTGGGCTCTGTGCTGACAGCTCAGAGCCTAGAGCCTGCTTCAGATTCTGTGTCTCTCTCTCTCTGCCCCTCCCCCACTTGTGCTCTGACTCCCTCTCTCTCTCTGAAGAATAAATGAACATTAAAAAAAAACTTGGGGCGCCTGGGTGGCTTAGTTGGTGAAGTGCCTGACTTTGGCTCAGGTTGATCTTGTGGTTTGAGAGTTCGAGCCCTGTGTCAGGATTGCGTTGAGCCTGCTTTGGATTCTGTATCTCCCTCTTTCTGCCCCTTATGGCTCGTTCTCTGTCTCTCTGTCTCTCAAAAATAAAATAAATAAACATTAAAAAAATAAGAAAAACTTTCCTTTTCCAAAAATACATTAATATATCTTGAAAATATTAAGTCCTTGCTTTACTGTAATATTTACTTAACTTCTATTTTTCTTATTACTTTTATTGGCATGATGCAAAATTTAATAGAAAATTCTCACTCTTTGCATTTCTTTTCTGGTTATTTTTTGTCTTTTTTCATGATAATTGCTAAAAAATAATGTTGTCACATAAAAAGAGGTGGGGTTTAAAATTTTTATTATTATATTTTTAATGTTTATTTACTTTAGAGAGAGAGAGAGAGAGAGAGAGAGAGAGAGAAATGAGTGGGGGACGAGCAGAGAGGGAGAAAGAGAGAGAGAATCCCAAGCAGGCTCCATGCTGTCAGCACAGAGCCCGATGCAGGGCTTGAGCCCATGAACTGTGAGATCATGACCTAAGCTGAAATCAAGAATTGGACATTCAACTGACTGAACCCCGCACAGATGCTCCTAAAAAGAGGCAGGGTTTTAAAAAAAAAATTCTCACTGGTTGGTCATTCATGAGGACATCTTCTCTCACCTGTCTGGCACCTACTCGAGGATGACTGTAACAGCACGGGCTGGCGGGGCATCTCTCTCCATTTCACCTTTCCCTGCGATCAGCTTGCCGGGTAGTTCAAAGGAGGGAACGTAGCGTGGCGACGCTGTAAGGGATGCCCTGATGGGGGCTGCCAAGCAGACACCAGGACCACACAGAAAGGGGCTGCCAGCAGGGTCGGGAACTACAGAGGTGATTCAACCATGCTGTCGAAGACGCTGCGCAAAGCCAAAAGAAGGGAAGAAACACCCTGGCTTTTCCCTTTGCCCCCATATTCCAGTGTCTCAACAGTGCCTCCCATTGGCAGAACCTAGGGGGAAGTCAAGTAAAGCAGCCTGGGACATGTAGTTTGTTTACAGAGCAGAGCAGAGGAAGATCATGAATTGGATCACATAGCAATAGACAATGACTGGCGTACAACACCAATGTAGTCCATGCCGGCCTGGCCAAAGGGGTCTGGTCAACAGGCACAAACATGGCTGCTAGGCTAGAGGGAGGGCGTGGGATGGGCTAATATATTTTAAAGGGCTGTTTGCATTATTATTTAAAACTGTGTAGTGTATTATAATATGCAAAATGCTATCATTTAGGTTCAAATAGGAAAACCTTTTATTTTTTATTATTATTCATGTATGTATATATATATATTTAAATTTTTTAATGTTTCTTTATTTTTGAGAGAAAGAGACAGAGTGCAAGTAGGGGAGGGGCAGAGAGAGGGAGACACAGAATCTGAAGCAGGCTCCAGGCTCCAAGCTGTCAGCACAGAGCCCCATGCAAGGCTTGACCTCACGAAACTGCACCGTCATGACCTGAGCCAAACCCAAGAGTTGAACCCTCAACAAACTGAGCCACCCAGGTGCCCCAAAAAGGCTTTTAATACTTATATTGTATTTATGTATGTATAGACTATCTCTGGAAGGGTAACACTAATTTTCCTGGAGAGGGATTGAAACTTACTTTTCACTGTATGCCCTTTTAACTTTATGTATTAAAATGATATGTGTTTCACTTAAAAAATTAATATAGACCTATAAACTCGTTATACTTTCTTACCTAGTAAGAGTATGTTCTTATTTTCTGTTACACAATATGACTTTTTAATTTTTTAAGTTTTCACATTGGTTTGGAGAATTTAAGCATGGTTAGAAAGTACTGGTTTAGAACTACTTAAGAAATTGGTATACAATGTTCAGTACAGAAAAAGTGAATGCAATTCAGTTGTTGTATACAGAAAACAACTGTATACAATACAATTATTGTGCAAACACTAAGGCCCAGGCTGTATGAAAGGTAGGGGAAAGGAAAGAAGAAATGAGACAAAATATACTACCAACATCCTGTGTGGTGGTTGCATGGGTGTGTTCACTTTGTGAGAGTTCATTGACTTATATAAACTTCTTATATAAACTGTCTTATTATTTTTTAAAGAGTTTTAAAAAGTAATCTCTACACCCAATGTGGGGCTCAAACTCATAACCGCAAAATCAAGAGTTGCATGCTTTACTGACTGAGCCAGCCAGGCATCCCTAGTGTTATGCACAAAAAAAAAATGCTATGCCCAAATCTTTTTTCTAGGAATAGCACTATTTTCCACTGTCTACTTTCATCTAGTTGGTTTTGAGGAGATAAGAGATGATAAGTAACAGACAAGATGAAGAAGTCAAGAAAATTTCAATGTGAGTTGTCCATGGCCATTCTTATCTAGACTGTCAGTTTCAGAAATCTGGAGCCATATATATATAAAATACTAGAGCTAAGAGAAATCTTTCTTCTTTTTAAATTCTGATCTTTTTTCTTTCAATACTGCACATATATTAACACACCAAAGAAAACCAACAATAAACAGAAGATGCTTCTTATACATAATTAGCTTCCTACATACTTGATGATTCTTACTGCAGTGATAGTAGTTAGCATTGATAATATTTAATATAACTTATGAATGTAAGTACATGTGACTAGAAGAAGGGTAAAGGAACATTAAAAAGAGTTATCTGCGGGGTGCCTGGGTGGCTCAGTCAGTTGGGCATCTGACTTTGCCTTGGGTCATGATCTCACAGTTGGTGGGTTTGGCCTTGCTTCTGGCCCTGGGCTAACAGCTTGGAGCCTGGAGCCTGCTTCAGATTCTGTGTTTCCCTCTCTCTGCCCCTCCCCTGCTCAGACTCTATCTCTCTCAAAAATAAATGAAAATGTTTTTAAATTAAAAAAGAAAAAGAAAGAGCAGTCATCTGTAAGTCTGGTATATGACCTTACAGGCCTTCAAGAAGACCATCTCCCTCTGTTAGATATGGTAGAAACAAAGCCATCTAGATCAGTTTCCAAAACTAAATGCGTTGTGAAAATTATTTTTTATTTGAGACAGGGAGGGAGAGAGAGAGAGAGGAAGAGAGTGAGAGAGTGAGAGAGTGAGAGAAAGAAAATCTGAAGCAGGCTCCATGCTCACAACCCTGGGATCATTACTTGAGCCAAAAGCAAGAATTAAGACCCTCAAATGACTGAGCCACCCAGCACCTCAAGGAGTTGACATCTAAAAGAACAAAGTTTGGATATTCTTTCTGTTGTTCAAGTCTGTCTCCTTCTGTACTCTGTGGGGTATAATGGGGCATTGAGTAATACCAACCACAGTTTACCTCATTTAGTTAGTGAATTTCAGGTTTTCTATATGAAGAAAGACTTCTTGGCATTCTTATCTCCATTCCAACTGTTAAACATTTAGAGATAGTGTTTAAAATTGCTTAAATTCTGTATGCAATGTTTGTCATATTCAAAGATGACAAACGAACAGGTTGAAAGAAGGATCAAAACAGAGGTATCCTGAATTCTAAGCATACCTTACATCCAGGAGTACCATGCCAGGAGCCAGGGGGTCTGCAAACTGGAGAAATCCAGAGGCATCGCAAGAGCATCTGTGTGATTTTCTTAGTGCATGACCTTGGGGCTTTACAAACATGTTCACTGGGGAATATTTGGGTTTAGGATTCTGTTCTCATAATGCATTTTACTTTCTGTTTAAAAGTAAATTATACTGTTACCATTAATAATATTATTAGAAATAGATAACATATGCATAGAGTTAAAAGTTTACAAGGCATAAAGGATATGTGGTGAAAAGTTAGTATTTCTCCTATTCTTTTCTGCCCTGTCTACCCAAGGACAATCAAAATTATTATTTCTTCTGTTTCTTTGAGATACTCTATCAATACATAAGCATCTCTCTCTCAGTATATGAAAATACATGAATATAGATACATATGCACATATATACATATATTTTTAAGCAAATGAAGGTATACAAAGCATAATGTTTTTTGCCTTTTAAAAATTAATGATTTATCTTAGAGATTATTCCCTATCATCCTTTTGAATGATTGCTTAGTATCCCATAATTAATTTGACCAGGTTATCTTATTTGCCTTTTTCTAATAAAACTAAAACTAAAATGACTATCTTCATGCATATGATATTTCTCACATTGGGTATATCTGAAGGATAAATCCCTATAACTGGAATTGGTGGATTAAAGTATATGCACATTTTCACAGATATGCAAAATTGTTCTCCTCAGAGGTTATGCCAAATTTCACTTCTGTGATTAATGTATTAAAGGGTTTTTTTTTTTATATCAAACCCAGGGGAGTGAGTTATCACTAGTATCAGTACTATATTATTGAAGTTCCAATTTGTATCTTTCCTCTTGAGTGAGTCTGAACATCTCTTCAGTTATGTAATGACCACTTTTATTTCCTTTTCTGTAGGCTATTATTATGTTTCTATATTTTGCCCATTTAAAAATGGATTGTTGGTCTCTTTCTTATTTTTAGGAGTTAAGAGATTTTATTTTATTAAAATTTTTTTAATGTTTTATTTATTTCTGAGAGAGAGAGACAGTATGAGCAAGGGAGGGCCAGAGAGAGAGAGACAGAATCCGAAGAAGGCTCCAGGCACTGAGCTGTTAGCACAGAGCCTGACATGGGCTCAAACCCACGAACTGTGAGATCATGACCTGAGCTGAAGTCCGACGCTTAACCGACTGAGCCACCCAGGCACTCCAGGAGTTAAGAGATTTTAACTATGGGTTAAATAGGTTTTGTGGAGGTTAGAATGCAAACAAAGTGTTATGTATAATATCTTTTCTATGTCAAAAATATATCCCAAGTTCCAAGTTCTCCACTGGCCCCAAAATTAATGTGTATGCCCATTGCTGAGTTGGGAGCTGCCTTTATTTCAGTCCTAATTTTTGCATCTTCTAACTGATTGGAATGGCTTTTATAACTATGATTATGAGCTGGAAAAACCCTTAAAAATCTATAATTAAACTCATATAAACAATAAAATAATTCAGCATTTGGCAGAATATAAATTGCCATGCGGAAATCAGTAACCTTCATGTTCATAAATAATAACCAGTTAAAGGAGATAATGGCACAGAAAGCCCCATTTCAATAGCAACAGAGGAGATAAAATACTTAGAAATAAATTTAACAAGAAAAGCATAAAACTGGTATGAGAACAATTTTTAAAACTTCTAAAAGACCCAGAGTAGACTTAATAAGTGGAAGACTTTGTAGATATGGCAACTTAATATTATAAACATTTCAGTTGTCCCTAAATTAATTTATAAATTTAATGCAATTTCAATAAAAACACCAACAAATTAAAAAAAATTTAATGTTTATTTATTTTTGAGAGAGACAGAGACAGAGCACAAGTGGGGGAGAAGTAGAGACAGAGGGAGACACAGAATTTGAAGCAGGCTCCAGGCTCTGAGCTGTCAGCATGGAGCATGACACAGGGCTCGAACTCACAAACTGTGAGATCATGACCTGAGCCAAAGTCAGATGCTCAACAGACTGAACCAACCAGGCACCTCCCAACAAAAAGTTTTTTTAATGGAACTGGACATGTGGATGTTAGAGTCCACAGACAAAATAAACATACAGGAATAACCAGGAAAATATTAAAAATTAAGTTATGAGGAACCACTATTCCTATCATACATTAAAACATATTGAAAAGCCTCTGTAATTGAATCAGTGTGGTACTGTTATCTGGACAGGAAACTGAGAAATAGACTCAAGTATATGAGAAAATTAAGCTTAAAATAAATGTGGCATCTCATAGCAGTGGAGCAAAGATGGGTTGCCGTTTTTAAAATTATTTTGTAAATGTTCATTTATTTAGAAAGAGAGCAAGAGACAAAGCTCAAGAATGGGAGGAGCAGAGAAAGAGGAAGACACAGAATATGAGGCAGGTTCCAGGCTCTGAGCTGTCAGCACAGAGCCTGATGTGGGGCTCGAACTTACGGACTGCGAGATCATGACCTGAGCTGAAGTCAGCTTAACCGACTGAGCTGCCCAGGTGCCCCAAGATCGACTTCTTTATTTTTTTTTATGAATGATGCTAGGATAACTGGGGAAGCATTTGGAAAAAGATAAAAGTAGATCCATATTTCACATCATACACAAAATAAATCCTAATGGGGGCGCCTGGGTGGCTCAGTTGGCTAAGTGTCCAACTTCGACTCAGGTCATGATCTCTCAGTTCATGGGTTTGAGCCCCACGTCGGGCTCTGTGCTGACAGGTAGCTCAGAGCCTGGAGCCTGTTTTGGATTCTGTGTCTCACTGTCTCTGACCATCCTTTGCTCACGCTGTCTCTCTCTCTCAGAAATAAATAAAAAATTTAAAAAAAAATTCCTAATGGATCAGGGATCTAAATGTGAAAAATGAAACCATACAAATACTAGAAGAAAACATGGTGAATTTAACTTTGGTATAAGGAAAAGCCTAACCATGACTCAAAAGCCATATGCAATACAAAAAGAATTGATAAATTTGACTACATTGAAAAAACAACTTTGGCATACCAAAGAACACTATAACAAAATATTTGACAGTTGACAAACTGGGAGAAAATATTTGTGATACATATCATAGTTAAAGAGGTAACATCTCTAATATATAAAGAATTCTTAAAATTGAGGGGGAAAGGGTGTGCTTGGGTGGCTCAGTTGGTTAAGTGTCTGACTCTTGATTTGGTTCAGCTCATGATCTCATGGTTTGAGTTTGAGCCCTGTGTCAGGCTCTTTGCTGGTGGTGCTAAACCTACTTGGTATTCTCTCTCTCTTTGCCCCTCCTCCTCTTGTGTTCTCTCCCTCTCTCTCTCAAAATAAATAAGTAAACTTAAAACAAAATTGAGGGGAAAAAGACTAAAACCAGTAAAAAATGGCACAATTCACAAAAATGATGTAAAAACTCCTCTTCAACATCTCAAAAGATGTTTAACCTTACTCCTTTTTTTAAAAAATTTTTTTAATGTTTTATTTATTTCTAGGAGAGAGAGAGAGACAGCGTGAGCAGGGGAGGGTCAGAGAGAGAGGGAGTCACAGACTCTGAAACAGGCTCCAGGCTCTGAGCTGGCAGTCAGCACAGAGCCCGACGCTGGGCTCGAACCCATGAACCACGAGATCATGACCTAAGCGAAAGTCGGACTAACCGACTAAGCCACCCAGGTGCCCCTGTTTAACCTTACTCCTAAGAGAAATGTGAAACCAAAAACTATTCTAAAATACTATTTCTCATATCAGATGGTAAAAATTTTAAAAGTATAGCACTTTAATGGCTGGTAACAATGAAAACTGGTACTACCTATATATATATATATATATATATATATATATATATATATATATATATATATGGAAAGAGGGAAAGTAGAATTGGAGGTATTGACTATAAACTCATGGTTTTATATCTGTAAGTATGTGTCAATATATTATATATACTATGTATGTGTGTATGTGAATAGATACATCTAGTTCCTGTCTGATGAGAGATCCTAGAAGTAATGATGGCCCAGAGGCAATGAGCATTCCTATAACACAGATTCTGGTTTCTAGATGCCATCCTCCACTAAAAGGAATCAGGGTACCTTGCAGAAATGTCAATTCCACCATTAGGAAGGAAAAGTACAAGATAAATTTAGAGTATCTCTTTGTACCAAAAAGAAAGAGAGTGCTCAGAGGTTAAAGAGTTTGTGCTAAAAGGACACAAGAGCCAGAATGAAGGGGCTCCCACTGGCCAAATCAGAGGGTCAAAATAATTATAGTTAAGTATTATAGGACATTGATTAAAACAAGAATTCATGAATTCATAGTAATTTAAATAAACAAATTAATGAGGGAGAAGGCAACTTGGCAACTAATAAATATAGAAGGATGATGGATTTAGAAAATCACCATTCAGCAACCATCCTAATAATAACAGATTAAAGCAAGAAGCATCAGTGAGTGCTAAAACTAATGAGCAAAAGTTTTAGAAATAACAAAATATAAACGTATTCTCAAAGTATCTCTCTGTAAAATAATGATCAGTTAAATATTAACTTTACAGTGGAGAAATGGCTACTTTAACAAAGTGATCAAATAATACATGAATATCATGTCCTTCTTAATAAAGCATCAAGAAGATATATCACTTTTATGATATTTGCACAAACCCATCACCTCAGTCTAATCATCAAGAAACATCAGACAAACTCCAACTGAGAGATTTCATATTCAATAGCCTTTACTGCATATCATGTGTCCAATACACAGACAAAAAATGGAATTAACTTTTTTTTTTTTAATTTCTGAGAGAGACACACACACACACAGCATGAGCAGGGGAAGGTCAGAGAGTCAAAGACAGAGGGAGACACAGAATCTTCAACAGCTCCAGGCTCTGAGCTGGCTGTCAGCCCAGAGCCCAACACAGGGCTTGAACCCACAAACTGTGAGATCATGACCTGAGCCAAAGCCGGATGCTTACCTGACTGAGCCACCCAGGTGCCCCAGAATTTACTCTTTTTAATTAACTCATTTCCAGAGCATGATTTTCATAGGTTTTTATTTGAAAATGCAGGATATGAGAAGTCTCAGTGCAAGTTTAGTTTCTGGAGCAGGTGGTCAACGGAGGTACTGCTTCTGGAGATTAGCAGCCATGTTTGGTCAATTTGATTTCTATCAGGAAGGGTAGAGAGAAACAGTTATGGGGAAGAAAGAGACGCAAGGGCCATAGTGGAGAATTCTCAAGCCTTTAATATCTTGCAGGGTCGCTGAATGAAATTTTCAAGTCTTAACATAGTAAGAGTCGAACAGCAGTTAAAAATTATTCTTTTGAATTTAATGTTATATTTAAATTTTTTCCTGCTAAATTTCATTGACTCCACTAGAGATGAAAATGGATGTAACATAAACTAATCCACTTCATGCAAAGTAAAATAATTATATGTAAGAGGAACACATTCCACGTATTAAAGGATAATTTTTTTTTAATTTTTTTTATTTCTAGTGGGGAGAGAGAGAGAGAGAGAGAGAGAGAGAGAGAGAGAGACAGCGTGAGCAGGGAGGGTCAGAGAGAGAGGGAGTCACAGACTGAAACAGGCTCCAGGCTCTGAGCTGGCAGTCAGCACAGAGCTGGGCCCGCGGGGCTCGAACCCACGAACCACGAGATCATGACCTAAGTGAAAGTCGGACGCTTAACCGACTAAGCCACCCAGGCGCCCCATTAAAGCATAATTTTTAAAAAAGGATAAAATCATGACCCTTGTACAAATATAAAAATGAATACATGATGAAGATTTTATTTCATTCACTAATGAGGAAACTGTTAAGGTGTTAAAACGAGTTCAACGGACAATCCAAGGATCAGATCAGGAATATTAAAATAAATGTGTAAGTGGAGGGAGAACTGTTTTCATCCATGGTGGCGGTGGGGATTGCCAATCCATTGGACAGAATTCATTTCCCTATGTATAAACAAGAATTAGTCTCCATTGCTATCAGTTATCCGCAACCTAAAAAGCTGTGAAATAATTCTCATGGAATCAGACTCAGATAACCTGAAGGGATATAGTGCATAATTTCCCCTGTATAAAGATATAAATAGTTATCGCCTATCTCCAGACACAGAACCGACAGAAAGTTTTGGATGGCAAAGGGAATGTACTAGTCATAAGACTAATAACTTCCCAATTCAATGAGCATGTGATTAAGGGAATTTTTTCCTTCCATGCACAGCTGATTTAAGGCAAATTAGATACTTTACTTCTTTGGTTCACTTTGGTTCACCTGAGTGTCAGGAAGCCAGGCCCGAAGGGGCTTATACCTAGACAAACTAATGAATTACCCAATGGTCACGTAACACCCCAAACAATCCTTAGGGCAGCCTAAGTAAAACTGCACCTTCAAAAGAGCACCCTGCAGCCGGAGTGTATATTTGGCCCCTTTCTGAGTAGTGAGGAGGAAGTGGCTTCCCAGGAGATTCATAAATGAATCTGAACCATCACCTACAACTCTACGGTTCCATCGACCTCCCATTGGCACAAAGCTGAGTTCTTTGGCCGGAAATAATTCCCCCACGACCTTTAAACCATCACAGCTCAGGATCTGAGTTCGGGTTAGGCTCAACCAACTAAAAGCCTCTTTACTCGGGGACAGGGAGGGAAGAAAGGTGCATTAACTGTAATTCCTAGCTGCCGCGGTTGTTGCGAAATTTAAAGACAAGACTTCGTGAACTGCGAAGAGAACAAATCTGCTCCTCTTTGAGGATGCTACGATGCAATCTTGGCTCCTGTCAAGCGAGTTTCCACGGAGCTGAGCAGCCGGAGCCCGGACTGCTTCTCCGCTGGCTCCTCCCCTGTCACGCCGGCCCGGGCCCCGGTCGCAGGCGGAGGGGGCTCGGGCGCCGGGGCGCTCCAGCCCGCAGTCAGCCGCGGGTGAAATCCCTTGCGGGGGCGGGGCAGGCCCCGGCCTACCAGTTCCTGATTCTAGAAGCGGTGCCGGAGGCTGGCGGCGCCACAGGCGCCGGGACCGAGGGCCGCTAAGGATGGGCCGGCGCGGCGCTGCGAGCCTGCCCCGAGGCCCCAGCCCGCGGCGGCCGCTCGCCCGCGGCGTCCTCCCGGTGCTGCTGCGGCTGCTACTGCTGCCGTCCCGGCCGGGCGCAGGCGCCGAGGCCGAGCGGCCGCCGCACCTCGTCTTTGTGCTGGCGGACGACCTGGGCTGGAACGACGTGGGCTTCCACGGCTCGAACCTCCGCACGCCGCACCTGGACGCGCTGGCGGCCGGCGGGGTGCTCCTGGACAACTACTACACGCAGCCGCTGTGCACGCCATCGCGGAGCCAGCTGCTCACCGGCCGCTACCAGGTACGCAGCGCCCCCGGCGGCTCGCCAACCCGGCGCCCGCGCCGGGCTCCGCCCCTCCGGCGGCCGCCGCCGGGTCGTACGGCCCGAGCGCGCTCGCCGGCTCCCGAACCTCTCGCAAGTGGGCCGCGAGGCCGCGGTGGGCGCCGGCCGGCCGGGGGCACTTTCCCGAGCTGCGTCCAGGAGCGGGGACCGCTCACCCCGGCGGTGCCGTCGCCGCTCTGCCCCGGCCTGCAGGCCGCCGCGGCCTCTGCGCATGCCCGCTCCAAGGCGCCCCGCAGCCCCGGCACCCCCACCTCCCCCAGCGCTTTTTCTGTCTTTCGTTTTCTAAAGGTCGGGGTGAAAGAGTGTTCAGGAAAAAGAGTGCCCGCAGTGGGTACCACTCTTCTCCCTTGTGAACGCTGCGGTCCTGGGTTAGGACCGTCCGACCAGAGATTCATTTTTCCAGGTTCTCAACACGATGAAAACTAGCCAGGTTGATTTTTCTTGCGCTGCTGATCATTCCTTTCTGATTAACCTTGTGTTCAACGCCTCTGAGCATCTTTGTCTATTTATCATTAAAGCATAATTGGTATATAGTATCCTATTCGTTTCAGGTGTGCATTATAAGGATTTGATATTTTTATGCATTATAAAATGCATAAATGCCCCACAGTTTAGCTACCATTTGTCCCTATATGCAATTATGACAGTGTTATATTGGCTGTATTCCCAATGCTATACATTATATCTCCGTGACTCACGTATTTTATATCTAGAGGTTTGCACCTCTGAATCTTCTTCACCCTGTTTGCCTTCCTCTCAGGCCTTTCCCCTCTGGTAACCAACTGTTTCCTGTATCTATGAATCTGTTCCTGTTTCATTTTGTTCATTGTTTTGTTTTTTAGATTCCACATGTAAGTGAAATCGTATGGTATGTCTTTATCTCACTTAATTCACTTAACCATTATACTTTCTAGGTCCATCCGTGTTGTAAGGATGGTAAGATTTCCTTCTTTTTTATGGCTGAGCAGTGTTCCATTGTATATATAGTACATCTATTTTATCATTTCATCTGTGAATGGACACTTGAGTTGCTTCCATATCTTGGCTATTGTAAAGAATGCTGCAGGGATCACAGGGGTGTGCAGACTCTTCATATTGGTTTACCATTGTCTTTAAAAACTTTAAAGTTTATTTATTGAGAGGGAGAGAGAGAGAGCAAGCAAGCCACACATGAGCACAGAGATGGGGGAGGGGCAGAGAGAGACTCTCAAGCAGGCTCTGCATTGTCAGTGCAGAGCCTGAGGCAGGGCTTGAGGCCACAAACCATGAGATCATGACCTGAGCCAAAATCAAGACCCTGGTACTTAACTGACTGAGCCACCCAGGCACTTTTCGCTTGCCATTTTCTTCGGGTAACTACCCAGAAGTGGAATAGCTGGGTTGTGTGATACCTCTATTTTTAATTTTTTGAGGAACTTTCATACTATTTTCCACAGTGGCTGCAGCAACTTACATGACTACCAACAGGGAGGGTTCCCTTTTCTGTGCATCCTTACCACACTTGTTCTTTTGACACTAGCCAGTCTGATGGGGGTAAAGTGATATCTGGCATTATCTCTTTAAAAGCTTTTCTTTAAAAACTTGTGTGTAGGTAACAGAGATACTATACTTGCAGAGTGTGCACATACGTTAAATAACTAAGAATATCAAGAACATTTGCATGGTACTCTACTATTTTTAAAGTTAATTCTTGAAATAGCCTATGAGGTAGCTATAACTTTCAATCACCCTTTATAGATAAGGAAGTAAACTTGTAGAAGTTTGGTAACATGTTAAGAATCACACATGTTAAGAATCACACAGAGGGATGCCTGGGTGGCTCAGTTAGTTAAGTGTCTGACTTTGGCTTGGGTCATGATCTCATGGTTGGGATGTTTGAGACTCGCATCGGGTTCTGTGCTGACAGTGTTGAGCCTGCTCGGGATTCTCTCTCTCCTCTCTGTTTGCCCTCCCTCACTCTTTCATTTTCTCTCTCTCTCTCTTCCTTCCTCTCAAAATAAATAAATAAACTTAAAAAAAAAAACCACACAGCTAGAAAGTGTTGAAATTGGATCCATGCCTCTCCTGTATTCACTAGTCATCTCAGACCTATACAGTTATATCCCATTTGCTTAATCTGAATATGATTGATGATTTTATAAGATCCTGGTTTGATTATGACTATACCAGATACACACCAAGCATACCTCCTTATATATGGACTATTTATTCAACAAGCATATTTTGAGTCCTTACTGTGCAAGTCATGGGATATGCCTGAAACTTACCCTCTTAAATTTACGTGCAGGTAGCCTTTCAGATCAACCTTAGCCTCATGTTGTCCTGAGATCAAGACAAGGGAGGGTTTATTTGTAATAACAATTTCCACAGTGATCCGAAGACTTGTAGAAACAGAAACGATAGATTTGGACTACAGGCCTGAGAAGCAGCATTAGCCAGGGTTTCTAATGGAGGTAAAGGATGGTTCCCTTCACCATCAACCCCAAGTACCTTCCACAGGTCTGACTTGGGCTGCAAGGTGTAATCAGAAGTCCTGCTCTAAGGCAGATCTTACCCTGGACACTTTGTAGGAGTAAAGGAGCATTTGTGTAAAGAAGAAAGGAGGGAAGACAAGGTCTCCCCAGAATAGTTCTGCATTTCCTCTGAAATAACAGAACTGAACTCAAATTGCAGAAGAATGGGAGGGCCATTCATTTCTCTAACTTCCTCTCTTCCAACAGACTTGAACTGGAGAGCAAACACCATACTTCAAAAAACTCGTTCATGTAATTGACTGCTTTTGTCCCCTAACATCCTCTTCCACCAGTCACCACCATTCTATCTTGGAGGAAAAAAAGGGTATTTAGAGTACCCTATGGTTAAGATAGGAAGGATGGGTAGAAGCTTCATACTCCAAAATAGTTACAGCCCACTCAGTGTAGCAAGCTAGCTTCCTCAGTTGACTTTTTTGCTTGACTTTTATCCCCTGTTTTATTCTGAGCTCAGGAGACCCAGTTACAAATTACTTCAGATTTGCAAGCCTCCTTTTTTAAGGAGCCAACATTGGGGCTCCTGGGTGGCTAGGTCAGTCTGACTCTTGATTTTGGCTCAGGTCGTGATCTCACAGTGGGTGAGTTCAAGCCCCGCATTGGGCTCTTTGCTGACCGTGGGGAGCCTCTTGGGATTCTCTCTCTCTTTCTGCCCCTCCCCTGCTTGCTGTTTCAAAATAAATAAATACACTTAAAAAATAAATAATGGAGACAACATTCTGGGTAGAACTAAGGAGTCTTATTGCCCTTAGGTGCTATATACTGATACCCTTCTGAGCAGTTTACACTAACTACTTTAATTCTCTCACAGTCCGATGGGGTGGGTACTACTTTTGTCCCTATTTGATAACAAGGAAGACAGGCCGGAAGAGGTTAAGAACCTTGCCCAAGGTAACAGGGCTAGTAAGTAGGTAGATAATGATTTGACCAGGCAGCATGGATTTGTAACCACTACACTATGTTGCCTACTCAGAATTCTTAGAAATATCATTGCAAGAGCTGGTTCAGATTTACTAAATAACCTATTATTTTTTGGACATTTAGGTTATTTCCAAACATCTCAATAAAAAAATCAACCCATGATGTTTCAAGTTAGGAATTGCCTGTGTTAAATGTAAAATGAAAATGGGGGAGAGGTTTTAGTTGTGAACGAATCATATGCTGTGCAGAATTTTAGACAATAAAATGAGGACATTTGTTGACTATATCAAAATTAGGTACTTGAAAGAACTATGTAACTTAACAATGTGTTGTTATGTGAACTTAACAATCATCCTTTAATAGAATATTTAGAGGCCCAACCTTCCCATAATCATCTAACTGTAGATTAGGAAGGTATAAAGTGGTAAACCTAGGTTGGCTGAACTGAATTTCCCCAAGTTCTGAGTCTTAGTTTTTTGGCTTATTAAAGTGTTTAGTGAAGAAGACTGGTTGGGAATAATGAGATGTAGGTTTTGGCCTTCAGCGCGTCAGTCTTGAGACTCGAACCCGCTGGACATCATTTTCTACATCTGTGAAATATGGAAGTTGGGCTGAACTCCCAGGCTCTTTCTAGCTCTGCATTTCTTTGACTCTAAGACCCTTGTGTCCTTTAGAGCTGGTTTCTAACTTGGCAAATGCACATTATCATACCCACTGACCCCCTCTACTGGCAGAAAAGGAGATTAATCTTGCCCAGCACTGTGCTTAACAATGTTGCTGCTAGTTTTGTGCCAGGAACTTGTTTAATTAAACAGGAATGTGAACCGAGCCTTTTATATTGAGGCATATGATTGTTCAGAGTCCTCACATATGAACCATTTTATTTTATTTATTTATTTATTTTTAAATGTTTTATTAATTTCTAGGAGAGAGAGAGAGAGACAGCATGAGCAGGGGAGGGTCACAGAGAGAGGGAGTCACAGACAGAAACAGGCTCCAGGCTCTGAGCTGGCAGTCAGCACAGAGCCCGCGGGCCCGAACCCACGAACCGCGAGATCATGACCTAAGCGAAAGTCGGACACTTAACCGACTAAGCCACCCAGGTGCCCCAGATATGAACCATTTTAAACACGCATACTTCGGTGAACAATGCATGGAGTTTAGAGCACCCGGGTGGCTCAGTCAGTTGAGTGTCTCTTTATTTCGGCTTAGGTCATGGTCCTAGGGTTGTGGGATTGAGCCCCACGTTGGGCTCTGCACTGAGCACGCTTGTGATTCTCTCTCTTTTTCCCTCTGCCCCTTTCCCCTGCTCGTGTGCATGCTCTTTCTTTCTAAAATAAATAAAGATGAAAAAAAATTTTTAATGCATGGGGTTTGATAAAGCCAGGGAGAGGGAGATTGAGCAGCAGAGGAGGCCAATGGTTATTGGTAAATTCAGCACTAGAATTCAGGTCTCTGTACACTGCTCTTCCCACAGGCCTATGACTCATTCCTTTACTATTTTGACATTTTTTTCTAATTTTTTAATTTCATTTTTTGAGAGAGAGTGTGTACAAGGAGTGGGGGGCAAAGGGAAAGGGGAAGAAACTCTGATGAGGGTTCCATCTCACCGCCATGGGATCATGACCTGAGCCAAAATTAAGAATCACTTAACTGACTGAGCCACCCAGGTGCCCCGAGTGGAACCCTTTTCTTATTTGCAATCTGAGAGGAAAGCTTTCATTCTATCACCACTCAATATGACGCATTCATTCATTCTTTCATTCTACAAAGATTTATTGAGCAGCTATTTATGCCAGGCATTGTGCTATCCTCTGGGGTCTGCTGGAGGTGAGATGAGGAGTGACCAAGCAGGGGATGAAGTAAACATATAAACAAATGAGTAAGTGAGGTGAATTTATTTATTTATTTTTAAAGTTTATTTTGAGAGAGGGAGTGCGAGCAAGGGAGGGGCAGAGAGAGAGGGAGAGAGAGAATCCCAAGCAGGCTCCTCACTGTCAGCACAGAGTCCAATGCAGGGCTTGAATTCACAAACCATGAGATCATGACCTGACCAGAGATCAAGAATCAGGGACTTAACTGACTGAGCCACCCAGGTGCCCCACTGGGTGAATTCAAATAGCCGGGTAATAAATGTAGAGGAGACAATAAAGCAGGTCGAGTAATAAGTGACTCAGGAAATTATTTCCATGAAGGTGTTGGGGGCAGAGGCCTGAATGAAGAGGGGTCAGCCATTCAAAGATACTGGGAAGGAGAGTTTAACATAGTGGGAGGGACAGCCAGTAAAGGCTTAGAGGCTGCAGTGAGTTCTTTTAAAGAAGGGGACAAGGCTGTTTGTGACCAGAACTCAGTGAAAGTGGGTACGAAAAGTATGCTAGGAGCTCAGAGAGAGAGGCAATGCTTCCTGCTCAGGATAAAATATTAAACTTCAGCTTACTTATTCAGGTCTTCATAATGATGTTACATTGAAGGCTACTATATATTAAAGCATATTTCTTTTTTTTAATTAAAAAATGTTATTTTTGAGAGACAGAAAGAACACATGAGAGTCAGGGGAAGGGCAGAGAGATAGGAGGACAGAGAATCTGAGGCAGACTCCGCACTGACGGCAATGAGCCCGACATGGGGCTGGAACTCATGAACCGTGAAATCATGACCTGAGCCGAAGTCGGACACCCAACCTATTGAGCCACCCAGGTGCTCCTATTAAAGGAGATTTCTAATCAAACAAAGTTCTAAGTAATATTTTAAGGAGCTACAATAAAATACTATGTGATATTCTTTGTATAAATGTTAGTCCAGTTAGAATTAAATTTTTTATCTCACCCCGCCCTTTTAAAATAAGCTTATTTTTTTTTTTAAAGATTTCTTTTTATTTTTTATTTTTTATTTTTTTTAAATTTTTTTAACGTTTCATTTATTTCTAGGAGAGAGAGAGAGAGAGAGACAGCGTGAGCAGGGGAGGGTCAGAGAGAGGAGTCACAGATTGAAACAGACTCCAGGCTCTGAGCTAGCTGTCAGCACAGAGCCCGACGCGGGGCTCGAACCCACGAACCGCGAGATCATGACCCAAGCGAAAGTCGGACGCTTAACCGACTAAGCCACCCAAGCGCCCCAAAATAAGCTTATTTTTAAAACTGTCTTTGAGAATTATATTCCGAGTTTCAAATATAAGACATTTAAATAGTGCTACATGTAAAAAGATAAAAAAGATCTTTCCATCTTGTCTCTCAACCTTCCTTCCTATAGGGAGCCTCTATTATTTATTAGTTTCTTAGTATCCTTCAGAGGCACATTGTGCCTATAATGAAATAGATTTTATATTCACTTTCCCCTTGGTTGAAATCTCAAGGTTGAAATGTTAAAAATCCTAGGGACACCTGGGTGGCTCAGTTGGTTAAGCATCCGTTATCACGGTTCATGGGCTCTAGCCCTGCGTCAGGCTCTGTGCTGATGCTCAGAGCCTGGAGCCTGCTTCCGATTCTGTGTCTCCCTCTCTCTCTGCCCTTTCCCTCCCTCAAAAATAAACATTAAAATTTAAAAAATATATATACATATATTTAAAAATCCTTTAGTGGATAGGAGGATAGGATAGATATTGTTTAAGGTTATAAACTCGCAACAACTAGTAAATAAGACTTAGAGATCTGACGTACAGTATAGTCAACAGTACTGTATTAGAATCATCAAATTTGCTAAGAGACTAGAACTTTATGATTCCAATTACTAAAAAGAACATGGTAGGGTGCTAATTATTGCTACAATGGCAATGATATTCCGGTGTATAAATGTGGCACGCCTTAAAATTACACAATGTTATATGTCAGATATATTTCAGTACAAATACATAATAAAGATGGTTGTAAACATGATCAAATAAATAAAAATGCATCAGCTTTTCTAATAGAATTTGTATAGTGCTTTTAGTTCCAAAGAATACTTGAAAATACTAAATTTTTATATTCTTACATATTGACTTTATTCAACATGAATTATTCATTTTAACTCTCCACTCTTAGTCCACGTTTTAGATGTGCAGTTTGTTCCCTGGTCTGATTTCTCTGTAGGATTGTTTTGCTTGTCCCTGGCCTAGAGAAGCACTCAGTGTTGTGAATGTGAATGTGAAATGAATGAATGTGCTAAGAACTTAAACACCTGAGCCTTTCCTGTGAGAGCTCACCACCTCCCCTGCTTGTGGCTGATCTGCCATTTCTAGTGCCCCCACTTCCTTTTTAAGAAACTAAAAAGATTAAAGGGTAACTAAAGGCATAGGCCTTAGTAGGATCACTTCCTTTTAGGAAAAAAAAAATAATAACTTTGGTCCTTAGTTGGGATCATACTAACCTTGGGAACTGAGGGGACCACTCCACTAAAACTCTGTAACCTTGGCAGATAATAGAAGCAATGAAAGATGACTGCAGGGTTTTATTCTTAAGGGATGCAAGTCACATTTTTCTTACTCATGCTGGTAAACAGATGGGACATTTCAGGGCTTTTCACTCACCCCTGAAGCAGAGCCTTGGACAGAAAATGTAGGAAGGAGGCTGTGCAGGAGCATTGTGGGCGATTATTGACTTTTGCTTTGAGTTTGCTTTGAGTTGTGGAGACCCCTCACAGTTAGAGGGCTGCAGGTAGAATAGGGCGCTTCATACTGGCACGGAAAGAGGAAGGGGTTCTGCCTGACGATGCTCTCGGCTCCCTGCCTCTTTTCCTTCTCACCCCAGGCATCCTGCCTACCCATTCTTTATCATCCCCCCACCGACTTGCCTCTCAGTGGACCCTCATCCCTGTTTGCCTTTCCCTGGGCTCCAAGACTAGAAAATGGACAAAGAGGAGTGAAGAGCTAGAAGCAGGTGGAGTGACTGGGGAAAGTAGTAGGTCACAAATTGGGAGTGTTCATAGGATCTTCTGGAAATGGCATCCAGAGAGTGAGAGATGAGAGGAGTATACAATACAGGGGCTGTAGGTCCCTCTGAAAAGAAAGCACTTATTAGCCTCTGTTCTTATGCTTCCTTAGGGGGAGAAACATAGGATGCATCAGCTCCATAGTGACAAATAAGATGGCCTCCTACTAAAGCACATCACGGCTATAATACAGGGAATCACGGATGACTTGGTCTCACAGATCTTTTTGTTTTTGCTGAAGCCAGGTGTTTTTCCTAAGCCTCGCCAGAGCCAAGAGGCATTTTCCCAGAAGGGAAGAGGCACCCGGGTGCCATATCCTGGAAATATGAAGATATTTCAAAGAAACGGTTCTGTATTTTACATATTTTACTTCCCATGTCATTAGAAATGAGGCAGTAAGGAAATAAGTTTGGGGCTGAGTGACGCATAACCCATTGACTTACCAGATTTCTTTGCTGAATGATTTTTGAGGTTTATTATTTCAAGACTCGCCTTAAGCATACGTTGTTACTGTCGTAACTGTCTTTGTTTTTGTTTCTTTAATCATATCACTTTGCTACAAAATTCTTTTCTTCCATATTTTCCTACCGTTCCATGGTGGGCTTTTGGTTGGCTTTATAATTTACACAGAGGAAGGCACTGAATCAGTTTTTGCCTTGTTTATTCTTTTTACAAACAACATCCCGTTGTGGGTTTAGTCAGAGATTTACACTCTTTGCTAATCAACACCAAAATAAATAGACCCTTAAAACTGTCAGTGACACCAGCCAGTTCTGCAGCCCGAGTTCTGGAGGACCGGGCCAGATGGCAAGTCAGGCCCCTAACACACATAATGTGTGTTCTGTAGCTCTTGGCTTCAACAGCATGGGCAGCTGACTGCATTTTAGAAGCCTTAAGCGGCGGAGGGAGCAGATTCTCCAGTATCCATTTGTTCTGTGGGACAGTTCCAGGAATAAACCCTAAGGTGGCCCGAGTGGTACTTGACCGTGCTTAAAACCTGCAGTGTACTGGCCCAGACATGGGCTGGAAATTCTGAACTCCTGGCTGACCACCAGCATGTTCTGTGATTGCATTTCTGTTGTGAAGTGTCCCTCCTAGCTCTCTGGTATATAAAGGGGAGGCTGGAGCTGCCTGTTTTTCTGAATTTTCAAGTACTGTAGCAGGAGGTGTCCAAATACGTGGATGCAATGAGAGTATGAGTTCATCTTGAACAGGTCAGACTAATAGGACAGAATCTTCCTTCCACTCAACGGGCTGTTATCTCAACATTGTTAAGTGAGGAGAGAAACAGGATTCATTGCCATACATGTAGCAGTGGTTCCTGTAGCCCCTGAGAGTTTATTGTCTATACCGCTGAAACACTGTGTTCTGAGCTTCCAGATCAGAGATCATAGAATTCCTGAAATTCGGGGTGCCTCGGTGGCTTAGTCGGTGAAGTGTCCGACTTTGCTTAGGTCATGATCTCGTGGTTCGTGGGTTCGAGCCCCGCGTCGGGCTCTGTGCTGACTGCCAGCTCAGAGCCTGGAGCCTGTTTCAGTCTGTGACTCCCTCTCTCTCTGACCTCCCTGCTCACGCTGTCTCTCTCTCTCTCCTAGAAATAAAAAAAAATAAAAAAATAGAATTCCTGAACCTCTTAAAGGGGGATAAGTGAGAGGTTCTGATGTGGGAGCCGCCCTCCTCCCCTGCCCCTTTTAAGTTCATGACACTTCACAGGGCAGAAAAACTCACTGGATCAAATACATTTTTATATGCAACAAATACACGTACACAAGGATTCTTATCAGTTATCTCATAGAAAGAATCTAAAGACAAGCCAGGTCCTTTGCTGATTCTTTAGACCCTTTGCCTTTGTGCAGGGAATCCTTGATGGTCAAGTAAAATCTTAAGAGAAGCCGTTTTTGGAGAGAGGATTTGTTTAATGAAGAAGAGATGGCCACACACGGTAGGTGTAGAGTAACTCCTTTGGATTCTCCTGTATTATCTATATAAGCCTCTCCTTTTGTAACACTTTCCCAACACTGAAGATAGTTGTCAGGATGGAATTGTTTTAGAGTCTGTTGTGTTTACAAGGGGACACTTCTGGGGCGCCTGGGTGGCTTAGTCGGTTAAGCGTCCGACTTTCGCTTAGGTCATGATCTCGCGGTTCGTGGGTTCGAGCCCCGCGTCGGGCTCTGTGCTGACTGCCAGCTCAGAGCCTGGAGCCTGTTCAGTCTGTGACTCCCTCTCTCTCTGACCCTCCCTCTCCTGCTCACTCTCTCTCTCCTAGAAATAAATAAAAAACATTAAAAAAAAAAAACAACAACAAGGGGACACTTCTTTTTCTCTTGATTCCTATCAGCCTGCCCTGTGAGGCATGGTGTGGATGTGTCATCCTGGACTAAACTAAAGCTCAGCGTTTGTCTGTTTACTGCTTCTCTACACACTGCAGCGCCCCTACTTCCAGTAGTGTCTGAACAGACTAAAAACATGTTTTTGGCTGCCATCCAGAGCTCGGCTTCCGCTTCCTCAGTTCGCCATAAAAATGCTCTGTCCAATAAATTCTCGGGAATTGAAGAGAACAAATTCTCTGCTCCATATGATTGTAGATAATAGAAACAGGCTTCAGCTGACCACCTGGCTTGATGCCCATGGTCCGGGAACACCGAATCACACAGCATCCCTTGGCAGTGCTGTATAGCCTTCAGAGTTAATTCTCTGCATGTGATGGATGAGCTTGCCACTTAAAGAAATATGCACATAGCATTTATCTCCAGGGAGTCTTTTGAATTCCATAAAATACTACCGTTACTTATCCTGTACTACTGCCAATTAGTGTATATTATAAAGTTTTTGAATCTAGGGCTAATTTTCTGTTGAGTAAATTTCAAGTGTTAAGGATGGACAGAGTCCTTCTATGATTTGGGGTGTGTGTGTGTGTGTGTGTGTGTGTGTGTGTGTGTGTTGAGAGCAATGTTTCTCGTTCCCTGCCTGGATAAAGTTTTTGAATCTAGGGCTAATTTTCTGTTGAGTAAATTTCAAGTGTTAACGATGGACAGAGTCCTTCTATGATTTGGGGTGTGTGTGTGTGTGTGTGTGTGTGTGTGTGTGTGTGTGTGTGTGTGTGTGTGTGTGTGTGTGTGTGTGTTGAGAGCAATGTTTCTCGTTCCCTGCCTGGATATTCTTACATCCTTATTATTCAGAATCCCAGCTGGAAGGAGCTGGCATATTCAAATTAGGATAATTCAGGGAGGTTTATTTATAAAGGGACTATTTTCAAGAGTGTGACTTGGGGGAAGGGGAACACACGTAGACGTGTATAACCCCACGGAGCTGTTACTAGCCCCGGACCAGATGGGAGGGAGGAAAGAACCTAGAGACAGTGTCGTGTAGAGAGGGCTGCCTTCAGAATGGCCTGCACAGAACGGCCTGGTCTGGCAGTCCAGGGCCACTTATCTCTTCCCTCCCTATAATTTCCTGTCAGGACTCCCCCTTGGCTGAACCCACTCAGAAGCCAGAAGGTGCAGAGTCCTTTGATTTGGATCCCATAGGTCAGCTTCCTGGGGCAGAGAGCAGGATAGAAGGCAGAATGTGGGTTTGAAAAACAAGTAGAAGGTGCCTGGCACATATCCCAGCGGAGGTGACCAGTGATTTCTAGGAGACGCATAGAAATCTTAATAGAAAACTTAAACTTGCTTTTATTTTTAAATAGCGTTAGTGATATGCGATCGACATACAATAAAGTGTTCATATTTAAAGTGTAGAGTTTGATACGTTTTGATATATATCTACCTGTGAAGCCATCACCACAGTCAAGAGAGGGAATGTATCCAGCACCTTCAAGAGAAGTCCAATTTGGGGGCGCCTGGGTGGCTTAGTCGGTTAAGCCTCCGACTTTCGCTTAGGTCATGGTCTTGACCCCGGTTTGAGGGTTCGAGCCCCGCGTCGGGCTCTGTGCTGACTGCCAGAGTTTCAGAGTCTGTATCTCCCTCTCTCTCTGACCCTCCCCTGTTCATGCTGTCTCTCTCTATCCTAGAAATAAATAAAAATATTTTTTTAAAAAAAAGAGAAGTCCTATTTAATTTCACCTTAAAGATATTTTATATGGTTCTTTTAAAAGGGTCTGGAAAGAGGGGCACCTGGGTTGCTCGTCTGACTTCGGCTCAGGTCATGATCTTGTGGTCTGTGGGTTTGAGCCCCGCGTCAGGCTCTGTGCTGACAGCTTGGAGTCTGGAGCCTACTTTGAAATCTGTGTCTCTCGCTCTCTGCCCTTCCCCTGCTCATGCTCTGTCTCTCTCTCTCAAAAATAGATAAAAAAATGTTTTTTAAAAAGGGCATGAAAAGATTCCAGGAAATGAAGCAATGGCAGGTGCAACTCAAAAAGCTTTGGTTCTGGAAAGAGACACAAAAATGAAATTTAAAACAGTGTCAAAGCTTGTGAGAAAGCTATTCAAGAGTAGCTTATAATAAATTAGGAAGAAAAGATTGTGAATGTGAATTTTTTTGGCTTCTACTTTGTATCTGTTTATTGCCATGTATTTAACATAAGATAAAATAAGATAAAAATCTTTCTGGTCTGTGTGGTCAGTATTTGAATCTGAGAAAATCAGTGATTAATCAGTGAATATTCAGTAGTGCCAGTAAAACGGTGGGTATATTTTATTGGGTGTTCAAATGACTGCAACATGCCCCCAGGGGCAGGTCCAGGCTCAGGTGTGTGTTCTCTGTAACACCACACCATCTCTGAAGGAAGTGAATTGAAATGTAGTGGAGAAGTTATGAATTGTTATTGTTAACAAAGCTTACAGTTATTACTGTGGCAATTGAATCCTTAATATGTCCTTGGTGATCGAGGTGAGATGGCATTTAATTCCCTAAGCTGTATGCCTTCTGCTTTCAATTATAAAAGCCAGTTGAGGGCACGTGGGTTAAGCGTCCAGCGTCTGCTCAAGTCATGATCTCGTGGTCTGGGACTTCAAGCCCCGCGTCGGGCTCTGTGCTGACAGCTCAGAGCCTGGAGCCTGCTTCAGATTCTGTGTCTCCCTCTCTCTCTGCCCCTTCCCTGCTCCTGCTCTGTTTCTATCTCTCAAAAATAAGTAAATGTTAAAAAAAATTTTTTTAAATTATAAAAGCCAGTAAATCATTTGTAAACACATATATACCGTTTATTAATAATCGCTTGCTACCCACCTGACAGCTGATGGAGGCCAGAGAGTAATGGCTTGGTTTGAGAACTGCCCCTCTTACCCTTCTGTGCCCCCAGAGCTCCGTTTATGCTAGGGAAATCAGGAGTTGCCCCGCCTTTCCTAGGGAAAGTGTCCAGTGCAGAGTTGCATGGGAGAACCCAGCCCCACTTCATACAAAGGAAAGTACCTCCCTGGCTAAGCTAGGAGCAGGAGGAGAGGTGTGAGGTTTGGTGGAAGGGAGAGGCTGGGCAGCGCAGAGCCCCCAGGGACTCCAGTCACACCCCAGCAGCGGGTGCAGTGGTACCTATCAGCACAGGAGCGAGGTAGGACAGGGGCCATGCTGGCTTCTATGCTGGCCTCCGGATTCATCTAGCAAGTTCAGGGCGCTCAGAGTCTTTGGACTTTTTATTTCTTATGCCTACATGATTCTTGCCTCAGCTTTTCCCAAGGCTCTGCCACTCTCTCCCTTGATTCAGATTACTGCTCAGATGTCTCCTCCTCAGAGTTCTTTTGCCACCCTCCCTAAAGAATCACCTCTGTCACCATCTCCCTCTCCTACTTTATTTCTTTCATTGCAGTGACCACTAATTAGACATTATAGGTCAGTTTCAACCTTTTTGGTCATAGGACCTCTGCAAATACTTAAAAATCATTACAGAACCCAAAGAGCTTATATTTATGTGGCTTACACCTTTCAGAATTCACCATGTCAGAAATTAAAATAGAAATTTAAAAATATTTTTATTGACTATTAATTAGTAATATTTAAAAATATTACTGCTGGTTTTCAGTATAATATAATTCCATTATATGTTAACATAAATAACTTATGAAAAATAACTATAGTATCCCAAGCAGGAGAATTACATGAGAAGAGTGATAATTGTTTTGTGTTTTTGTACCTGTCTTCTATTAATAGAAGACAGCTAGCTTATTACAATCTGTTGCAATATATTGTTTTGGTAAAAGTTCAGGAAGAAGATCTAGCCTCACACAGGAAGTTGAAAAACACACAGGAAGTTGAAAAAGGAAGGGTTACTTTAAGAGCCTTTTCATATAGTTGTGAATATTCTATTTTATTGTCACACCACGACTCAACACGTGAGCATTTCTCAACAGCTGATTATTGTGTGGTCCTTGCACCCTGGGCATACTTGTGTGACCTGCTCCCAACTTAATGGGTCAGATAGCTGCTTTTTTTTCTTTCTTTAATTTTTTTAATGTTTTTTATTTTTGAGACAGAGGAACAGAGTGTGAGCAGGAAAGGGGCAGAGAGGGCAAGACAGAGAATCTGAAGCAGGCTTCAGGCTCTGAGCTGTCAGTACAGAGCCTGATGTCAGACTCGACCTCACAAACTGTAAGATCATGACCTGAGCTGAAGTCAGATTCTTAACCGACTGAACCACCCAGGCATCCCAAGCTGCTTTTTTATGTCTTAAAAAAGGTGGTCCCTGACTTTTGAAATTATGGCTTCCATAAAGTAGAATAAGACTTGCAAATCATTACTTTCATTATATTTTTGAATAATCCTTTAAAAAAACCCACCTAATCTCAAAAGATCAGAGACGCTCCTTCTAAACCAAACACCAGTTTCTCATGTGCACAAAAATTGGAACACTTTTTCCTTGATAGATTCACACATCATATTATGGTTACTGTTTTTGAGGTAGGATGCAAAATCTTAGGTTATTAGCTTCTAACATAATTCCTTGATAAATATTTGCTGAAGTATCTAATGTTTGTTAGAGAGCTTTTACTCATTTTTTCCAATCCTGTTTATGTTCACTACCTTATTTGAATAAGTGACTAAAGAACCATTCAGAAATATCCTTGAGCTGGTACAGGAATTAAGTTAAACTTTCGGGTCTACAGATATGTCCAGTACATTCAGCAACCACTTTATCTGCCTGTTCAGAATGTTTCGACATCATCAATCTATAATTTCGCGTTTATCTCTTTAAGATCCACACCGGTTTACAACACCAAATAATCTGGCCCTGTCAGCCCAGCTGCGTCCCTCTGGATGAAAAACTCCTGCCCCAGCTCCTAAAAGAAGCAGGCTATACTACTCATATGGTCGGAAAATGGCACCTGGGAATGTACCGGAAAGAATGCCTTCCAACCCGCCGCGGATTTGATACTTACTTTGGTAATGGGAATGCACATGTTTCTTTTACAACCTAGACTAGCTGCAGCCATCTCATAAAACACACCTGACTGTAATCACATAACTGGAAACTTGAACACAGAATGAATCATTCAGCATTGCCGTGGGGCAACTTTCTTATGCCACCTCCAGAATCCTGGCTCTCTGCTCAGCCCGCGGTGGGCAGCCGTGCACAGGGAGGCACTTACCTTGCCAGAGTATTAAATGCCACTTTGGGGAAGTGTTTTCTACTTTCACATCTGAGACCACTGTACTCTAGAGACCTTTTTACCAAAAGGGAATACACGTCCTTTTTAAAAAAATTCCAGGGGCACTTGGGTGACTCGGTTAAGCATCTGACTTCAGCTCACATCATGATCTCATGGTGTGTGAGTTCGAGCCCCGCATCAGGCTCCGTGCTGACCGCGCAGAGCCTGGAGCCTGCTTCAGATTCTGTGTCTCCCTCGCTCTCTGCCCTTCCCCCCACTCATGCTCTGTCTCCTCTCTGTCCCTCCCTTGCTCACACTTTGTCTCTCTCTCAAAACTGAATAAACATTAAAAATTATTACAAATTAAAAAATAAAAAAATTCCAGGCAAAACCTAATATAAGAATATTTTCTTCACAAAGTCTCACACACTATCTTTTTCTCTCTGTGGGCTGTCCCAAAGACTTTTTTTCCAGAGATTGTGGAGAAGACTCCATTGGTATCCTTCCCCCCTTCTGTGAGGTCTGTTTTTGAAATCACTAGATTCGGGAAGACCATTTAAAAAAGTAAATAACAAATGGTAATAGGAAGGATAATAACAAATCAGAGGCATTTTATACTGGATAGCCGTATAAAAATGCGAAACCTAAAGTTAGTTTTAAAACTTACCCTTTTTTTTTAACCTCTTATAAACTTAATTAACAGGCTTAATTTACAGCCTATTTATCTTACCAGTGGCTATTTATCTTTCTGATAAGTTCTTTTCACCTCATGCTATCTGGCTGTTTAGCTACCTACTTCTCTCATTTGTCTCTTTGTTTATTTACAACCTATCACATCCAAAAAAGAACATACCCTGAACATAAAAGTTTAAAAATAAATAGAATGGCAGTGCTTGGGTGCCTCAAAAGGTTGAGCCTTCAACTCTTGGTTTTGGCTTAGGTCATGATATCACCGTTGTGGGATCGAGCCCAGTGCTGGGCTCCATGCAGATCGTGGTGGAGCCTGCTTGGGATTCTCCCTCTCGACTTTGGCTTCTCTCCCCTCCTCATGTTCTCTCTCTCTCTCAAATACGTTTGAAAATAAAATAAATAACATAAATAAAGTAAAATAAAACAAAACAAAATAAAATAAAATAAAAATGAGGGTGAGTAGAAAAAGGTGGAATCGCAGCATGGCAACAACTCACAAAAAAACTTAGTGGCTGTAGGTGGACTTCACAGTGAACTCTGCAACTTGAAATTTCTTATGTCCAAAAAAAAAAAAAAAAGAAATGGCTATAAGAGTCACATTATTTATAAGATAAATGGAAGCCAGATGTTCAGGAAGAGTAAAGCATTTTCTGGCTCTTAGACATGAGAAATTTCTCCTTTGGGAAAAAGTAAGGTGGACAACATCCTCAAAAGCAGCATTTTTGTAATAGAGTGGTGGTTTTCTTGTACATGTTTCTGTAAACATGTCTTTTTATTCAAGGTAGGGCCAGAGTGCCAAAGTGCACTTCAGTGATTATATGGAGCCCAAACAATGCAGTCGAAGCACATGGCTCTGTTGTGCCGGGTTGGATCTGGGGTTAAAGTTGAGATGCAGGACATCAGGCATGAGACCGTATGTTCCCTGCTCCCATCCAGGTTCTCTGGACGTTGCTAAATACTCATGGCATTCTTTCCTGATGAACCTGGAGAGATCCTCAGCATCCTCAAATAACAGTTACAGTCAGACTTGGGTGTAAGACCTCTGTCATTTTGGAAATTCTAGAGGAAAAAATAGCCTGTATATCCTTGGACAATTTTTATTCAGGCCTTTGGTGAAAGCTGGGTTAATACCTATACACTGGCAACAGGAAGGATTATAGGTATTTTGATTGTTTTTTATTTTACTAAAAGCCAAGTCATATATTTAAAAATTCAATTCAAGCCCTACAGTCATATAGACTTGTAGATAGGCAGGTTTAATGACCACGCAGATGTTATCACTGTTATGACTTAGATGTTTTGTTAAAAAGCAGTCAGATGATTGTGGGGCTGGTTGCACAACTCTGGATACCTTAAAACCCATTGAATTGTAAACTTCATATGGGTCACTTTGATGGTATGTGAATCATGTCTCAATAAAACTGTTTAGGGAGCCTGGGTGGCTCAGTCGGTTAAGCATCCGATTTCAGCTCAGGTCAAGATCTCATGGTTTGTGGGTTCGGGCCTGGCATCAGGCCCTGTGCTGACAGCCAGCTCAGAGCCTGGAGGCTGCTTCAGATTCTGTGTTTCCCTCTTTCTCTGACCCTCCCCTGCTCATGCTCTCTCTCTCTCTCTCTCTCTGTCTGTCTCTCTCAGAAGTAAATAAAACATTAAAAAGAAAAAGAAACACTGAAAAAACTTCACTAAAAAAAACCTGTTTAATAAAAAAGCCAGAGAGTTAGTTGTTCAAAATGTATTTTCTGGGGCACCCGAGTGGCTAAGTTGGTTAAGTGTCTGACTCTTGATTTTTGGCTAAGGTCACGATTTCATAATTTGTGGGTTCAAGCCCCATGTTGAGTTCTGTGCTGACAGCGTGGAGCCTGCATGGGATTCGCTGTCTCCTTCTCTCTCTACCTCTCTCCTGCTCACATTCTCTTTTCTCTCTCAAAAAGAATATATAAAAAAGTATTTTCTGATTTTTTGCAAAAAAGCATAGAATACCATCTTCTTTAGGCTCAGCATATGAGTTCATATTTGTGAATCACTGTTGTGAGAAAAGCTGTATATGATTGTCACATGATTGTTTGGTATCAGTCTGGCCAAGTATGTAAATAAATAGTTCTATTCCTAGAATCCTCCTATTTGTAATATCTTTTTAATATTTACAGTTCATACATCTTGTAATCAAATATATGCTATGCTATATTCTCCCAAGTAATAGAACAGTTAACGTTTACAGAGAAATAACCTGAAGTGATCTCCTCAAGCTCTGATACCCAGGGGTTATTAAAAATCCCAAATAGAATCCCAGTTTCCTGACTTCTTTACTAATCCATAGAAAGGATAAAATCACATTTGTGGATACAGTTCTATCTCTACTATATATTAATTAACAAACACATTGGATCTCCCTTTCTGTTACATACATCAGGGGACAGATTACTGTTTAAAAGGTATTCTTAAGACTGAAGGTATTATTCAAAGGTATTATTCAGGACTTTGAATTTTTTGCAGCATGGAAAAGGAGGAATTTAATTCACAATAAATTCAGTTTTTAATGTAAACTGGGTAAGGCTTTTGATTGTGATTATAGAGAATGTTCAGGATTGGGGGAAAAGCTACACCAGTTTTATCAACCTCATTTTAAAGTTAATAAGCATAATTTGTTAGGAGGTGGTTCAGAGCTTATTTCTTTTTAGTGGCTTTATTGAAGTATACTTCATACACTATATAATTCACTCAACTAAAGTGTACAATTTATTGATTTTTGATAAATTCACAGGGTTGTGCCACTGTCATCACCATCCCATTGCAGAATATTTTCATCACGCCCCAAAAAACCCTATCCCTGTTAGCAGTCACTCCCCATTTTCCCTGACCAGCACTGGGCAACTGCTAACATAACCCTTTGTGTCTATAGATTTACCTTTTCTGGACATTTCATATAAATGGAATCATACAAGATGCATGATATTAATATTTTAGGAAAATATAGAACGTCTGCACAAACAGCTATTCATTGAGAAAGCCTATTTCATGTTTAAATCCAAATTGTAAGATAGACAGTTGATACCATTTAAGTTTGGGGCAAAACTGAGATCTCCATAGGTAGGAAAATCTACTTTCAGTGCCCCACATTAGCTTGATCTTTTGGCTCTGTTAAATTAGATCTAGAGCTCCCGTTTGGAAAGGTTTGTATCTTTCACCAGTGGGTGTCAGCATCTGACCAAAGATGATTCCTCCTAGAGCCGCTTCTATAAATAACCTTGAAGCCAGTCTCCCAAGGTCAATATCAACATTATTTGAATCCTGTGTTCATTTATGTGATTACTTCATAGTATAAACTTGTAAGAAATCACATGAACTGTATGCCATTTTTGCCATTAGATAGCTTTAAAAGATTAAGATTTTGTCACCTTTGCTGAATTTGAGAGTTATAATACACAGCCTTATGTTCTGAAGAGTTGCCTGAAGAATGGATTTGAATTTTTGTAATAACATTTTAATGCCTCCTGCTAGCAAATATAGAGATGTTAAGAAGTGGTGCTCTGATTAGCCTTGTCATTTGATTAGCATTGTCATGGGTAATCAATTGCACTAGGCAATTAAATGCTGAAACATTAGTTTGTTTAACAAGTTTTATGCTATGCTGACTACTTTCATCTCCCATTCTTGCTGTAGGATATCTCTTAGGTAGTGAAGATTACTATTCCCATGAGCGCTGCACATTAATTGAGGCTCTGAATGTCACACGATGTGCTCTTGATTTTCGAGATGGTGAAGAAGTTGCAACAGGGTATAAAAATACGTATTCAACAAACATATTTACCAAAAGAGCTACAGACCTCATAACTAGCCATCCACCTGAGAAGGTAAGTTTTGCTTCTATGTGGATATCAAAATTGTGTTCAAGACAGCATCTCTTTAGGTGAATATAGGATAAGGCTGCTTATTTAGGGAAAAAAATCCATTCTAGAGGAGTTTCCAAATTTTGGAGTATATTGGAATCCACCTGGGAAAGCTTGATAAAAATAGAAATTCCTAGAACCCATCTCTAAGAGATTCATTCTTTAGGTCTGTGGAAAATCTATATATTGGCATTTTAAAGGAACTCATCAAGGATAATTCTGATGCCAAGTGGTCTGCAGATTACACTTCGAAGAATACTGTGTCTGCAGTGTTTTAGTAGACATGCAGTTTTATTCTTTTGGCGTATTATGTGCATGTGCTATAAGCAGTTAGTACATTGACTTTTTTTAAACAATAGCCTTGTGTACAAGACGAGGCTAAATTATGGCAAATTTCCTGTTATGAGATCAACAAACTTTAGGTTCAGGGCAAGTCCTTTTAACTTTGTATTTTGGATATTCTAGATATTTTGCATCCCCATATTAATTTTAGAATGAGCTGCTCTATTTCTACCAAAAAGTTCCTGCGTGGAATTGGATTTTATTGAATCTGTAGACCAACTTCACGAGAATGAATGCCTTAACAACATTAAGTCTTTCATTCCCTAAACATGGTATACTGATGAGCCTGTTTTTTACATTTACTACACTGAAGCCACCGTGTATGTCACGTACTAGAATCTTTTGATTTATCTAAAGGTACACATAGAAGAGAGTCAGAATTGCCTTAAAAACAAACTTTTTTGTTAACCTAGAGTTAACTTCATAAGCTAAATTCTCTGAATATACCTTTAAAATTAGGTCACATATTTGTGTTGTCAGATTAAATGTGGCTTCATTAAGAACTAACTATATTAACACTGATGAAATTAGTCCTTCACTAAGACCCTGAAATAGCAAATTCCAGAATGTGCAGTGTTATCTGGTGTTTCCAATTTTCTGCAGTTTGCCTCTTGGGCAATTACTGACTGTCTTCAGGGAGATCACAATTTGGATTTCGGTTTGTATGCCTGTTTGGATGTGGTACCTGAACACTGATTCCCTTTGTGGCACCATTTCTTCCTGGCTGTACCTCTGCCTATTCTGACTCAGCATTGGGGGTTCTTCCTGGTATCTCTCCACTTTTGCCCTACTTGGGCTTTTTATCACTCTTACATGCTGACCACCTTGGAGTGGCCGTGCTAGCTGTGGAACATGGAAGATCAGAACATTTGCTCAAATATATGGACATATGTGGGTTTTAAATCTAGATCTGAACCAATGTTCAGAGAGGTGGAAAGATAACTGCTAGGTAATTGGCTTAGGTTCTCAGTTTTCCTCTGTATGCTTGGTACTTTATAGATGGCACTAAAAACCCAAAGAATAAGATAAAGTCTTAAGGGAATTATTGTTCTTATCCTGTCTTTTGAGGTAGGCACTGTTTTATAGATACAAGCAAACAAGTTGACTTGTTCAAGGTCACAGAGCTACTGAGAGTCAGAATCAGCATTGAAACCCACACTGACTCCAGAGCTCATGCATTCAACAAGCTTCCCTACTTCACAGCTAATATCCAAGACCAGAGAATATTAACCAGTGTATGATTCAGCTTGAGCATTCCAGTCTTGACAGTGTATTGGGCTCATCTGGAAAGCTTGTAATAAACACCGATAACGAATATTGCAATTTATTGGGTGTGATGGGGGGTATCATCGGTCTTTAATTAACCCCTCTGCTCCCACCTCCCACCAGTGATTCCAATGTGCCGTCACAATAATTGATTCCCTTCAAACACAGAGGGGCAAGCTCAAGCCAGCTGCCTTTTACAGGCTTACAATGTAACACTACCTTAATCATGCAACCACTATAATATGCCTACAGCAAAAATTAGTTCCCATTAGGCAACAATAGAGAATTCTCTCACAGTGCCCCTAACATTAAGCAGATAAGAGGAAGCAGCTGGGTAAAATAGTTCTTCGTGGGTGGGCTGCCTTATCTGGTGTGGTGTGGAAAGCTTGCAAGCCATCCAAACTTGTGTTATTAATATAGTGCTGCTCAGAGGTAGCATTATGGAAATGACTAGATGAGAACATGGTCATTTTCCTACAGTGTCTGAAATATTCTGAAGCAGTGTCCAGCATTCCCAACATCCTCCAGGTCAAGTTTCAAGCATAGACATAAAGGAATGAAAGCATCAATACTGAGTGACAGCCCCAGAATGTTTAAGACAGCAAATATGGATGATTACATTTTCAATTCTCAGTAAAATGACACATCACATAGTTCCAGGAGTTGCACTTTTCCTTATTTTATCCCAATGTTGAATCTGATTCTGTGCCAGTTTCTTAGGTGCTGTACAGAGACTGCAACACAGGCAACTTGTCCTGAGGTGGAAATCATTAAAGAAATGCACATGCAGTATCCACAAGCCATCTTACAAATGTGCCTATTTTAAAGAGCACTTGAGGGGAAAAGGGCATATGGAGCTGTTTTGCCACAGAAACACAGTTGGTGCTGGGTTCGAGGAGAGCCTGCTAATAACCACTGTGCATGTGTTGGGAAGGAATGTCTTTTTTTCTATAGGGTAATTCCCTTCGTACTAACACTATGGTGTAAAAGTAACATGTCCATAAACTATCTTTTGGTTAAAACTAGCCCTCCTCAATAGCCTTACACTTTGCAGAATAAAAAAAAAGTTTTCTCATAAACCTAACCTACTCGAAGCTTCTTCAAGCAAATGTGAATTTCTAGTGGTAGACACTTTTCCATGACACGAGTTGGAAAGAGTTGGCTTAATTTGAAAGTCAACAATAAAATAACAATTTAAAAGTGCATCATATATTTTTTAATTTATACTTTAAATTAGGGAAATCTACTAAAGAAATGAAAGTAAGGCTTTCTTCTTCACTGAAACCAGGTTTCTTAGCATGGTGAGGATATTTGGAGTATCTGTCTTAGGAACTGTATGGCATAATAAGAAAGGGAAAAGATCCCTTAGTATCTTATCAATATGGTAATAACTTTAGGTAATAATGTCATCCTTTTATGTGATACTTAACCATTTGCTCATGATTCACATCTAGGATTACGTTTTATATTCCTAAGAAGCCTGAAAGGGTTATAGTTAGGGTTGATGTAAAGGTGGCAGCTGTAACTGGCTTGTTCTGAGAAGAGGTCTGGACCCAAGAAAGAGCAAAGGAGAGATCAGGGTCAGTCCATTATTAACCTGGAGATCCCTGGAGATCAAAAGTCAGCCCCAGGACTACAGTGCTTTGAATCACCATACCTGTACGGTCAGAATAGATCCGCAGGTCTCCAAAGGCCAAGGCATGATGAGAACTCAAGGCAGTAGACAGCACAGTAAGACTGAGGCCATCCTCAGGATGGCAACTGCTGGCTTTAGGCTAACAGTGAGCCCAGCCTGCATCGGCAGGTGTGGGGAAACTGGCTATATCTGTTCCCTGACAGGGGTCTTGGAACAAGTGGCTGCAGGCAGGGTCCTGATTGTGTTTGCAGAACCCTAGAGCCCTAGTTAACTTTTTTTCTTCCCCGTTAGGCTACTGTGTAGTACAAAGAACAGTACTCTATGAAATTTTTTTTTTCATTTAAAAATAGTATTGAAATGTTACGCACCTAGCCTTTTGGGGTAATGAGTTGTTTCATGGATAAAGTTTACCTTGTGAGTGCTGAAACTTTTTTTGAATGTTTACAATATGGGCTGGGAATACACTCAGTTGTGTTGCATTGGGCCTCACCTTATTAAAGGAGTGTCCCTGTACACCATCCTGCCTCCTTCTGGTGAGCCAGAGGCATGTTGGTGTCTGTGTCTGTCTGCCCATACACCGTGCGGCCCTTGATGACTGCTGGTGAAATGGGAAGAAAAGAGAACTGACTTCGTTCGAGGAACACTTTTATCTTCACTTGTAAGTGATTAGGATGTGGTCGGCAGGTTGTGCGAGGTCTTTGTGTCACCTGTGACGCAAACAGGCCTCAGGCCTCAGAGGATGTTTTCACTCCCTCTTCTTAGCTATGCTCCCTCTGTTTGAACTAACAGAAGCCCTACCACTGGAAAAATGGGGCAATTGCTTCCAGTTTGTAACTTTGACCCCTCAAAGGTGATGGTCATGTCTTTAGCCCCTCAAGGAATCATTGTGGGAAAGATTTCCAGGTAATGTTTTGCTTTGAGTAGAATGGGAGTAGAATGATTTCCATACTGAATGTTTATAAGACTAATGATGGTCCAAGAATCATTTTTTTCCCCCATGATGTATTCTAAGAACGCTTCCCACCACGCTCCCTGGCTGTCAACCCTAGAGATCACTTGCTCCTGGGGGTAACCTGCCCCCTGTCCCCTTTCCTTCCCCGTGTGGGTTGCCATGTTGCTGCTAATGACCTGCCTGCGAGATGTTCTCCTTGAGCAGCAAGCTCCTTCCCTCATGTCTCCAGCCCTGCCCAGAGAATCCAGACCAGGGTCACACACTTGGGCGTTTACAGGGGCCAGGCTGCTAACCTGAATAAGTGAAGCCACTCAGAACAGCGGGGAAGCTGTAGAAATTGGAGAGCCCTCGGGAGTGAGGCCTCTATCTCATGCTCCAGCCATTTGTTACCATATGGAGCATGGACGTGGAGTTGTTGGAGTTATGATTTTCCAAGAATTGTTTTAAAGAAAACCACAGTGTTTCATGTGACCTTTCCTGATTCTAAAAACTGTATGTGGGCTGCAAATTGTTGTAGTCTTCCAATTTTTAATCCTGCCCCCATCCAGACCATGGCTGATGGGTGGGGTTGGTATGATCTTGTGCTAAAGCCCCAGACGGCTGCTCCAACAGCAGACCCTCATATTGCACTGTCTGGTCCCCAATGTCCCTGCATACATGTTCCCCTCTAGACGTCCCACCCTACGCTCCTTCCTCACCACCCGGGCAGGGCATGTGCTGGGCTTCCCTTCACTGTGGTCTGGGGGAACTCAGAAGTCTTGGTGTGTGCATGGCTGGAGCCGAAAGTGTGTGTATTGAGGGGGAGTGGATGCAGTGTCAAAGATTTGAGTATTGGCCTTTGGAGTTGCAGTTTGGAATGTCTTCCCATGGAAGTAATGTACAAATAGGTTGTACATTATTGTAGATATCCTTTCATTGCCTCTCTTCCTTCATTAAATAGGTTTTAAAGCCGTGACTTTGGTATTAAACAGCTATTTTTAACATTTTGGTTTTGGGGAAAAAGTGTTTCTAAGTTCCAAAGATCTGAACTAAAAATAATTTTTTTGGGTCTTTTTGAGTTCCATATGTGTATATTCCTTACACTATCCAGTAAGTTGTATAATATAGAATTTTAAAAAATTTATTGACAAGAATGAAGAATGAAATATGAGCATGCCTTCCAGTCTGCTTTCTAACTTTTCCTTATTCATTTGTGAGATTTAAATGCCTCAAATACTTTAATAGAATTGTATTATTATGCTTGGGTTGAACAGTGGTTGTCTCTTTGAGGGTTTTCAGCTCATTAAGGAATTCTGTAGGAGCACAAAAAAAAGAGGCTTATTAAAAAAGGAGAAGCTGACCTGAAATACCACTAATATCAAATGCTATAAATTGGTGTAAAAGGTAAACTAGAATCAATGTATCACATTCCTTAGTCTCCAGGAATTAAATTGGCCATATGTTTGGTCTTAGATCAAAGACTAGCCAGGCATGGTGTTCACTTGTTTTTTTCCTATGAAAAATCCTGAACAGTCTCTTAAAAGATGGGAACTTGATTACTGGCTAAAGCAAAAAGCTAACACATCTATTGGTTCATCTCCACACCATAATAGTGGAGCTTCTAATAGGAAATTGCTCTGCGATTAATACGAATGTGGACAAATCATATAACCGTTCTGAGCTTCAGTTAACTTATCTGTGAAGTGGGTGTAACATAGGCTGGATTTGAGTATTACATGAGACGGCATATGTAAATCAGTATCATAATGTCTAGCACATAGACATTTCATATATAGTTGTTATTATTGGCATTTTTATTATTTGTTTAGATCAGAGTCTTCTGGGTCATTTTAGAACTCAAGTTTTTAGTTTTAATTTTTTTGTCATGTCTTTTGTTGCATTTTTAATATCTTTATTGATGTTAATATTTCACATACCATAAAATTCACCCAGTTAAAGTATACAATTCAATAGTAAATTCACAGAGATGTGCAAATACCACCACAGTCTAAAACATTTTCATTATTCCAAAAAGATGGAATGCCTCATACCTATTAGTAATCACTCATACCTCATACCTATTAGTAATGAAACCTAAAAGAAAGAAAAGAAAAAGAAACCTCATACCTATTAGTAATCACTCCCCATCCTCTTCCTCCCAGCTCCCTATAGCTCCTGGCGTCTTTTGAGTATCTTTTCAGGTGGTTATTGGCCATTTACATACCCTCTTTGAAGAAATGTCCATTCAGAGTCTTACCGCCTCTTCTAATTAGGTTAATTGTCTTTTATTATTGAGTTGTAAGAGTCCTTGGTATACCCTGGGTGCAAGTCCCTTATCAGATGTATGATTTATAAATATTTTCAAGCCCTTCTGTGGGTTGCCTTGATATTACTTTTATTAACTGATAAGTCTGGACTTCTGTCTCTATATTTAATGTTTTCATGCTCTCTTAACTAATTTGCACAAACTTTCTTTCCAGCCTCTATTTCTCTACCTTGCTCTTCAGTCTGTCCACGAGCCCCTTCAGGTCCCCGAGGAATACCTGAAACCCTACGACTTTATCCACGATAAGAATAGGCATTACTATGCAGGGATGGTGTCTCTTATGGATGAAGCAGTGGGAAATGTCACGGCAGCCTTAAAAAGCCACGGACTCTGGAACAACACAGTGTTCATCTTCTCCACAGGTATGTCTGTCAATAGGAAAATCATCTCTTGGCAAAGCCTGGGACATGATATCCGATAAATGGAATGAAGACAAATTGGAGCATTTAGCAGTACCTTATTAAAATAAATGTTAACTGCAAGAATGGAGACATGTTAATAATGGATAGAAAAATAGGTCTAAGGAAAGAATTATGGACCTTCCCCCTCTTCCTTCAGATGTCAAAATATTCTGGCAGGATGCTTGAAAACAAGCCCTTACCACCCGAGTGAGTATGAATGGACTTCACTCATACATATGCAGGGCAGCTGGGTACTGGATTCCTGGAGTGGCTGGTTCTCAGGCAGTCTCTCTGGTCCAGGCATCCTCTGTGAATAGGACTTCTGCTGATAAGAGCACTTCGGGATCAGTGTAGAGACAGATTGTGACATTCGGAAGACAGAGTAGAAATGAAACCATTTACATCTAGGCTAGAGTCTCCAAGTATAGATTTTTTTTTGTATTAAGCTTGTTTTCTGACAGTAAAATTCATAAACGTTGATTGTAAAAAAAACAGAAACGAAGAAGGAAGAAAGTTTTTGAACATAGTTTTCATTATGGCAATGCCTTTCTGCTGTCTCATCTGTTATTTATGCAATTTTTCCTCCCTCTCATTAGACATAATTTTCTAAAACCTCCCTTCACTGTGCTGGGGTTACAGATTTTGCTTTTTCATCATGCTGGGTACTCAGAGAGCACTTTGTATCTGAAAGTGAAGGTGCTTTTGTTATGGGAAGTTTTCTTATATTATTTATTACAGAATTTTTTGGCCCTCCTTCCTAGCTTCCTCTTATTCTCTCTTTATAAAACTCCTGTTATTTGAATATTGGATCAATACTCTAATTTTGTTATTTTTTTTTCTCTGCTATTTTCTTTATTTTTCTTCTACTGTTTGGGAAATTTCCTTATCATTATTTTGTGACCTTTTCTATTAAATTCATTGCAGCCACCATATTTTTTAATTATCAAGAACTCTTTCTTATTTTCTGATAATTACTGTTTTATACGGTTCTGTTTTTACTTTGTATGTAATAATTTCCTTCACCAAAGCCTGTGCTTTTAACTATTAATTTTATGTAGGTGTGAGTGTGTATGTAGGTATGTGTGTATATATATATATACGTATACTTATATGTGTGTATATATGGGAACCCATACGTATATTTTTAAGTTTGTTTATGCTCTCAACAGTACCTCTCTTCCTTTTAAGGTCATTTGTATGTTTTTTGGGCTGCCTTTTACGAAAGAGGCTTTCTCAAATCCCTGGTAATGCTTGGCTAAAACCTAAAGATTTGATCGTAAAACTCCAACGGTGAGGACAGGACTTGTCTTCTGGTGATTTTCACCGTAAAGTGACTGTGTGAGGCAGGCAGGGTGACATATTGAGGAACTAATCTGGGTATTCGACTCGCAGTTTTTTGGGCTTTTTTTTTTTTTAGTTTTCTTTTAAAGAATAGTTTTATATTGCTTTAATTAGGGATTGCTTTCGGATCTGGCATTTATTGAGTGCTTGCTATGCATAGGACAGAGTTCAAAGTGCTTTATGTGCCGTGCACGAATTATCTCAGTTAATCCTCACAGTAATTCTCTGGGGACTATTATTATCCCATCATGCAGATGTGAGAACTGAAGCACAGAGAGGCCAGATAACCTCCCCAAGGCCACACGGCTAGGCAGAGCCAGGCAGCAACTTTTTTGGCTCCACTGCAGTCTCCTGCCTCTGAGAGGGTGCAGTGACAATCTGAATGTTCTTATTGGATCTCGTGATATAGCAGACCTTTCCCTGTGGTTTGTTGGAGTATTGATCTGCTGAGGAGCCTGGGCGTGGCCAGTAGTATTGTTCCTTCGCTTTAGTGCTATTCAAATAGTACTCTTCATTTTCTAAGTATGCCCTGCTGTGAAAAGGGTAGATATAAGATAACGTGTGTCTTCCCTCAGCCCCTTTTCAGAAAAGAAAAACTTAACCTTTACAGAAAAAAAGGGAGACATCTCATACTTGAGAGTCTTCTCAGTTTACTTTATTTTAAGCAGCCTGTTGAAGGACTTTAATCAGCCCTGGAATTGAATGCGTATAGAGGTCACTAGAAAGAATGAATAAAAAAGGAGACCAAGACATTTAATACTGATTTAGTAATTTTTCCTGGGAAATGACGTCCCATTTGCAAGAACTGAAGTTATAAGTTTATAAAACAAGCCTTTGTTGTAGAGATCTTAATTACACAATTTAAGGATAAGTGATTTCTTGAAATGAAAATATATGTGGATTAATGTTATCATATACAGAGAGAAAAGTGCTCAGACAGAAGTTTTCCTCTGGAAAACAGTTAATTATCTGAGAGGGGCTCCTGTGACAGTGGATATTGCTGTCAAGGATGCATGGGAAGAGGCAGAATAACATTTTTTCATGATATGTGACAGCTGGAAAAAAAGCAGTATTTAAAGATCTTTTATTATATGGTTTCAAATATGTTTACATAGTTGATGTAACTACCTTTTAAATAGTTGATCATTCCGTAAACACCCATAATGTATTACTTATTCAAGTTGCCAAAAAAATTTTTTTGAAGCTTTGCACCAAGATAATGGGGATTACCTTATATATAATAAGGCTGCCTTATATTCTAACACTATGGTATATTAATGGATACATTGATCTGGGATCATCTTTGCTTTTTGGGGCTAAATTCAACCTAATCTTGTGTAGATACGTTTTTATTAGACTAGTAAATTCAGTTTGCTAAGGCTTTATTTAGGATTTTGTTATCAATTCAGCAGTGCAAGTAGGGTTGGTGGCTTCTTTTCTTCCTGTCATTTTTCTTGTCTCAGATATGCTCACTTCATAAAATAGTTTGGATGGTTTTTCCTTTTTTTTTTTTTTTTAATTCTCTGGAACAGTTTACAGATTGTTTGAAAGATCTCTCTGGTTCAGCTGGTCCCTGGAACCTTTTTTGGAGGATTTTTTTTTTAAATTATCCCCATAGTTTAAATTTTTTACTGAATTACATGTAGGTGTAGGTCTTTAAAATATCTAAAAATTAATTTTTCCTGAAATATACGAGCTGTTTGATCTGCATGCTGAAATTATTTTTCACTCTGGAAGCTTTCCTTGTGCATATTTTAGCTTATTGCTTTTGTTCTGCTCGGTTTATTTCTCAAAAAAAATAGCTTCAATTGATAGGTTGAATCACTGATTCAGCTTTTCTGTCATTATTTTCAGTTTTCTGTCCTTTTTCTCAGTCTTCTGGATCTCCCCTGTGAACGCCAGTTAGACATTGTTACATCTTGACTTCTGTTCTTTAGAATCTCCAGTGTCGATTATTATGGATTGTGTTTTTAGTTTCTTACGATCCTTTCTTTGCCTCAGTGAGCTCCCCTTTCTTCTAAGCTCATTGGTAATAATAATGACTACCGTTGGTTAAATATTTACTGCGTGCTCAGGCCCTGTTCTAGAGCCTTCCCTCTACTTTCACATCGTTGGTCATGTTGTTAGCATTAAAGCTCAAAGCGACCTTGTGAAGCAGGTTTCTTTATCCCTGTTTTGTAAGGGAAGAAACCAGAACTTAAAGAGCTTAAGTGATTTGTCCAAAGCTACTCTTGTGATCCGAATGTGTCCACTCAGAATTCCCATGTGCCGGTTGGAAGGGCAGAACCCTCACGAATGGGGTTCGTACTTTATAAAAGCCCCTGGGGAAATCCCTAGCCTCTTTCTCCACATGAAGACACAGCAAGAGGACGTCAGCTATGAACCAGCAAGAAGGCCCTCACTAGGCGACCACACTGGTCCCTTCATCTTGGGCCGTCCAGCCTCCAGACCTGGGAGAAGGATGTTTCTGTTGTTTATAAGCCCCCCGGTCTGTGGGATTTCATTATAGCAGCCCGATTGGATTAAGAGAGCCACACATCTAACAAATGGAAGAGCCAGAATTAAAGCGCGGATCTCCTTGAGGCCAGCACCTATTAGCCGTAATCGATTAGGCTTTTGTATCTCATCTTCTTTTCCTTTTAGCTCATCCCATTGTCCCTTATCTTTACTTTTGGCTTTCTACATTTCTGTTCATAGAACCTATGCTCCTCCTGAATCTTTCTGAAAAGACCTTTGCTGAAATTTTCATTTTCACTATAAATCATTATCAGCTATCTATTCTTCCTCTGAGTATAAGCAGTGAAGGATCTGTGCACACAGAGTACATGGCCCTCTCTTGGCCTCGGGTCACTGTTTCCTAGTTAATCAAAAAAAAATTTTTTTTCAATGTTCCTATTTATTTATGAGAGAGAGAGAGTGTGAGCAGGGGAGGGTCAGAGAGAGAAAGAGATACAGAATCGCAAGCAGGCTCCAGGCTCTGAGCTAGCTGTCAGCACAGAGCCCGACGTGGGGCTCAAACCCACAAACCTGTGAGATCATGACCTGAGCCAAAGTTGGATGCTCATCTGACTGAACCACCCAGTCACCCTGGTTAATTCCTTCTCAAATCTACAGTTTGAGGTCAGTGGCCTTTAGGCATCAAGTGAACCTGAATGTCACACTTTTGGCTACCTCTCTTTTGGCTACCTGGTTCTTGGACAGCTCAAAGAACCCTAGCACACACAGGTACCAGACTCTTCCTATCTCCCTACCTTCAGGGCTTTACATCTGGGTCATTTCCCAGGATACAGTGTGTTCCACTGTCAGATGCTCTTCTTCTACTTATTGTTGTCTGGGACATGTGACCTCTAACTGCATATGAGGAGAAGAGGAGGAGGTATGGCACCTGGGTGGCTCAGTTGGTTGAGCGTCCGACTTCAGCTCAAGTCATGATCTCATGGTTCATGGGTTTGAGCCCCCCATTGGGCTCTGTGCTGACAGCTAGCTCAGAGCCTGGAGCCTGTCCTTGGATTCTGTATCTCCCTCTCTCTCTGACCCTCCCCTGCTCATGCTGTCCCTCTCTCCCAAAAAGAAATAAAACATTAAAAAAAAAGAGAGAGAGAAGGGGAGGAGGTAATAATTCTCTGGTCATGTAAAATATTAGCACTGACCCTCCCAGCCTGCCTTCCTGCCTCTTTTCAGGGAGATAGAATGGCTTTGTGTCATGAGGCAAACAGGGTTTGCTAGCCCTCATCTCTCCAGGCTAGCTTCTTTAGCCTTACTGCTTGTGGGAATTTCTCCAAGATTCTCCTGGGTACTACAGGTTGTCAGTCAGTCCTGCTTCTCACATTGTGATGGGTTTTCATCTTATTCTGACTCATCACAACATGATACTACTCCTTGTATTCTCTGTCTGTTATTTTAGTAGGATATCGCTCAAGAGAAGCCATACTAGCGGCTGATAGGAAGATACCATTTTAACCTGGGTCCCTATCACCATGCTGATCTTTATAGGTGCTAAACCTCAGGAATCTTCACTGAAGTCCGACCCAGAGTAAAATGAGCTAAAATTAGAGTCAACTCTCGAGCAACTAGATTGGAAGTTAAAACTAGAAACACTAATTTTTTTTTTAATTTTTAATGTTTTTTATTTATTTCTAGGAGAGAGAGAGAGAGACAGTGTGAGCAGGGGAGGGTCAGAGAGAGAGGGAGTCACAGACTCTGAAACAGGCTCCAGGCTCTGAGCTGGCAATCAGCACAGAGCCCGATGCAGAGCTCGAACCCATGAACCGCGAGATCATGACCTAAGCGAAAGTCGGACGCTTAACCGACCAAGCCACCCAGGCGCCCCTAGAAAAACTGATTCTAAAACCTTGGAAAGAAAGCAGTGATGGATCTCAACATCTTCATGCAGCTATTATATGTTTATATTAACTCTTATCAGAATAGCCAATTTCACTTACATATAGATGAGAATTTGACTCTAAGGAGAAACCTCACTGCAGTTCTCCCTCTGGAGACTTCTGTGTTCACTGACAGTTTCACTGCCTGAGGTAGAATTTAATAATGTGCTATAATAATGTGATTCAAACCCGAGGAAACAGGGTCTGGATCTGGCTGATTTTAGAGAAGTGATTCATTTCTTCTAGTTTTCTCGCTTGATTTTGCTTAGCACTGCCCTACTTTGTGGGCATAAAAATACCGGGTACATTCAAACAAATAAATGTTGGATCCATTAGTATAAGAAACCCTGATAGGGGCGCCTGGGTAGTGCAGTCAGTTAAGCATCCCACTCTTTTTTTTTTTTTTTTTTTTTATTTCTAGGAGAGAGAGAGAGACAGCGTGAGCAGGGGAGGGTCAGAGAGAGGGAGTCACAGACTCCGAAACAGGCTCCAGGCTCTGAGCTGGCAGTCAGCACAGAGCCCGACGCGGGGCTCGAACCCACGAACCGCAAGATCATGACCTGAGCGAAAGTCAGACGCTTAACCGACTAAGGCACCCAGGCGCCCCAAGCATCCCACTCTTGATCCTGGCTCAGGTCATGACTTCATGGTTCCTGAGTTCACGCCCCACATTGAGCTCTGCACTGATGGTGTGGAGCCCGCTTCAGGTTCCTTCTTTCCTTTTCTCTGCCCCCCCTCCCCTGCTTGTATGCTCTTGTTCTCTCTCTCTCTCTCAAAATAAAAAAATAAACTAAAAACAACCCCACTGAAATAATCTAGCCTCATTTGGTGAAAGTGAGGCAAAGACAAAAGCTTATGGTTTTTTAGGTTTAGATGTTTGGGAAAGCTGACTTTTTTTTTTTTTCTTTAATCTCCTTTTATAATCTGAGGGTGATCCACAAGGCTTTTCATTCTTTATCATCATTATCTGACCCCTTGAGGTGGTTATTCTTCATTGGCCACCTGAGGATCACCTTCAGCAGTGTGGAGTTTGTTACAAATGCAGTCTCTGAGGACATGGGTGCACGACATTGGGACTGTACTAAAATGTACTAAAATTTTTTTAATGTTTAGTTTTGAGAGAGACAAAGAGACAGAGTGTGAGTGGTGGTGGTGGTTGGTGGGGGATGGAGTGGGGGGGACAGAGAGAGATGGAGACACAGAATCTGAAGCAGGTTTCAGGCCCTCATCTGTCAGCACAGAGCCTGACATGGGGCTCCAACTCACAGACTGCAAGATCTTGACCTGAGCTGAAGTCAGACGTGTAACTGACTGAGCCACCCAGACGCCCCTTAGTCCCATGCCCTTACTACATATAATTACAACTTTGATAGATTTATGCTACTCTTTTTATAATGTGTGATTATTCTTGCTGTTAACAAATGTTGCTTGTCTCATTACAAACATAGTACTCTGTTATTTTTATACAAAGATGACCCTTTGAACCCCTCTTTGATAGCATATGATCAGCTTTCCTGCCAGTTAGTTATATGCACTGTAGCTTCGGTTTCATTATGTAGTGAATGCAGGTTGGCTGATCACTTATTCACTCAGTCTCTGATCGTAGATAGATCAACAGAACATAGTTCCAGCCCTTGGGAACCTCACGGTCTGGTGAGGCAGACAAGCAAATATATCACCATGATGCAGTGGAAGTGCATGGATGCAGCCATGGCATTGTGTGTACAATGTAGGAATGCCTACCAGAGCCCAGGCATCTGGGAAGGCTTTCTGAGATTTAAAGGCTGGGAGTGAATTGGCCTGATATACAGTGTGCAGGTGGGAAAGGGATTGGATGGCACACTCAGCTCTAAAAGAGGAACATGAAGAAGGGCAGAGAGGAGAGAGCAGTTCTTCAGGAGGTGCAACAGGGCTGGAGCCCAGAGCGCAGGATGGGGAATGGCCAGACTTGAGGCAGGAGAGCGGGGCAGGGGAGTCCGTGCATGCGCAGGAAGGAATCTTGAAGGTACATTGAAAGCTGCAGGGAGGCACTGACAGGTTGAGGCAGGATCAGATTTTCATTTTAAGATCGATGTGGAGCATGGTTGGAGGCAGGCAGACCATTTCGGAAGAAGGCTGTGACAGTGAAGGCGGTAAGAGGAACAGGAGGGGCTGAGGAAAGGCAGGGGAGATTGATGGCGATGAAAGGGCAAATTGAAGAAATACGCAGGAGAGCTTGGACCCGTTATTTTAAGAGTTCTTGTTACTGGGAGAGGTGATCGTTCTGTCATTCTGTGTTTTCCGACCTTTTGTCAGCTATGGTGGCAGCCTTTGATGGGGACATCCCTTCTGTTGGCAGTGGGATGCGTTTGCAGAGAGCCGGAGGAGTGGCCACAGTGCCCATGTGGTCTGCAGAGCAGAGGGTCCGCGGGTCACCTGAGACTGGGTCAGGGCTCTACAGCAGTATTTAGAAATGTGCAGAGGTGGCTGTGGTTGTCACGGTGACTTGAGGGTGAAGTCATCTGAGGACGGGCACCTTCAGTGCTGAGGCCAGCCCTGCACGGTGAAGAAGCGTCCTGACACAGACGTCAGCAGCGCCGCCACCGAGGAACACTGCCTAGAGCCTGTTGAGCAGCACATTTCTATGGAACAAAGTACAGAGCCTAGACTTTTAACATTTATTACCTGAGTTTTCACACAATTATATGGAATTGAGTATCGTAAACAGAGCAATAAAGAATCTTAACTAATTCTCATAAATCTCATGTCATCCTCGTATACTGAATGCTCTTAGCAACTGGTCCTGACAAGTGGAGGGCTCTGTCACAGTTTAAATGTACTTATGCACTTGGCACACTTCTAAATATTATAGAAATTCTGTGCCAGGAACAAAGTAGTCTGACTGCTGTCAAACCAATCTCACTAGATTCTTCGAACACTCAAACCCATTTCTGACAAAGCTAAGGAAAACCTATTAAGGGGATAAGTCATACAGTGTGTCCACACTGTTTTTCTCTTTGTAATTATCCCTTTATTGAACATATCTACCACAGAGGGAAGTAGGAACACGTGATTCAAAACTATGAGGCCAGGGGCGCCGGGGTGGCTTAGTCGGTTAAGCGTCTGACTTTCGCTTAGGTCATGATCTCACAGTTCGTGGGTTCGAGCCCCGCGTCGGGCTCTGTGCTGACTGCCAGCTCGGAGCCTGGAGCCTGTTTCAGTCTGTGACTCCCTCTCTCTCTGACCCTCCCCTGCTCGCACTGTCTCTCTCTCTCCTAGAAATAAATAAAAATATTAAAAAACAAAAAACAAAACAAAAAAAAAAACTATGAGGCCAGAATGATCTTCTCCTCAGCCATTAGTCCATTATACCTCTTTAGACTTGATATGTTAAGGTCATATCAAAGCACGTTGGATCAACGTGGACCTGAAAATATTATTAGTCATAGTAGTAATCATATAGATTTATTGATTACTTTATTGAGGGGAAATGATAACCAGTACATTTTAAAGGCCTCCAGAAAAATCTTGTGTTTGTATTCTCTGTGACAAATCATTGAACCCATAAGCTCAGAGTCTAAGGCAAAGATGCTTCTTGTTCCCTGTGTATCAGACAGATATACAAAGTTTTATTATATAGCTTATTATATGCTGTAATATAATGCTGTCAATATATTATTGATATTTGATCTTTTTAACAGGAAAACATGAAATAACCTTTATCTTTGTATTTAAAAAATGTTTTTTTAAGTTTATTTATTTTGAGAGAGAGAGAGAGAGTGCTCACCAGCGGGCAAGGGATACAAAGAAGGAGAGACAGAATACAAAGCCTGCTATGGGGCTCAAACTCACAAACTGTGAAATCATGACCTGAGCCAACATTAAGAGCTGGAAGCCTAACCAGTTGCACTCCCCAGGCACCCCTATTTCCGTACTTCTATGAGAAGCATTCTTGCCCTGAGTTTATGAGGAATGGAAGAAGCATAATGAACTGAGCATATTTATTGACTGAACTGCAAGAAAGTTTCCCATTGGTTTGGATTTACTTTCTCCTTCTTTCTCTCATTCCATTTTGGAGGCCACGCTTAAGATGGATCCATTTCTTATATTGTATCTCTCTCCAAACTCGTTGGAAGCAAAACTCCCTGGGAAGGGGAGAGGAGTGTTAGGTGGACAGCCTGTTCTGGAGGATAAAGCAAGGTGAAAGCAGGCTCTGTATGGAAACGGTCACGTGGGAACCACAGCCAGCAGGAGGAAGGGGCTGAAACACAGTCATGTCACCTCAAGCTGTGGAAACAAATACACAGTAGGCAGCTGGAAGGTGAAAGAGGAGACAAAATGTTTTAGGAATGATTAGTTTATGAATCTCCAGAAAGTAGATTATATTTCTTTTTTGAACATTTTTTTATGTTTACTTTTTGAGAGAGAGAGCACAAGCAAGGGAGGGGCAGAGAGAGAGGGAGACGCAGAATCCTAAACAGGCTCCATGCACTGAGCTGTCAGCATACAGCCCAACACGGAGCTCGAACCCACAGACTGTGAGATTATGACCTGAGTCAAAGTCAGATGCTTAACCGACTGAGACACCCAGCCCTCCTCCCCCCCCACCCCCCCAACCATAGATTGTATTTCAAGTATTTTTGGTCTAGAATTACTCTGGAAGAGTTTAGGAAAAAAACAACCAAAATGTTTGTGGCTCGCTTTTCACTGCTGAAGAGTGCAAACACTCTGATTGTTCCTTATTTCACTCCACATGTGTGGGATCTTCCTGGAGGCAGTGGAAACTGCTCTGCGTGCCTGTGGACTGTATTTGTAAAGAGGCATTTACTCAAAATACAGGGAGCTCCAGGGCCAGCTTTTGCCTGTTTTCTGTCTCAGGTTCCGGCACACGCTGGCTTATATAGTGCGGCTGTGGTTCTCTAACCTGGTTTGGGGGCCTCTCTTAGCCAAGCACAGTCCCCTGTCTTTCTTTCCCAGGGTTGTGGAGACCTGCCTGTCTGCCAGGGCCTGGGAACCAGGGCCCAAGCTCTGTGTGGGAGATGGTCCCGCTGTGCTTGGCCTCAGACAGGCTGCATGGCCTCTGCTTTCAGAAGCATGAGATCCCCCCACCAGGCCTAAAAACAATAATAAAAATATATTTGAACAAACCTCAATCACCTCTCTTGCTGACTTTGGCAATGAGGTACAAAGCACCAGCAAAGCATGGTACACAGAAATTCTGCCTTCCAGGTTTGTTCCCTTCTTACTAAACGACCCTTAACCTTATGGGGCTCTTTTTTTGTATTTTCTTAATGAGAAAATATTTCAGAGATTATTGGCACCACAGGTTTATTTCTTTCCGGCAGTTTTCAGTCTTAACCAAGTGTAATCTCTGGGATCTCCTCTCTATTTTTCTCTCATGGTTGGTCCTCATCTAATCAACCTCCTCTAAGATGACTGTGCCAAATACAGTGATTTTTTATTTTATTTTATTTTATCATTTCTATCCTTGAGCACTTTCCTACTTGTGTGGATTTTTTAAAAAATAAGGAGTGTTTCAAAAAGTTTGAACATGCCTTAAAACAAGATATCCACGGATATAGAGACTACAAAAAAAAAAAAAAAAAGCTGGACCTCTATCCTCCCAACAGCTTGTGATTTGGTAACATAGTCTGACAGACACACACACACACATGCACACTCAAATCAGTCAAAAGTGTAAAAGAAGTTGGGGGAGAGAGGGAGACGGAGTGCCGTGTTTGGACTGAGAATACCAGCTTTGTGGAGCCACTTTAAAATCCCACTTTGGTGTCATATTTGAGGTTAGAAGGTGCTTTTCAGGTCTGTAGGTAATAGAGCAGCCTGTGTGTGTCTGGTGGGGTGGGGGGTGGGAGTTGTTTGTTGACAGTCCACTTTCCAGGAGTGCCCTGTGCACAGGACATAGAATTCACTTCGGTGAACTCTCTGAAAGAGTGGCATGATTGGTGTCTGTGGCAGGTTGTGGACATCAGCAGGTCAGCCGGGTGGAGAGATCAGTTTTCGTCTTGGTTACAAGAATTTGTCAGTTAGTAAGCACGATAACTGTCTTTCATTTGAGACAATATTCTGGTCCTGAAGAGGCCTGAAGCTAGGTAAGATATGGTCTCTCTCTCTTTCTCTGTCATTTTAGTGTTTATTTATTTCTGAAAGAGAGAGACAGCGTGAGCAGAGGAGGGGCAGAGAGAGAGGGAGACCCAGAATCTGAAACAGTCTCCAGGCTCAGAGCTGTCAGCAGAGCCTGAAGCGGGGTCCAAACCCATTAACCTTGAGATCGTGACCCGAGCCAAAGTTAGATGCTTAACTGACTGAGCCACCCAGGTGCCCTAAGATATGGACTCGCTTAAAGAACACCTCGTGTGATGGGAATAGTCTTTAATTCAGATTCCCCAGGGATTGGGAATGGGGAGGGGGTTGGGCAACTATATGGTTTGGCAAAGCCCTTTTCCACGTCCACAGCTCTGACAAGACCTAGAAGGACCTGTGTTTATTCTGTGACCTCCAGGCTGAAAATCACTTTGTGTAGAAGAAATACGTAGCCTGTGAGTGGTCAGGAGGAGACAACAAGTAGGTTGAGCCACTAGTCCAGCTCAGTGTCTAGCGTAGACCTCAGGAAATGCTTGCAGGTGGAGAAGCGTGTATGCATTCTAGATATAATGGCACAGACCATCATTACAGATCATGTGGGTAGAATAGATGGAGAGATGAAGTTTGGAGGAGTGAGCCTCTGGATGGGGGTTGTCAGGGGTGGCTGCATAGAAGAAATGGGAAAAGAATTAAACTGTGCTTGAATGATCAGGGAGTAATCAGTAGATGAGTGGAAAGAATGGGGGGGACATTTTGGGCACAGAGAGGCATGAGCAGACGTGAGGGAGGAGGGGCGCCAAGCTGTGCTGTGGGCTCAGTGATTAGGCCAGCCCAGGCTTACCATTGGCATCCAGAGGGGCACACAAAACCACAATGGGACAGGACACATCTTCTTGAAATGTTACTTTTGCTTGCATATATGGAAGAAAAAAAATAAGTAATTGGGTAATAATTTAGAACATTTAAAATGAAAACAAACAAGGGCAAATTTTGGAACAGAATAGTTTTATGGATCTCTTCAAGTTCAAAATCTCAGGTCTCTACTCTTTTCTTCTGATCCTTTGATGAAGAATTAAAAAATTCTTTAAAGAATCAACTCTGGGGGCACCTGGGTGGCACGGTCAGTTAAGCGTCTGACTTTAGCTCAGGTCATGATCTTACTGCTGGTGGGTTTGAGCCCCACGTCTGGCTCTGTGCTGACAGCTCAGAGCCTGGAGCCTGCTTCGGATTCTGTGTCTCCCTCTCTCTCTGCTCCTCCCCCACTCATACTCCCTCACAAATGAATAAATGTTAAAAAAAATTAAAAAGAATCAACTTCATTCATCATTCCCCCTCCCAACCCCCCTACCCCCCAAGAGAAATTGCTCAGGAATCCTTTCTTAGAGAGCTATGGTTCCTCTTGAGTATGTGCGAGAGTGCGCGTGGGAGGTGGGGCCAGGCACTTGGCCACCCAGCTGGGGGTTCTGCTTAGCTGTTGAGAACACCAGCTGGAGGCCCGGGCTCTCTGACACTGCATGTCCTGGATGGCAGATCTTGAGGATGGTTAGCGCGGGCCCCCTACGGGATTTGCCTCCGCCCCACACAGCAGACATGAAGTATCTGTGCTTAGTCAGGGCATGGAGTCTGCACTCTTGCTGAGACCACAGGGACTCCTGGTCTCCTAGGATAATAGATGGAATGAAGGGTCTTCAGGGGCACTTCCTGACTCTTTGGTTTTCTTTTCTTTCTCACCTGCTGGTCCTAAACCCTGCCACATTCCAGTCTCTGCTTCTCCAGCCCCTCTGGCTCCTTGCGCTCCCCAGGCCCATGCCCCCATGCTAGTCCTTTGTTTTCAGTATGTTTGAGTTGTGACTCATGAGATAACTTCGATCACAAGTTCTGCTTTTGGTAGGCAAAGGCCACCCCTCCCTTGCGAAGCTGTCTCTGGCTTTTCCCAGCTTTGAGAAAAGACCACACGTAGCCTGTCCAAACTAGAGTATCATCAGAGGCTAACCAGAGGCAGAATTGTTTGTGGATGAAAGAGCCTCGGGACCTGTGTTTGCCATTTCTCTTTTAATTTCCATGTTTTCTGGCATCTGTCAGATAGATTTGGTTAGAAGATTTTCTTTAATACCAAACTCTGCCCAGGGTTATAGACATCTTTTTTGTATTGTGGTCATCTACTCACAAGTTCAAGGGATTAAGAAAAGCCAAGAAGCACTCAGTTAATCCAGTACTCAGTAGTGCACAGGCTTTCATTATTCAGGAGAGCAAAGGATCTAGATCTGTGATGTCCAGCCAGTGGCCACTAGCCACAGGCGGCCATTGCCCCCTAAAAGTGTCACTACTTTGAATTGAGATGTGCTGTTAAGTATAAAATACTGAATTCAAAGACTTGGCAAGAAAAGATTGTAAAATAGTATGATTTTTATATTAATGACACGTTGAAGTGATAATATTTTTGATATATTGAGTTGAATAAAATATTTATTAAAATTAATTTTAACTGTTTCTTTTTACAATGTGGCCACTAGAAAATGTTTGCCTATGTGTGGTTGAGATTATATTTCTATTGGACAGTGCTGCTCTAGACAGTAGCTTTGTAATTACAATGATTCCTACCTCTTGGGCATATCCCAGGGATTGTTTATTGAAGATCTTCTCCTTAATGACCCAGCCACAATGGGCCAGCCCAAAGTAGACTGTAAGTTTCTATGAAGCGGGGTCTGGGGTCATTGTGCTAAGGAGACCCATCAAGTGGCTTTGAAGAAAATTCCAGTAACAGTTTTGAGCACTGACAGCATCACTGCAATAAGAGTATTGCCTCCCAGTGACCCCACCGAAAGAGGTAACTTGGTCGCATAATCTGGGGTTGGAACGTTAAAAAGAAAAAAAGAAAGAAGGTGGTTTCATCACTTGAAGTGTATACCTCGAGTGGGTTCAACATGCAGAAGGGCACTGGGGCAAGAACACTAATCAGATCTATTGTTATTTCATAAATGCAGAATACAATGGGACTCACGCAGGAGGGAAAGAAAGCCTTTCCAACTATAGTGAAAACCCAAACTATTTTTGTTGCTTTGATAGGATAGCACTTACTCCTCGGTGTCAGACAAAATATTGTTACAACATACAACAAACAGGATTGTGGGGATCCTAGATCAACATATCATTAAACATCCACATTGTATAAATAGTTTACTTGAAATTTTCATCATTCGTATTTCTGTAGATCAAAGATACTCTCAAGGCTGCTGGATCCATTTGCAGCAATCTTTCTCTTTTTTGAGATTATGAAATTTATTTTGGACAAGTTCCCTATTAGTAAAGTATTTTTCCATAAAATACAAACAATCTTTTCCTGAAAAGAAGCCTTTTTAGAAAAAGATTTTATTATATTTTTGTAGAGCAGTTTTAGGTGGGCAGCAAAATTGAGAGGGAGTTACAGAGATTTCCCGGATACCACCTACCCCTAAACTTGCATAGCCTCCTCCATTACTAACATCCCCCATCAGGGTGCTGTTGTTTTTAAGGTCTTTAAAAAAATATCTTTTGTTGTAGAGCTGCACTATCTTCTAACTCTGTGGGGTAGATTAGAAGTAATCATCACCTTTTTGTAAATAGAGACATAATCACAGAGAGGTCATTTGTTGAGAAGCACAGGTGACCAGTAACTAAAATGGTTCGAAAATGTAGATCTTTTGCTTTCCACTCCAGCTACTGTATTCAGTGTATTACATAGCTCTATGAGTACAAAAGCATCTTTTGTTCAGTAGAGAGCATGCTGTTCTGAAAAGTTTGGAGGGTGTCTCATTTTTAGGTGTAATCCTTTTTATTAAAGTCTACACTGTGCTTTGTTTAATATTACAGTTATTTATAAAATGTTTAGAGAGTTAAGAGAGGTAAAGAAGAATTGAGGTCTCAACCTTGGTATTCTTCCCTTCCTCCCAATAGTGATAAAAAGGGTTTAGGCACCGTCGCCAGCTTCTTGGAGGCAAAGTTTCTGGGAACCTTCATTATCTCGTACTCTCTGCTTTGTCTGCTCATATTCTTGAAGAATTCAGTCAGAATTATTGCTGTGAATGATTGAAAACCAAAAGCATTTTTTCCTCTGCAGGAATTTATTTACTGTTTTTCTTGGGTGTCTGTCCCTTTGTTGATAATATTTTCTCAAATATATTTGATAATATTTTCTCGAAGCACTAATTGATTTTGGAGCTTCAGCAAGATCACTTGTTACAATGAATACAGAAACCATGTTTCTGTGGATTTGTGCACCATCTGTATAACCATCAACCAGGGATCTTACTGGGAATCGTAAATGAGAAAGAAATGATGGATCATGATAAAAACGTGCTCCAACTCTGAGGGTTCAGAAAGGAGCGCTCATAAACGGCCTCTTCCTTGGAGCCCCCAGCCAGTCAGCCAATGTTGGCTTCTTTAAGTCAGGACTTGAATGTGTTAATGTGTATGTAGAACTGTGAGAGTATGTTTGCAAGGTCAGTGATAATGATCCGTGCATCTTTCTCCCTCTCGTGTATGAACACAGTATGTGAAGAGGAAGAGTCAGAAACATATTTGGAAAAGAAGAGTCATTTTAAATATTGGTGTTTTGGGACAATGCTTTGCTTTTTTCTTTTTAACTTTATTTTTTTTTTAATGTTTATCTGTTTTTGAGAGAGAGAGAGAGAGAGAGAGAGAGTGAGCGAGCAGGGGAGGGGCAGAGAGAGGGGACACAGAATCCGAAGCAAGACTCCAGGTTCTGAGCTGTCAGCACAGAGCTGCTACGGGGCTTGAGCTCATGAACCGTGAAATCATGACCTGGGCCAAAGTTGAACACTTAGCCGACTTAGCCACCAGGCGCCCCAATGGGACAATGCTTTGCTTTTAAAGTTACATGTTGTTATCTCAACTCCTATTTACTCTGTTTCCTGAAACACAATCTGCTTCTACCTTGCTCTATTTTACTATTCTTGGCAATGGGCACCCATCTCTCACCATTGGAAGTTAGTAATGGCTCTTGATTTTCTCCTAACTCAAAGAACCCACTAGAAATTGATATTACATTTTAATTTCTGAAGGATTCCCAAGTCATCTGCCGGATAGATTCTAGCTTCATTTAATGAAAAATTCCCTGGAATATCAATCTACTTGACATGTTGGGGACAAGGGGAAGATAGAAAACCGGTTCTGGGTAAGGCTAGGAATGGGGAGCTGAGCTGGATATAGGACCTGCCCCAGAAGGTTGATGTCAAGGCTGGTCTATAAAGGCCCAGAAGGCATGGCAAGTTTGAGACCCATCTTGAAGAGACAGTGGTTGAGACAGAGTTAGGGCTCTGTAATCAGATAAATCTGAGCTCAGATTCTCATTCTACCACTTACTGACTGGGTGAATTTAGGTATATTTTTGAACATCAGTTTGCTTATCTGCAAATGGTGATAAAGCTTATTCCCAGGACTACTGTGAGAATTAAACTAAGGTCATGTAATGTATCTGATACCAGGCCTGATGTAGGTAGAAACTGAATAATTACAGCCATTATTACTATCATCACTAGTTGGATATTCGCCATTTTGCATCATTGAGGACATCAAAGCAGTAATCTCCGGGCAGTATGTTGTGGTATAAATATTGTACTGTATTCAGATTTCAGAGGCCCAGATTGCAGCCAGATGCCATTCAGCTATGCTGGATGAGCAGAGCCCAGTACCTCCTGAAAGAGGAGGTTCCCAGCGCTGGGCACGCTGTTGGGTGGGACCTTATTTTTAGGAAATTGGAATGCATGTGTGGAAATGAGACACATAACACTGCAGTTGGAGGTTAGGGTTAGAAGAGCTAACCTTTTCTAACTACCAAGGCTGAGCAGAGCTAAACCTATGTATTGAAGGCCCCAGAATGTGTAGCTGGGCAAGGCTGCGGCAGACAAAAGCTGATGGCCCAGGGGTCCATTTCTGTCTTTAAATATTACTGAAGTTCTTAAACCACTGAATGGCAATACTCTGGTTTTAAGTCTTTCCCTGAATGTGAGGCAGGTCTGTTCTTCTCCACTTTTCAGATGAAGAGATGGGCCTAAGAGACCATGATTCGTAGTTAAAAGCAAAGCAATTGCATCCTTTGGCTGTAGGTTTTATTCAGAAACCACAATTATTCAGTCTCTGTCGTCCACACCTCAGTGTATGATGGTGGATCCTCATAGCCCCATGTCTTGCTCCAGCTGCTGCTCTGGTGATCAGTTCAGAGTAGGCTTTGGTCTGCTGCTGTGTCCTGCCCTGACCCACATGTTGTCCAACACTAGAGACTTACATGTACATACCCAGATGTGCTGCTGTTGATGCCCATGCGGTCATGCTTACTCATTGGGAGCCAGTGCATAAGTGTTTTCCCCATAAACCCCCCAAGAGTGACAGTTAGGAGATGAATTGCATCAGGATTCTCACAGGGGACCAGTGAGACTGAGCATGAGTCACCCGTGGCAATGGCCAGCTTGATAACCAACAGTGTGTGGCTTTCTCTCATTCCCCGTTCAACAACTCCTGTCTCTCACTCCTGCACCCTGGGATCATTTCCAAAATAAACTACTTGCATGCAAGCTGCTGGTTTTGTCTCAAGCACAGTGTCTGAAAGCATTTACTCAGAGCCCCATGTCCATACTGACTCCCACTGTCTTCACCAAATCATAGCATATTGAAGCTAGAAAGGCTAAGAGCCTCATGTTATACATGGAGAAACTGAGCCCCAAATAGATTAAGTTACATTCTGTGGTCACACAGCTGGATTGAGACAGATATGGGGGTAGGACTCTGTTCAGGATTTTTTTGGTTAATGATTTTTCTTTTTTTTTCACTCATTCTGTTTCTTCTGGTTATGTGTTGGCTTTCAAGCCAGTTGGGCTTCCAATAGAAAGAGAATTAGTGATGACAAAATTTGACCAAGGAAACACTGATGCCATTTGGTTTTTGGATACTTGAGGGGCCATGGAAAGTTGAACTTAATGAGGTTGCATTTAATGAAAGGAAAGAAGGCAAAGTTGTATAAAGAAGAGAATATAAGATGCTTGGGGGACAGGTGGAGTAGGTAAAGGGGGTTAAGAGTATCTTAATGCACACTAAAAAATGTATAGAATTGTTAGTATTATATAGTACACCTGAAACTAATATAGTATTATGTTATTTACACTTCAATTAAAAAATTTAAAACAAACAGGGTGGCTGGATGGTTGAGTCAATTGCGTTTCTGACTTTTGATTTCAGCTCAGGTTATGATCCCTGGGTTTTGGGATTGGCCCTGTGTCAGGGTCTGGGCTGAATATAGAGCCTGCTTGAGATTCTTTTTCTCTCTCCTCCCGCCCATCTTCCCCTGCTTGTGTGCTCTCTCCCTCTAAAATAAAAATTAGGGGCACCTGGGTGGCTCAGTCCTTTAAGCATCTGACTTTGGCTCAGGTCATGATCTCACAGTTCGTGGGTTTGAGCTTGGAGCCTGCTTTAGATTCTGTGTCTCCCTCTCTCTCTACCCTCTGCTGCTCATGCTGTCTCTCTCTCTTTCTCTCTCTCAGAAATAAATAAAACATTTAAAATTTTTAAATAAAAAATTTTAAAAAAGTACCAAAAAGAAGAGATTATAATGATGGGCTACACAGTATGAACTGGGTAAAAAGAGAAATTTAGGGCTTGGTGGAAGGTTGTTAAGATGTGGTAAAAAGGTGATGTGACTGAAGAATTGTATATCCTGAGAGTGTTTGAAAAATTATTGTAGTGACCAATATTGTCCAATAGATATATAACGCAAACCAGAAATGGGAGTCACATATGTATTTTAAACTGCTACATTCAGAGGTGCCTGCGTAGGGCAGTCAGTTAAGCATCCAACTCTTGATCTCAACTGAGGTCATGATCTCATGGTTTGTGAGTTCGAGCCACACATTGGGCTCTGAGCTGATGATACAGAGCCTGCTTGTGATCCTGTCTCTACTTTCTGCCTCTCCCCAGCTTGTGCTTGCTCTCTCTCTGTCTCTCTTTCAAAATTAAATTGCTACATTCGAAAAACCTAAAAAGAAATAGGTAAATTTAATTTTAGTAATATATTTTATCAATCTGATATAGCCAAAATATTATCATCTCCATATGTAATAAAAATAAAAAGTTATCAGTGAGTTATTTTACAGTCTTTAAAAAAACAGTAAATCTGGTGTGTATTTTATACTTGCAGCCATGTCTCATTTCAGACTAGCCACATTTGAAGTGCTCAGTAGCCACATGTGCCTAATAGCTACCATTTGTTTTTTCCCCCAGCTTGATTGAGATATCATTATCGTATAACGTTGCATAAATTTAAGGTGTACAACAGGATGATTTGGTACATGTATATGTTGCAAAATCGTTAATGGTAAGAAGGTTAGTTAACACATCTGTTACCTTATGTAGTTACCTTTGTGTGTGTTTGTGTGTGTGTGTGTGTGTGTGTGTGTGTGTGTTTGTGTGTGTGTGTTAAGAACATAAAATATTTACTCTCTTAGCAATTTTCATGTATTCAGTACTGTATTATTAGTCATCATGCTATATGTTAGGTCTCCAGAATTTATTCATCTTTTAACTAGAAGTTTGTACCCTTTAATCACCTTCCCTCGTTTCCCCTCCCCACCCCAGCCCCTGGCAGCCACCAATCTACTTATTATGAGTTCAGTTGTTTGTAGATTTCACATGCATGTGGGATCATACAGTATTTGTCTTTCTCTGACTTGTTTCACTTACATAATGCCATCAAGGTTAAACGTATGGTCATAGATGACAGGATTTCCTTCTTTTTTATGGCTGGATAATAGTTCATTATATGTACACACACACACACACAAACACACACACACACACACACACACACACATTTTTTTTTCTTTACCAGCACTACATTTTCTTTCTCCATTTATCCATCAGTGGACACTTAGGTTTTTTTTCCATGTCTTGGGTTTCGTAAATAATGCCACAGTGAACATGGGGATGAAGATAACTCTTCAAGATAGTAATTTCATTTCCTTTGGCTATATACCCAGAGGTGAGATTACTGGATTATATGATCATTCTATTTTTAATTTTTTGAGGACATTCCATAGTGGTTATATCCATTTACATTCCCACCAAGAGTACATTAGGGTTCCCTCTTCTCTGCGTCCTTGCTAGCATTTACTTCTTGTCTTTGTGATAACAGTCATTCTAACAGTTGTGAAGTGATATCTCAGTGTGGTTTTAATTTGCATCTTCCTGATGATTAGTGATGTTGAGCACCTTTTTGTTTACCATTTGGTCATTTCTATATCTTTTTTTTGGAAAAAATGTCTATTCATTCAGATGTCTGGCCCACTTTTATTTATTTATTTATTTATTTATTAAGTTGTGCTATCAGATTTTCTATGTATCTATATCTATCTATGGTATTAACTTCTTATCAGATATATCATTTGCACATATTTTCTTCCATTCTGTAGGTTGCCTTTGAATTTTACGGATTGTTTCTTTTGCTGGGCAGGAGCTTTTTAGTTTGTTGTAGTCCCACTTGTTTATTTGTTTCTGTTGCTTATACTTTCAGTATTGTATCCAAAACATTGTTGCCAAGACCAATGCCAAGGAGCTTTTACCCCATGTTTTCTTCTAGGAGTTTCACGGTTTCAGGTCTTAACATTTAAGTCTTTAATCCATGTCAGGTAAATTTTTGTGAGTGCTATAAAATAGGGGTCCAGTTTTGTTCTTTTATGTATGAATATCCCATTGGCCAGTGGTCACTGTTTTAAACAGCTCAGTTCTGCAGCAGGTGACCTAAGATGGTCGGTGGTCACTGGAGAGTGTGGTGCTTGAAATTAAAATTGTGGAGGGTTTACAAATATTTGTAACTGCAAGGCCCAGAGTACGACTCTCGGAGTGAGTTGCTATAGTGGGGTAGAGGGGAAAATCATGGAAGGAGAGGAGGTCAGGTCACTGAGCATCCAGGGTTTTGGAAAGGTCACCTGTATTGATATTGAAATTGTCAGTGGTCTGCATAAGGTGTTAAGAATGGTACTGGAGAGAGTGACAGGATGCCAGGTGTCGATATCTTCGAGGAACATGGCAGGGGTGATCCAGGAGTCTGTAAATACCTGCAGCCAGACAATTTAGTCAGCACTACAGCCTGAGTGCATGAGCCTCCATTTGGGGGGAGAGGCGTGGCTATTAGAGAGAAGGATGGGGAAAAGTTAGGAAGTGCAGTGATGCATGAACCATGAGGCTGCAGAGGAAGCAGTGTCCTCAGGGAAGAGCTGGAGGAGGCTCCAGGAAAGAGGACTTTTGTTGATAGTGCTCTGCAAGGAGCAGAAGCAGAGGGGGAGGGTTCAGGAGCTAGAAAGAGCTAGGATTTGCAGTCAAATCACCAGGTGTGCAGAACTCTTTGGAAATGAGAATCTAGGCACTGAGGGATAATCCTCCCCCAGTGGTTTTGGAGGTATGGGTCCCTGCTGCTCACTCAGCCCTGTCACCCCCTCATATTCTTGCTCAGGTGCCCAGTGGCCAGCAGGTACTGCCTCTGCGACCTAAGTTCACAGTATATCTTTGGACCCCTCACTTCCATCCAGCCTCATGTTTGAGACATTCCTCTGATTACTGCACAGTGATCTTATTCCAGATAAATGGCTTAATCCAGAGTCCATTTTTAAATAATAATTTATTTTATTTCCTGAACACAGGATGCATGAAGTACAAAATTTTCAAATGTACAGAAGTTTTTAAGTTAAAAGTAGGTCCACCTGCTCACCACTGTATTGCAGCCTCTCAGTTTCTTTGCCCAGAGAACACCACTGTTACCAGTTCTAGAATTTCATTTGTAGTAGGTGGTGCCTCTGATCCTGTTCCCTCCTTCTGCCTCTTGAGATGTGAAGGAGACTTTCTCTGAAACTGTATTCAGTGTTCTCCAGGACAGTGTCTTGCTAAGCAGGAGTCTGGGTGCTAAGAAGTGACTCTAGATCAACTAGTTCTCCATATTCAAATGTAGTACTCAGGTTGCCTTATTGGAAAGCTCTTGATTTTGGGCTCCAACAGCTAATATAACCCCAAATCTCTATAATGCTTTTAGCAGTAAGTAAACTCCTTATTTCTTCATCTATCCAACAAATATTCTTTCAGTGATTCTTCTGTGCAAGGCTCTATGCTAAGCACATAGAAGTGAAGCAAATTTGACCCCCCCGCCCCCCCCAGTATTTGGACTATACCCTATCCCTGCCTGAAGTCCAGTCCAAGCAATGGCAGTCTCTTCTTGTACAGGAATGCAAATGTGCTGACGTTTGTGGCAAGTAGACATTGTATAGCATGAGGACTGTGTGGTCCCCACGTGTGCCCTGTCCTGGCTACTCTCCAATCTGTGCTGTGATAGGCTCACTGACACCTCAAGTCTCACCCTAACTGTGGTAGTTGTAGCAGGAATTCCCATGAGAGCTAACGGGTATCATAATCCCCACCCCTCCTCCATTTCCTTCTCCCAGATTAGATAATGGGGTTCCTAGTTTCTTGTATTTGAAATTGTGCCCATATAGAAATTGCACTCTTAAGAAAAATCTCAAGGTTAACTTGACTCTGTTCTGTTCCTCTTCCACTACAGCACTGTGGCATTTAATATTGGTATGTTGTCACGCAGAAGATAAAGGGTTAATTTGAGTAACCAAATTAGACTTCCTAGCCTAGCCAGGGAGTCAAACAAACAAGAAAGTGCTTTAGTATTTCATGCTTCTCTGAAAACCCAATTAGCACCCTTTTATGGTTATAATTTCCAGTTCCTTTTCTGAGTGGAGAAAAAAACATTTTTGCTAAGTAGATAATATTTGGTAGTGACCTTTTGATTTAAAAAAATGATTTTGCCCTAAAAATGTCTAGAGAAGAGTTACTTTATTTAATAAATTAGTATTCTCACATTGAAAAAGTCAGACATTAAGAAAGGGTCTTGAAGGTTAAAATTTTCACTCTAAACCATACAAGAAATACTATATTGAGTTGAAAGTTCTTCAGCTGTGTGTGTATGTGTGCCCATGAAATTGAGATTTTTTTGTGTCCCCAAAATGTATAAGACTAATTAATGCAAGATGTTAACCATAGGAGAAACTGAGTGGGCGGTATACAGGAGCCCTCTGTCTTATATTTGCAACTTTTCTGTACATCAAGAACTATTCTAAAATAAAATGTCTTAGATATACATGAAAGACCCTTAAAAATCAAATTTGATGCATTCTACTTTAAACCGAATGGGAACATCCCTGAAAAGTGTCCATATGTGTAATTCCACTTAAAAAAAAAAAAAAAAGCTTTGTTTTAAAAATGGACCATATATTGCCTCCGTAAGACGTCTGACTACATCTAATTGAAGTATTAAGAATGGTAGTTTTAGTAACATAAAAGTACAATCAGAATTTCCTGGTGTGCAAATATGTTAACTATGGAATGGCATTTCAAATATTTTGTTGCTACATGGGAAACCCTTTTCTTAAGAGAAACAATAAACTACTGTTTACTATTCAATCTAGTCTATACCTCAATCAAAGTTACAGTTAAAATCTATGAATTAATTGTCTTTAGGGTTAACTCATGATGTGGGTGAGATGGGCCAACATGAAGAAGTGCTAATAGTTGAAATTGTGCCTGTCTCTTGGTTTGCTTCATTATAAGTTGCTACAAAATTAACTGATTTGGGCCACATTTTATTGTAGAGTGTTGAGTCTTCCTCGATTCCCCCTTGAACCCATGGTTTGATTTGCCACCTTGAAACACAGCTGCGTTCAAACACAAAATTATATCCTGTGAACATGTTTCCTATCATATAAATAAATTTCAGTGAAATTAATTTAAGCATATGGATGGGGTACAGATTAGGGGAAAGTGATGATAATCACACAGTTTCCTTTGTGGTTTACTGTTAGATATCACTTAGCTTATGTGTTTCTTGACAACAGAAAATCATCAGGAATATAGTTGATAGAGTCTTAATTTAAAAGAAGCTTTGACACAATGTACCATACACCTCCTAACATTGTATTAGAGAAGGCCGTTGAACTTGAGTTCCTTTGTTTAGCACTGTCTTCTCTTGACCTTCACAGGGCCGTTGATGCCTTGTCATTTTATGTAACAGCTCACAAGTCAGCCCCTCATCTGATGTTGCCCCTCCCTGCACCCCTCACCATCCGTCACATCACAGTGTTTGGTTTTCTTCATAGCACTTAGCACAGTGGGAATTATCTTTCTGGTTGTTTTTGCTGTACATGTTTGTCATCTGTCTCCCTCATCAGAATTAAGTTCCATGGAATCAGGGACCCTGTCTGTCTTGTTTGTCACAGTATCCCCTGTGCTTGGAACACAAGCACACAGTGGTTGATATTTTAACATTTGATATTGCAAAACATATGTATAGGCATAAATGCATTTATAGTTCCTGGTAGAAAACAGGCCAGAAAGATTCCCCCTCTCCTTCCACGAAAGAACAACTACCTCCAGTGACTAAAATATTCCTAATTCCTTGCTCTGTTTCTGATTTCCCTAGACACTGACATTGCTTTTAGGGCATGATATAGGATATAACTCAATAGGAAAATTATAAATCTCAAGGAGAAAACTCAGCATTAAGGTAACATTTCATCTGCAGAACAAATCGATGTTTTAGCTCCTTTCTTTTGATTTTCATCAGTAAAAGAAGGATGACTTTGGGGATGGGAAGGCAACATAGGTGGTCTTGGGGTAGGAGTCATTAGGGTCATTATCTCAGTGACCTCTTGTTCTACCTGAGTATTCCCAGAAGAATATGAATTTAGTATTTTACCACACTCACCCAGAAATTTGGTCAAGTCTGCTCTTGACTTTAGGTAAAGAAAGTCCATGCGCCCAGGTCTATGTTCTTTGCTTTGAAGTAGAGCAGGCCAGGGAGGACCTTTCTCTATTTCCCAATAATCGGGGCACCCTGATGTACCTTGGCCTCCACCTGTCTTAGAGCCTGCATGGGAAGCCTTCAAAGACATGCTGAGAGCCTTAAAATAAAATGTTGGATAGTGTGATTATTATTAACTGTTTACCAATGAGATGTTCACACAAGTCTGGGATATTCTGAATTATCTGGAAGTCATGTCCCACTTGCTGCGTGTTAACCTCATCTAAAACTTTAGTAATTTTACCATGAATCATTCATCTTAGAGGATATTTGTAGTAAATGCTAGTCTCAAAGTGTAAATGAAGTTACAGACTAAGATTACATAAGGACTATAGAATGCAAGTAAACACCATATAGATCTGACAGATGTTAGGCTTCATTTTACCTTCTATTTCATATCCTCTCCTTCCTTTTATTTTCCCCCCCAAATTAATACAGTTTTTGTGTTAAGTAGAAAGCTATTTGACCTTCCCCGTTTCTGCCTCTAGGGTATCTTTTCTCTTAGTGTATAGTTAGCTTGTCTCAGACTGGTAATTATTTTATTAATCATGGTCGTTAGTGTAGAAATTCTTGAAATCACCAATTTCCTTTGAGTTACAGTATCAATACAGCTCAGAAAAGCCCTGACTGATGGAGCTCCAAATAAGAAGCCAAAGGCCTAGATAGGATGCCCAGATAAATTGTTTCAGCTGAAGTAGTAGCAGTAGTTAGCTGGTCAAGTAATGAATGATCAGATAACTCAATAAGGTATCCAGGAAGTGAATGGGCAACAGAAACCAATGTGTGATTGCACGTTAATAGGGAAAACTGGATTTATTTGACATAAGGGAATGTTTTTGCCAGAATTGAATTATGCCTCTTCTAGTCAAAAATACACACGTAAGGAATGAAAAACAGTTCAGGAGCTGAAGAAAATAGTCTATTGGTTGGCAAATTACCTGGAAAATTAACAGGAATGTTAAATATCCATAAGAAGATGTTCAGGGGTGCCTGGGCATCTCAGTTGGTTGAGCACCTAACTCTTGATTCTGGCTCAAATCATGATTCCAGGGTCATGGAATTGAGCCCCACGTCAAGCTCTGCCCAGAGTGTGGTGCCTGCTTAAAATTCTCTCTCTCCTTCTGGTCCTCTCCCCTGCTTCCTCACATGCTCTCTCTTTCAGATTAAAAAAAACAAAGAAGAAGAAGATGTTCATGAAGGATAATGAGTATAAAGTATCTTGGTGCCATGTGGCTTTAGTATTTGTGGGCCACGCCATTGTGGTATGTGGCCCATCCTGTTCCAACGCGGTGTGATGGTAAGGATTTCTGGAGACACTGAGGGCTTGTTTCACTTTATAGTTTTTAAATAATTTGGCTCTCAATATTATTTCTCTCACTAAAAATGGTACTCCTGAGTTCATTTCTTTCTTTTTTATAAACTAACATTTAAATAATGTTTTTTAACCTTTGGATTACCAGAGCAGATTTTAATATACACTAAGCCACATGTATTTTAAATTTAATGTCAACTTTTGAAAGAAATCTTTAGTGTCTTCCTTAATTTTTAAAAATCACTTAGTTATTCTTCCTTATTATTATGTATTTATTTTAAAAAATTTAAATCCAAGTTAGTTAACATACAGTGTAATAATGATTTCAGTACTAGAACTTAGTGATTCATCACTTACATACAACACACAGTGCTCATTCCAACAAGTGCCCTTCTTAATGCTCATCACCCATTTTCCGCCCCCCACCCCTCCCACTTCCCTCTATCAACCCTCAGTTTGGTCTCTGTATTTAAGAGTCTCTTAGGGGTGCTTGGGTTGGTTGAGCACTAACTTCAGCTCAGATCATGATTGTGCAGTTAGTGAGTTTGAGCCCCGTGTTGAGCTCTGTGCTGACAGCTCAGAGCCTGGAGCCTGCTTCAGATTCTGTGTCTCCCTCTCTCTCTATGCCTCTCCCACTCGTTTTCTCTCTCTCTCTCTCTCTCAAAAATAAATAAGACATTTAAAAAATTCTTCAAAAACACAATTTTTAATAATAGTAGTCAGTTGTTTTAAGAAATCACGATCTGGGTGACTACAGGTAGAAAAGATATTTATTTTCCTTTGGCTAAAAATTTGGGTTCCTTTGATATTTCATCATAAGCACACATAGTGGCAGTGAATAATTGTGGTGTATCTAAAATGGCAGGTATAGGGGTGGCTGGGTGGCTCAGTCGGTTAAGCATCCAGATTCGGTTCAGGCCATGATCTCACGGTTCGTGGGTTCAAGCCCCGCATCAGGCTCTGTGCTGACAACTAGCTCAGAGCCTGGAGTCTGTTTCAGATTCTGTGTCTCCCTCTCTCTGACCCTCCCCTGCTCACACTGCCTCTCTCTCTCTCCCTCAGAAATAAGAAAAATAAATTTAAAAAATGGCAAGTATGTAAACACGCACATGCAACACTAGGTCTATGGTGAAGTGTGGATCAAGAGGCTCTAACTCACTGTTGTAAAATAAACCAATTAGAACCATGACATTAGTGTCTGATCACAGCATGAGCAACTTGAGAATCAAATAAAATAAATTCCATCATACAATACGATAGGAAAAACACTAAATCCACTCCAAACAGCTGCCGTGACTCAGCCTACTTTATGATACTGAAAGTGAATTAAAACTACATTTTAAAAGCCCGGCTCCCATCACGTTAGTAGCTGGTGGGAAAAGGTCTGGTGAAGGAGGCAGGGGCTGGCTGACCGGGAAATATTCTGGGAGGATCTCGCTGCCTCACTGATGCCTGTCTCCCATGCTCAGCGTGTTTTTAAAAAGCATGAAAATAAGCTTTTAAATGATCATAATGATAACTGATTCTTCTCTCTAATGCCTTGAATATTCATTCCTTCAGCAAAACTTCTTTAAAAATAACTTCTGACTATACGTTTGGTTTTCTATGAAGAAGTAGGAATTAATAGTGGTATTGTGAATTGATCCCAAGAGAGAAAAGTTCCAATAAAATAGAAGTTCCTTAGTCAGCTATTTGGGGAAGCTCCTGCCTGGCCTCTTTTCCCTATCATGAGTTCAAAATATACCTTCTCTTTGGCCACGTGACATGGTGAGTGAAATGTTGCTATTGCCATAATTTTGGGGAAACCTGAAACCATCATGGCAAATATGCTTATTTGCTTTTCCCAGAAATGTGCTGTCCCTTTTTCACCTCCTGCAGATAAAAACTGACAGGCCCTTTTCCTGCCAGCCAAAAACGGTGATGGGAACCAGGTGGAAGATACAGCTTTTAAAATGTATTTTTAATTCATTTTGAGTCCCATAAAGTAGGCTGAGTCACAGACAAGCGGTGGGCCTCACCAAATCACTCCATGACTTCACTTTGCCTCTGGCAAACCTAAGTGCACTATGCTATTGCCGGTGTAGTGGGAGCTTGCTTGCGAGAAGTTTGCTGCGAGCGGTTAGGGCTACCACATAGTGTCACTGTAGTCCCTTTTCCCTCTCTTTCCTTATTCTAAAAATTCATATGTCTTGTGTACTACAAGAATGGCATTAACCAACCTCACCGTGGCCATGCGGTTTATAGTTGGTGAGGCCTGGTCATATCACCACTCGTAGGTTCAGAATGAACTCGTAGGTTTGATGAAAGCTACATTGACTCCTCGGTTCTTAACACATACTTTGAGTGAAACCATTGGAATCTCCAAGATGACAATTGACCTTACTGTTGGGTACTTAGGTCTCTATTTTAGATTCTCCCCAATTACCTCCTTCTTCTGTCTTTTAATAGCATTGCTTTCAAATAACATGATAGAGATTGGGATGGGCTTCTGGATAAGAAGCTTAATTGTGGCTTTGCTTCTAACTAGCTGTGTAGCTTCTCACATGTTATTTAATCTTTCTTAACCTTGTCATCTTCAAGTTGATCTCTATGATACCTTTTGAGATTCTATAGTCCAATAGTGGAAATTCAAATACTCTTTTCCTCTAGGCAGGTTCACAATCCTCTCGTATTTTCATGTCACCTAGGAAGCCCCCTCCAAAGATTTGGATTCCCGGGGCACCTGGGTGGCTCAGTCGGTTGGGTATCCGTCTTCGGCTCAGGTCATGATCTCACGGTTCATGGGTTTGAGCCCCGCATCGGGCTCTCTGCTGACAGCTAGCTCAGAGCCTGGAGCCTGTTTCAGATTCTGTGTCTCCCTCTTTCTCTGACCCTCCCCTGCTCATGCTATCTGTCTCTCTCAGAAATAAAAAAACAAAAATAAATACATCAAAGATTTGGATTCCCAAAGTGATTCTGCAGAGTAGTCAGGATGAAAAACATTGGCATTGTATAGACCAAGAGACTCATTATTATAAAACCTTCTTTACCACATTTTTTTCATCCTTAAGACCAATTTTGCCTTTCAGAAAGTAACTGCCTTTATAATTAAACCCTCACCAAAGTTAAGGGTCAGCCATTTTCTCTTTGTGTGTGTTTTATGAATATTTTGCATTGATTCATGTACCCATTTGTGTTCTCTCTCATTTTTCCACTCTCACTATTCAAGCACACTTGCCCAGTGATTCCAAAGAACAATAAAAGATACTGACTAAAACTGGTTGACTTTAACGTGTCAGCTATCACATCTCTCCCTGGAGCACTGCTTCTCAAAGCATGGGTCTGGGAGCATCTTTGTCATCTGGGAACTTGTTAGAATTGCAAATTTTCAGGCCCCTCCTTGGACCAGAAATTTTGGAGGTGGGACCCTGCAACAGACCTTCTAGGAGATTCTGATACATGCTATTGTTTAAGAGCTGCCTTAGAGAGATTTTAAATTTTCAGATAGTTGGATTTTTAAGTGTGCTCAGATATACATGTATTTTAAGTTTATTTATTTGTTTTGAGAGAGAACATGTGCACACAAGCAGGGGAGTGGCAGAGAGAGGGAGAGGAGAGAGAATCCTACTACAGGCTTTGCACTGCCACCACAGAGCCTGACGTAGAGCTTGAACTTGAAACCGTGACCTCATGACCTGAGCCGAAACCAAGAGTCGGATGCTTAACTGACTGAGCCAGCCAGGTGCCCCACGTGTACCAGGATATTTTGAAGCAAACATTGTCCAAACTGGGAAAATAGAAAGAATGTTACATAAACAGAAATAGAAAGGATATTGCCTTTCTAAAGGGTATAGTTCCCTGCCTTCCCATCTTTTATCCTTTAGAAGTTTTTATATTCTTTTCTGCCCTTGGAAAACCCAGGTGGTTGGGTGCCTGACTCTTAATTTTGGCTCAAGTCGTGATTTCCTGGTTGTGGGATCGAACCCCACATTAGGCATGGAGCCTGCTTAAGATTCTCTGTGTTCCTCTGCCCCTCCCTCGTTCACTCACTCTCTCTCTCAAAAAGAAAAGCTATCCATATCTCTCTGCCTTTTTGCATTCTGAAATTTTAGTCTTAAAATCAGCTCTATTATGATAGAAATTTTGATAATCTTTTGTGAAATTTGATGGAATAGTACATGGAACAGTGAATAATAAAATATTTAATTTCTACTTTTTCGTTTGTATATTTTTTAATTGAAACTTCCAGATGGGATTCTTCTTCTTTTAGAACATGGACAAGGATTATGTAAAGTTATCCTCAACCCGCATGGGTTGCTCAGGTGGTTGAGTGTCCAACTCTTGATTTCCACTCAGGTCATGATTTCATAGTTCGTCGGATCGAGCCCTGCGTCAGGCTGTGCATTGGCAGTGTGGAGCCTGCTTAGGCTTCTCTCTCTCTCTGCCCCTCCCCTGTACTCTCCCTCACAAAATAAATAAATAAACATTTTAAAAATAAATAAAGTTATCCCCAACCTGGGGCGCCTGGGTGGCTTAGTCGGTTAAGCGTCCAACTTTCGCTTGGGTCATGATCTCGCGGTTCGTGGGTTCGAGCCCCGCGTCGGGCTCTGTGCTGACTGCCAGCTCAGAGCCTGGAGCCTGTTTCAGTCTGTGACTCCCTCTCTCTCTGACCCTCCCCTGCTCACGCTGTCTCTCTCACTCCTAGAAATAAATAAAAAACATTAAAAAAAAAAAAAGTTATCCCCAACCAAATGGAATTGTTCTATAATAGACCCAAAGGTTGTTCTTATCAGAGGGACATTTTTATGAAATTGAGCACTCTTGGAAAGGAAGGTGTGAGCATGAGCTAACATCCAGAGTTGAATGATGGAGGAGGGTAGGGGCATTTCCCGAGGCAGAAGCAAACTTAGAGCCCGGGTTTCTGTGCTTCCAATTCAGCATTCTCTGCACAAAATGGTACTGCCTCTAGGACTATATAGTTTACCTAATTGTTTGGATTTTTGTCAAGAGCTTGATCCAACTGCGATTTTTTTTTTGTTTTAATATATAAAGCATTTGCAAGTTCTTTCAAGCGCAGCACATCGCTTTATTTAACTCCCTCCAGCCCTCTCACCTCTATCAAGTTGTACCAGGAAATTCGAGGTCTAGCCAGAGGCCCCCAAAGAGTTAAAAAGACAACCAGCCTGCAGAGCAGAAGAAACTGATGTCAAAAACAGATGTTCCTGTGCAGGGTTTGCTGGATTCGTAAGTCAGGATGAAGCCAGCATGTATGCACGCACGTCAGAAAAAATCTCCTGGCCAGTGTTGTGGAGAAACGAAGTGCCGTCCCCTCATCTGCAATTCCTCTTTAGCCCTTGCTGCCTGGGAGTTGTGCAGAGGGCTCCCAGGAGGCTGGTGGCCCTGACCCTTGAGCCATTAACTCCGAATGCCCTCGAATCGCTTGTTTTCATTGTTGGTGTTCTGCCGAGTTGCCCGCACGGCCCCTGCCCGTTTTCATTGGCTTCGGGGATTGTTATTGGAGTGGCTGACAGCTGTCTGCCAGGCTGTCTGAAGCTGCCTTCCTGTGCTCCCCACTGCTGCCCAACTTCACAGCACTATTGTTCCTGTTGGGCCTTTTTCTTAAAATCTTTCCCAGCTGTATCCTGATATGGTAAACCGCTTAAATTAGCTCCAGATTGCTCTGTTTATTTTGTGTTAGATAAGCGACAAAATACAGTCCCAGCAGCCTGCCAGGAGGAGGGTGGAGGTGGGGGGATGGGGAGCCGGGGACACCAGCAAAGTCTTTTACAAAAGACAAGTTCCCAGACAACACCGGGAAAAGGCACGAATACGATACAGTCGCTCGTCTTGCCATTTACATGTGACCATGACGGGCTGGCCAAGCAATAACTTTGGATCCCAGCACACCTCATTCCAGAAAGGAAAATCAAGTCCTTGGCGTGAAGTCACACGAGAAGGAAGCTAAATTTCCATTCTTGGAAATGGATACAGTATCTCTGCTAACCACAGGTCTGGTTGCCCGGCAGGCTGTCCAGGTTCTATGCCAGACACCCTGATTGTGACAGGAATCCCTTCTTTTAGATGCCCTTCTGTTTTGCAGTGCAGGGTAGCCCATGCTCAACACTAGCTGAAGTTTACCACCTTCCCTGTATGCTCAGCGTTGGAAAATGTTCTCTTCTCTGCTGTAATTTGAAGCAAGAAGTCCAAAGACGTTGAGTCACCAGCATAGGTATTTTCCACAGCTGCAAGTGAAAATTCACAGTGAACTTGGCCCCCATTTGCTCACGCAGGCCGTCTGTGCAGCTGCTGTCTCCGTAGCCTCTCCTCCCCTGTGCTTGTCTGCTCACAGGGGCTCTCATGCAAAGCCTTTCTGAATACTTCACAAGAAATATTTTCGAATACAATAGATACTGTCCTCGAATGAAGATACTGCCTTTGTGATTTTAGGAATACATCCAAATAAAATACGAAAAGTAAACTTCCGAAAGCTTTAACTCAGCTGAAGCCCATGAACAATGCCAGCGACCGGCCGAGTTACAACAGTTATTGAAAATTTTGTCTGTGGGTAATTCAAGACTCCCCAGGAAAGATCCCATGACTCACTGCAGCGTGACTGGGCCTCCGGTCCTCACCCTGAACCAAAGCCCTGGAAACCCTTTCTACCAAGCTGAGAGAAGGGGAGGAAAGCACAGGGTCAGGCGTAATAAAATGTCCTTAGAAACTGCCTCTTAGTTTCCTTTGGGGCACATAAACTCAATGTGTAATAAAAAGGTACAAAACCAACTTTGGAAGAATAATTACCCTGTCAGGCCCCCTTTCCCTCTGGTGGAAGGTGCCTTTTCTTCACCAGATTCTAGCATGGGATTGAAGGGCCTCCAGAGTCACCTGCTCTAATGACCCAGTTCTCATCTCTCTCTTTCTCCGGGTGTCCTTTGTTATCCTAATTGTGGACAGTTTTGTATTTTCCACATGGATGACCTGTCCTTAGAGAGTAGGGACTATGCACTGACCCTTTGTTGTCTTTTCTGACAGTGCTGACAACAGTCATGGATACTGTGCAGGTGTGTAATTAAAGCCTTCGAAATAACTTGTTTTCTTTCTTTATGCTTACCTGATAGGCGGTGTCATTCATTCTACTTCTGTATTACCCTAGGCAAACAATAAAACTGTAAAAACATTAACAACAACGAAGACGACGACAAGGACGACCACAAAGTCCTCATCACAAGTCTCATTGGCCCATTCCCATTAAGATATCGTGCATTCCCTCAAGGGCATCTCAGTGGCTCAGTCAGTTAAGCAGTCAGCTTTGGCTCAGGTCATGATCTTACAGCTCATGAGTTCAAGCCCTGTGTCGGGCTCTGTTCTGGCAACTCAGAGCCTGAAACCTGCTTCAGATTCTGTGTTTCCGTCTCTCTGTGCCCCTCCCCTGCTCATGCTCTGTCTCTCTTTCTCTCTCAAAAATAAATTTCAAGCATTAAAAAAATTTTTAAATATTGCACATACCCTTCCAGTGATGGGCAAGATAGAGTAAGCCAACTAAAGCCTAAGCTTTCTTATGGATTACACCTGGAAACTCTGGAAACTACAGAAAGTAACTCTCTGGGGGCCACTGAAAAGTAAACAACAGCAGGGCATTGGTGAATGGGAATGAAGTCAAAGCCTTATCAATCCTTTGTGCCAGGTGTGAGTTTTGTGGGGTTTGTTTTCTCTCCTCTGTCTTGCAGCTTTGACCCAAGGTCTGATGGAAGCCTGGAACAATGCAGTAGGCACGGGCAGACAAATCTCTAGGTGAAACCCTCTATTTCTAAGCAGTGGTTTGGGAAAGGAGTCTTTGCTGCAGAATATAGGGGAATTATTATTTTGTTTCTTTTGTTCCTCCTCTTACCCTGCCCCAAGGCCAACCTGATTTGAGAATCTGTATTTACATTTGTGTTGGTGGGTTGGACATCTGAAATTCCCTAAAGAAAATGCTCTCTGACCAGAGAACCAGGGAAAAGGAGCCCCCTTTGTCCACAAAGTGTGGGAGAGTCTCACTGTTTTATCTTTTTTATTTTTCTGCTTTGCTCCCAAAGGCAGCCTGAGTTGTATGGAAGCACATGACAGAATAAGGGGCTAACGCCTGAGAGAAACCTGTCTTTCTGGCCAAAGGAACAAGGAAAAGGGGACACTAGGAGGCAGGAAAGTGTGTGGGGAATCTCAGAGAGCATAGAGGTGCATTGTGCTGACTGAGAGAAGCCAGACTCAAGACGTTTCACACCGTACGATTCTTTTTCCATGGCATTCTGGAAAAAGGCAGAGCTGCAGAGATGGAGAAGCCATCAGCAGTTGCCAGGGCTTAAGGGTGGCGTGCAGGGTTTGATTACAAAGGAGCAGCACAAGGGAGTGATTCTGGGATGACAGAGTTGTTCTGTAATTACGGCGCTGGTTATATGACTCTATTTGTCAAAATTCATAAAACTCCATACCAAAGCAAGTGACTTTTTCTGTATGTTAATCATAAAAAATAAAAGATATCACTAGCATACCATTTCATATCTGATAGGGTTAATGTATCTTCATGACTGCATGAAGTATGGAAAAGATTCATGTAATCTATTATGTGTTTTGAAGTCATTTTCCACTTGATTCCACATTAAACTTGCAGGAAACTAAAAATGGAATAAACAATGAAGCAGCCTCTTTGGATACATATGAAGAGCTTTCCAAAAAAGAATTTGGTGCCTCACATGCCAGGCAGATGTTTTATAGGGTCGGCTTACCACAAAAGGCCCCGATGAAGCATTGAGGTATATAAGAAGAGTCTGTAAGAGAGACACCTTGATTCCAGAAGAGATCTACTGGTTTTAAAAGAAGCCAAGTCAGTCTGATGGACTGGAAAAAATAAGAACAAAGCCTTTGACATATCTTGGAAGCTCTGGGTTTTGATAATCAGGGTGGTATTAAGAATGTCCTGTCTGGAAGTATCACATCTGTTGTACTGAGTTCTACCTTGCTTGTGTTCCAAAATATACATGGAGTGGGCTGGCTTGGACTATTTCCATGAAGCAGATTGTATACATTTCTATAACACCAGGAAGAGCTCTCCTGAATGTAGAAATTTTTCTTTAGCCCACCTCTCAAAAGGCAAAAGGCAAAAAAAGGCAAAAAGTGCCAGATGAATGTTTAATCAGAATGAGATCCCACCACCTGAGTAGAGCGTCACTTTCTCCCTCTGCTTATTCTTCCTTTGAAGTTTCATCATCACTCTGCATTCTCTTCAACCATCTTGGGTCTTATCAGTTTTGGTATACAAATGTGTGTAAACAGCCGTTGGCTTGAAGAAACCCATCCCCAAGTCACAAAGATAATTCTCTTATGTTTTTCTATAATATTTTATGGCTTTAGCTTTTACATTTAGGTCTTTGATCCATTTTTTTCCCTATACAATTTTATTTTGTTAAGATATAAGACACATTATCATAAATTCACCCTTTTAAAATGGACAATTCAGTGGTTTTTAATATATTCACACAGTTGTGTATGAATATTCACTATTAATTTTCTTGTCACCCACCCCTCTGCAAATCCTGTGTCCCTTAGCATCAACCCTTCCCCCCAGCCCCTGGCAACCACTAGTCTACTTTCTGTCTCTGTAGATTTCTAATGTGTCTCTGGACATTTCATGTAAGTGGAACACGACAATATGTGGCCTTTTGTATCTGGCTTCTTTTGTTAGCATTCTCTTTTCAAGGTTCTTCCATTGTAGCATGCATCAGTATTTCATTCCTTTTTATTATTGAATAATATTCCTTTTTTTGGCTGAACATCACTGAAAATATATCACATTTTCTTTACCCATTCATCAATGAATGGGCATTGGGTGTTTCCACTTTTTGGGCCTATGATGAATAATGGTTCTGTGAACATTCATACACAAGTTTTTGTGTGGACATATGTTTTCATTTGTCTTGAGTATACACCTAGGAATGGGATTTCTGGGTTATGTAGTAACTCTATGTTTCACTTTTTGAGGAGCTGCCAAACCATTTCCAAATCATCAAAACCATGTAACATTCCCACCAGCAATGTTTGAGGGTTCCAATTTCTCTACATCCTCTCCAACACTTGTCATTGTCTGTCTTTTTAATTATAACCATCCCAGTGAATGTGAAGTGGTATGTCCTTGTGGTTTTGATTTGTATCTCTGATGACTAATGATATTGAACATTTTTTCATGTGTTCATCTTATTTGGAGAAATATCTGTTCAGATCTTTTTGCCTGTATTTTAAGTGTCTTGTTTTTACTATTGAGTTGTAATATCCATTTTTTTTTAAAAAAATTTTTAATGTTTATTTTTGAGGAGAGAGAGAGAGACAGAGTATGAGTGGTAATGGTGGGGCAGGGGCAGAGGGAGAGGGAGACACAGAATCTGAAGCAGGCTCCAGGCTCCAAGCTGTCACCACAGAGCCTGATATGGGGCTCAAACCCACCTACTGAGAGATCATGACCTGAGCTGAAGTCAGACGCTGAACTGACTGAGCCACCCAGGTGCCTAATATGATCCTTTTTTATTTCTTATGTATGCTGTGAAGTAGGATTGGTCAGGGTTGGTTTTTTTTTTTTTTTCTTTTAGGTATACAGTTACTCTAAGAATCATTTGTCACAAAGACATTTTTCTCAATTGGTTTGGTTTCTTAAGTATCAAATGATCATTCATTTAAAAATTTTTTTAACATTTATTTAATTTTGAGAGAAAGAAAGAGACAGAGCTTGAGCAGGGGAGGAGGGGAGGGAGACACAGACTCTGAATCAGGCTCTAGGCTTTGTCAACATAGAGCCCAATATGGGGCTCGAAATCAGGAGCTGAGCCATGAGCTCATGACCTGAGCCAAAGTCAGATGTTTAACCGACTGAGCCATGCAGGCACCCCTCAAATGGTCATTTAAATGTGGTTCTTTTACCAGGCCCCTCTTCTTGTACCATGCTGTCTTGATCACTCTAGCTTTACATAGTAGGTCTTGAAGTTGGCTAGTGTGATTCAACTTTGTTCTTCTATTTGAAAATTGCTTGCAGTCCTAGGATAAACATCACTGGATCATCATGATCGAGGTAGGTGGTGGAGTAATGGTCCCCTTCTTTGTCCAGAGATACACATATTTTGCAGCCCTGAACCAATGAATATGTTTTGGACAATGGAGAATTAAGGTTGTAGACTGAACTGAGATTTCCAGTTAAATGACCTTAAAATGGTGAGATTATCTTGTAGGGCCTAATGTGATCACAGGGTCTTTAAATGTGGAAGAGAGGGACGCCTGGGTGGCTCAGTCAGTTAAGCATCTGCCTGTTGATTTTGGCTCAAGTGATGATCTCATGGTTCATGGGATTGAGCTCCGCATTGAACTCTGTGCTGACAGTGCAGAGCCTGCATGTTATTCTCTCTCTCCTTCCCTTTGCCCGTCTCTCCTGCTCATTTAATCTCTCTCAAAATAAATAAATAAACATTAAATAAATAAATAAATAAATGTGGAAGAGAGAAACAAAGAGAAGGTCAGAGTAATACAGTGTGAGAAAGACTCAACCAGCTATTCCTGGTTTTGAAGGTAGAGAAAGAAAGTCTTGAGCCCAGGAATTCCAGTGGCTTCTAGAAGCTGGAAAAAGCAAAGAAAGAGGTTCTCCCCTAGAGCCTCCAAAAGGGAATGCAGCCCTCCCAACACTGTTTGTTTCCCAGTGAGACTTGTATCAGACTTTTAACCTATAGAATGAATAGATGGTAAATCTATGCTGGTTAAGCTGTTGAGTTTGTGGTAATTTTTCATAGCATCAATAGAAAACTAACACAATGATGTATTATAATTTTTGTATATAGCTGGATTTGATTTACTAAAAATTTGTTAAGGATTTTTGTACCTCTGTCCACTGTAGTTTTATTCTTCCTCCTCCTCCTCCTTCTCCTTCTTCCTCTTCCTCTTCTTCTTCTTCTCTCTTCTCTTTCTCCTTCTCCTCTTCCTCCTCCTCCTCCTCCTCCTCCTCCTCCTCGTAATGTCTTTGGTTTGGAAATCAGAGTAATGCTGGCCTCATAGAATGAGTTGGGAAGCTTTGCCTTCTCTATGTTCTGGAAGAGTTTCTGTAGAACTAGTAATATTTCTCCCTAAAGGTTTGATAGAACTTAGCAGTGAAGCCACTGAAGCCTAGAATTTTCTTTATGGGAAGTTTTTAAACTATAAATTTCAATTTCCTTAACAGATACAGAGCTACTTAGGTAATCTGTTTTTGAGTATACTTCAACAGATATTTGAGAACTTAATTGCCAAAAAAAAAAAATGGTTAAAACTTGGTTGATTTCATTTTTCAAAGAAAGAAACATTCTTTCACCACATTTTTTAATATTTACAGTGCAATTTAATCTTTTAGATCTAAAATATTTATTTTGAGATTTTATTGTGAGATTGCATAAACAGAAGCACAAATATAGTATGTTTTGGCAGTGAGATATAGTAAATCTCTGAGTCCTTCATCCCCAGTAAATCTGATTCCCATTTAGCTTCCTGTGCACTTAGGCCACTCACCTGGGGCGCGAACATGCCAGCCTCTGTGATAGGTAAATGTATACTGTAAATCAGTTGACATTCAGATATATATATCATCTGTAATAGTTTTATTCCTGAGAGGTGGAGCCTCTATCCATGTGCTGGTAGAATTATTTATGAGCTTGCAGGGCTTTAGGCCAGACCCTAAACTGTGGTAAATTTACAAAGTAATGAATGTCATCTGACAAGCCTCTTGACAGAGAGGCCACAATTTATCTCTGGCTCTGTGTCCCAACTTGTTGTTATGTAGGGCAGTGGTTCCTACTGGAAACATTTTGGAAATTTGGTTGGATGCTGCTAGCACCCAGTGGGCAGAGGCCCAGACGCAGTGCCCCTAATAACCCCATGCAGTGAGGAGCTGCCCTGAGTCTTAGATACTCACACATATCCTGCTGCTTCATCATAAAGATTAAAAAACATGCTTAGGGTTTTCTGAGTCTAGAACTAAGTCTAGTTTCATGTATAAACACAAGACACTTTTTGTGTGGTTTTAGATCCATTTATTATCCCAGTTTTTATTTTAGCCTTCATACCTACTCTCTTTGATTCTTCGGTACTTCTAGTATAGGATGGCCTCCTTTAAGCCCAGCGTTATTCATATATAGTACATGGAATTATCTAACCACTTTGCTTTATCTTCTAAGATTGAGCCTGGACATTATCAGGTGAAATACATGCAAATATATTATTTGCAAATTACCTTTTCTCCTTTATATTACATTTAGAGTTGTTTTACAAATTAGGCAGATAAGTATAATGTTGTATGTGAATCTCATTGCAGGACAGCATAGGGAGAACTCTTAAAAATTAACTATAAAAGGGGGATTTTCAGCTTGAAAAGCTTGAGAACCATGTTTTAAAATTTTTTAATATATTTTTTAATGTTTATTACTATTGAGACAGAGAGAAACACAGCATGAGTGAGGAGGGGCAGAGAGAGAGAGAGACACAGAATCTGAAACAGGCTCCAGGCTCTGAGCTATCTGTCAGCACAGAGCCTGACACGGGGCTCGAACCCACAAACTATGAGATCATGACCTGAGCCGCAGTCAGACACTCAACCGATGGAGCCACCCAGGTGCCCCGAGAACCATGTTTTAGAAGCAAGCTTTTTTTCTCCCCTATTTCAGAACTTTCTCAGTTATTATAGTTGCTATTATATAAAAAGGTAAATCTGTGAATGACTCCACAGAGTGATCATATATTAGCACATCCACAATAAAAACAAAACAACTAAAACAATAAAAATGTATTCACCTTTTGTTTCGCCTACAAAATAACCTAACATGACTATTTTCTCCACCAAACACAGGGCAGCCAGCCATAATGCTCACACATATGTGCAGTGATCACAGACTTCCGTCCACAAACTTAGACATGCAAAAGTGTAACTTACTTCATCTTTTCCCCGCATAAGTGAACATACCGCTGCTTGCTTGGTGTCCAGTCCTGCTGGGTGGAGGAAACTTGGAATCAGTCAGTTCAGATCATCTCAGTTCAAGGTCTCTTTGTCTCATCCCTGGCTCCCCTCCAGGGAACCAGTGCATGCAGCCACAGAGACTCTCTGGTCCGCAGTCATTTGCTACAGAAATCCCCTTCATGGAGGACTTTTTCGTATCATCCATCCATCTAGATCATGCTGCAACCCCCTTGCCTGCAGAAACTCAGACCATCCCTTGCCCCATCTGTGCTCTTCTCAACAGCAAATGAAAACTGTCCATCACTGGGAGTGTAACCTCTTCTACACTGTGGTGTGAGGGCCTCTGAGCCTACATTGATCTCTGTTGCAGCCACACCACATGCGGCCTAGGGAAATGCAAGGAGCCTTGCTGTCCCCTTCTTACCTTAGCTCAGAGTGGTCTCTGCAGAGACCATCTCCAGAAATTTGCATCTTTCTAATTTGTAGATTCTAGCCTGCTATGAAATTAGGAAGCCAGACACCACACATATAATTAGGATCGTGTCTAAGACTAAATGGGCCCTCCATTAGAGTCTGATTGCAGGCACTTGTTGATGCCTATTGTGGTTACTCAGAGACATTTATTCTGATTCATTTGATTGTTTGGTTTTGTTTTTTCATCCTGTGTTCATGACTGTTCAGAAGAGAGTTTCCCAGATATTGGACCCCTTCCTTCCTTCCATCCATCCTTCCTTCCTTCCTTCCTTCCTTCCTTCCTTCCTTCCTTCCTTCCTTCCTCCCTCCCTCCCTCCCTCCCTCCCTCCCTCCCTCCCTCCCTCCCTTCCTTCCTGCTAATTTTTAAATTTGAGCATAGTTGGCATGCAATGTTACATTAGTTTCTGGGGTACAACCTAGTGGTTTATTGTCTCCATATACTAT